>VYZX01009086.1:0-73884 GCA_013401335.1 Brachypteracias leptosomus | reverse complement strand
TTCTATGATTCTATGACTTCTCTGAAGTTCCCAAGGGACCATGCCTGGGAAAGACCTTCACCTTCTCCCTCCTTAATGATGCTGTAGCAGGGACTGGTTGGGATTTCCTACAGATCTTCCAGGCAGCTGAGGCAGGAGGATGAGCAGCTACATCCCCACCTTTCTGTGAGGCACAGAAGGAGAAATGAGAGACCTGGAGCAGCCAGGAGTCAAACATCATTAGCATTATTGCACATTAGAGAGGGTAATTTTCTAACAGAAAAGGTATTGCACCCAACATGAAGTAATTTATTTTAGATCACGTTATGATGGATAAAGATGAATTAATCACTATGCTGGAAGTTAGTGGTTGCCTAGGGACCCATGATCATGACCTGATTATATTTAATATAGGCAAAGAGAGAACAGTCCCAACCAACTCTACATATCTATAGACACACGTGCTCACATGGTGCTTTAAGAGGCTCATTTCCCAAAGCTGGGGAAAATTATGAGTGGAATTAATTTGGAGGGAAGAGTGTGAGGAGCCCTCTCCCTGAGGACGAAGGAGCAGCAGAGACAATGTCTGATGGACTGACAACAACTCCCATTCCCTGACCCCCTGTGCCACTGGTGGGGAGGATGCAGAGAAAACCAGGAGTAAAGTTGAGCCTGGGAATAAGGGAGGGGTGGGGGGAAGGTGTTTTAAGATTTAGCTTTTCTTTCTCATTACCCTACTCTGATTGGTAATAAGTTAAACTGATTTCCCCAAGTCGAGTCTGTTTTGCCCATGAGAGTAATTGGTGGATGATCTCTCCCTGTCTTTATCTTGACCCATGAACCAGGCCTACAACCTGAAACTACTTTAGTAATATTTTCTCTCCCTGTCCAGCTGAGGTGGGCAGTGATCAAGCAGCTTTGGTGGGCACCTGGTGTCCAGCCTGGGCCAACTCACCACAAGTGGTTTGGGAACATGGGAAACCACAAGTACAAGTAGGGTCTTTCCTAAAAGGAACCATTTCAACCTGTAGCTGGCAACATGGCAAAGCAGAGATCAATCAATATGATACCTCTTCCCAGGAGTCCCACATGAGCTGCCTTGTGAGGTCTTGGCCCAGCAATGGTAACTTCACTGGACCTAGCAATCAAAAGCATCCTGGAGATGAGGTGAATGTTAATGCTGGACAGCTAGGAGAGCAAAGCAAACCAACAAAAGGGACTCCAGGCCAATGACTTCACTTCCAGTGGATGGCCACAGGGGATCTGAGCGTTCAAGAAATGGAGATGAAACAATATCTATCCATAACTCGTTCTTGGTGGAGACACAAGCTCATTTGATGAGTAGGGCTTCACTTAGAGGTGTCATAAGCCAATGTTGCTGCTGAAAGAGGCAGCCCCACACCAGGCTGCATGTTCCAGTCTGGTGGCATATTTTCACTGTTGACACTAGTATTTGAGGCCAACTGGGCCAGTGAACTCACACCACATGAAGCTGACCCAAGCACAACAGCTGAATGGTTTAGTTTAAACCAGTTCAATTCCCCAGCCCAGGAAACTGTTTTTTTTTTTAATCATTATTTTCCAGGGGCAGCACTTACTTACATAAGCTTAGCCTGTTTCTCAAACTGAGAGGCTTCAGCACTTCCTTAGGTGTTTGATTTACTGTCACAAAGAATTCTGTTTAAAAAATAGCCCCACAGGCAGCAGAAAGGATCATACCTGGTTTCCTGTGGCTCCCTCCCATGTGCTTCCTCCCGTGTCTAGCAATTTGGTGGATCTCAGAAGGAACCCATCTCAGCAGAGCACTGATTTGGGTCTGTTTCCTTTAGCCTGGTTACATGCAGCCATGGCACTGGTAAGAACACAGTACCTCTGAGAGCTCTGCCTCTCAGCTGAGCTTGATGGAAGGTGGCAACAAGTGAGATTGACGGGCAGCAATATCACATAATTCCTGCTTCCTTAGGAAACCTGCCTGAAATTAATGCCCAACTGCATCAGCCAAGCACTTGATAAATAGACTTAGGGCTGGCTAAAAGGTCTCACAAAAGGAGTTCCTGGAAAATCAGGCTTTCTGCAGATCAGGATAAGGATCAGTGCTTATTCAAGTTTCCCTCAAGATCTGGGGGCAAATAAAAACTACTTCCAGGTAGGTGGATGGCAGAGAGTGTCCAAGCAGTAGGCCACATTAGGATCAGTACAGGGTGATGGAAACCCTTATTGTTTGTGCGTTATAAAGCAAAAATGGGTTTTAGTATGGCTGTGTTCCCAATAACCAGTAGTTCAGATCAGCTCACTGCCCCTTGGAAGGGTGGAGGTGGGGTGACAGTGAAGGTGTCATGCCACAAGAGCTCACATGTTCATGGAGGATGCTCAGGAGGATCAGGGAGGAGATATCCTGTCTATGCCCCTGGGAAGACTGGCACTGCAACCCCCCTCTTCTGGTGCCCTGTTCTCACAACCACATGTCCTTTGGTGGGTAACAGGATGCACACACCTGTCTTGAGCCCTCAAGGAGTTATGGTTTCTCATTCCTGCTTGCCGTGTTTGGTTGGCTGTAATGATACAGTTGGACATCATCTATGTTCCCAGACTGGCAGTACTGTTTGTACTGGGGACATTTTCCAGCTGATGGACCACAGTAGTTTCAGGCAATAGTCCTGGAGCCTCATCCAGCACTTCTGCCAATTCCTTCTCCTTATCCCCTGCACAAGGTCCTGTTCTACCAACTGACCCATGACAAAGTCTCTTTTCCATTTTATGGATATCTCCTCTGTGCTGGAGGCAAATTCTCCTGCTTCCATTCTGCCAATCTGCAAGTTTCTAACCACTCAGGACCTGTGAGACCACATGTCCTTTCCTGTGTGCCCTCCTGAAACGGATCAGCTCCCTCCTACAGTCAAACCACCACGAGCCATGGGACTTGAACTGCTAATAATCCCCATCCCTTATGTGCTGGGATCTACAACATGGATATCATGCTCCTGTCAGGGTCATGTGGAGCAGGCAATTCCTGATAGGTCCAACCACTGCTTATCCCTGTAGGAGCTCGTGAATTGGTGCCATGTGGCTGTCAGATCACTGCCAGCTCTGGCAGTAGCCATGGGGAGCCTGTGACAGCCAGATCTGCACCATAGCTACTGAGGAGAGACCAAGATGAGAGCAGGTGAGTGGTGTCAGGACAAGCAACATGCGGCAGAGGATTGGTGTTGGAGAATGGTGAGACAAGATCCAAACTCGCTGCCAGGGTTCCAGTTCAGGGTGTGTGGTATGGACATGGGGGTAGGTGCAGGTAGAAGTGCGAGCTACGAAGGCTTTAGTGCCCTGGGTATGAGGGGTGAAGGTGGTTTGATACCTGAGGAAGGGCATGGGCTGGGAAGGTCATTACTGCAGTGGAGCTTAAGAATGATGCTTTCTCCCGGTGAGGTTTATTCCCGTGGATTATTCTGATGGTAGAAGGCGAAGATCAGACACCCAGCAGGAGCCCAGCATGATTTAACGCCCTGGGTGGGAGATCATCACTCTGCTACACTTCCCCACTAAATTCAGCTTGGTTACAGGGGAGAGAGACAATCACTGGTAGGCAGGTTTCCTGGGAGCTGCAGCAGACCACCTCCTTCTCTGCCAACTGCCTCTCCTGAGGTTTGGGTGGCCTGAACACCCCACTAGAGCCCACAGTCCTGGTCCCACAGCAGGGATGCTCTGCCTCCTTCCCCTTCCAGTGCTGATGAGGAGAAGCAGTGCTGGTAGCACTGCCCAGCTCTGGGAAGGGCAACTAAGGAGGCATGGGGTGAAAATAAAGGCACGATGGAGAAAGGCACAAATCAGTGGAAGCAGGATGGGAACTGCCTCTTTTTATGTGGGTCACACTAAATCACAGCCCTGCCACAGCCTCAGAGTACCAGTCGACCATCCCTGTGGTGTGCATCTTTCCCCAAAGGACCATCATAGAATCACAGAATTGTCAGGGTTGGAAGGCACCTTAAAGATCATCTCGTTCCAACCCCCCTGCCATGGGCAGGGACACCTCCCACTAGAGCAGGTTACTCAGAGCCCCATCCAGCCTGGCCTTCAAAATTTCCAGGGATGGGGCTTCCACCACCTCTCTGGGCAGCCTGTTCCAGTGTCTCCCCACCCTTCCTAACGTCTAATCTGAATCTACCCACCTCTAGTTTTTGACCCATTCCCTCTAGTCCCACCACTACCCGACAGCCTAAAAAGTCCCTCCCCAGCTTTCTTGTAGTGTTTCAATGCTCCATAAACAGCAGCCTCAGGACATTTCAAGGCAAACAGTGCTTCATTCATGACCTTGTTGGCTTGAGCCAGCAACTTTCCCCCTCCACCACCTGCAGCATGGGGTCTGCTGCCAGCCCTGGGCACGGGACCCAGATCAGTCACTCGGTGCCAGTTTATTCTAGAAATGGCAGAAAGGCACAGGGGGTAGTTAGGCTGGAGCACAGAGAGCTGCAAAATGATTGAGCTGACCCTGTTCCCAGCTCAGGCTGTGGGTTAAGTGGGGAAGGGGCAAGGAATGGAGACGTTTTCCCAAACACATTGAAAAGCTGGTGAAAACTTAGCCCTTGCAGCCAAAGCTGTAACCTGCTACAATGTCCACGGTGAGACATGAGAGTTCCTGGGAGACATGAGAGCCCTGGGTGCAGTCTGTACATTTACTGGGCCAACCAGTCCCACTCATCTTGGCTGATGCATTCCAACACAACTGGATGCTTGTGGACTCAACACAAAGGGCTCTCCTGTCCAGTCTGGACCAGTTCACTTCCAGATGTGGGAGTCTGGAATGAGCCAGAGATGCTAAATCCCAAAACTGGTTGAGACTGATCCTGAAGGCTCTGAAAGCATCTGCAAAGCTGTCAGGGTCATTCAGCAGATGGTGATCCCAGCCTCTGCCTAAGCAGGAACAGTAGACCTGGTCAGGTTGGGGTTGCTTCTGGCAGTTGTACAATATTGTCTTAGTCAATAGCTGACAAGATGCTACAGGCCATGAATTGCCAATACAACATTAATGAGTATGTCAAAAAGCACAGGGCTGAGTTATTCAAGCTGTGTGGCTGGAGAGACAGCACCCAAGACATGCAGACACCCACCTGCACCAGGACAGCTCGGGAGATGTTAGGACTGAGTTCTGCCAGCTGGAGAACAGACCTCAGGGGACAAACCCCATAACTGCCCCAGTGCTCAGGGTCTTCCTGCCTCCTCCAGGCTACTCTTTCACATGAAGTCTCATGGGCCACCTATGTCCACACATATGGAGCTCAGCCTGGTTAATATTTTGGCAGTCTAATAGTCCAGGCCATCTAATTCATACAGAAAACCCTATTTAGTAATATAATCAAAAGAGTTATACAAAAACCTTCCCAATGCCCATCCTTTCCCTGGTACTGGGCTCACCTTATCCATGTCCCTCTGGATCTACATCTACTCAGCCCTGGGCCAGAGTGCCAGGCTTCCTCAGGCAGAGTGGTGATGTGGAGAACCACCAGCATCCTCAGACCTTTACTGGGAGAAGTCTGATGCTCATGGTGAGGTTTCTTCTGCCTCAAGTTGGGAAACCCCAGCGTTATTCTTTTATACTCCCTCTTCATCAGCTCCCAGCAGAAGTTTGAAGGCTCACAGTGGCCTTCCAAAGCCCCACTTAACATGAAGGGTTCTTTTCACCATGCACGACAACCTGGATTTGTTATCCCAATAACATCCACACCGTGCACAGAGTTTAGCTAAAACAGTAATAACTCCTTCATTGCTAGGCAGTTGTTCATACAAGCTAAAAGCATCACTAGAATGGGCTGCCCAGAGAGGTGGTGGAGGCCCCATCCCTGGAGTCATTCAAGATCAGGCTTGCTGGGGCTCTGAGCAGCCTGCCCTAGGTAGAGATGTCCCTACTTGTGTAGGGAGGTAGGACCAGATGACCTCTAGAGGTCCCTTCCAGCCTGAAACATTCTATGATTCTATCTCAAGGCCAAGGCAAGACCAGCCCAGCCCTGAGACTCCACCCTGTCAGCAAGGCACCTTTGGGTTTCAACTAGAAATGGCAAAAATTATATTAAATTATATTATATGGGCTGGGCTGCCATGCTGATCAGACGCACACATACATACATGCATGTTATGATGACCTGGCTGCTCAATTTCATGCCACAACTCCCCACATTCAAAACACTTGACTCAGGTCTCAGAAAACATTATGCTGTCCAAAACCAATGAGATTTTAAAAATTAATAAACTCTAGCTCTGTTTATTTGCCTTCTATTTTTTTGGGAGTTGTTAGGAATCATGTTTCCAGCTTTCCTCTGCAGTCACAAGTTTGGCTCCGAGATGATTTTCATTCAAGACTGAGTGTCTCATGTAATCCCCTGACTCTTGCAAGCTGGGGCTGTAAGAAAAATAACAGCTCTCTGAGGATTGAAGAATCAGAGCTGCCAACCCTGGTCAGCCTTTGCAGGTTGGTAAAGTAGGGACGGGGATGCTCCTAAGAACACTGCTGACTTCGACTTGGAAACTAGTGAATTACTAGTAATTGCCTGTAAATGCTTCACCTCTGGCTTTCGTGATCCTTCCGGTGACATGGGGGTCTTTTTCTACTCCTCAGCAAAATCCCAGGTCACACCTCCCCTGATGGGAAAGGTTCAGAGCATGAGCATTGTAACGATTGCTGAGCAGTGTCTGAAGCTTTCACGGGGATGTCAGGAGGACCTGACTGGTCCTACCTACCTGCTGGTGCCATAGAGAGGGAACTGGCTTGGCTTGTAATGGCAAAGCATGGCAATTTGTGCTGGCTTCTTTGCTGTGATGTAGAGCTAGGGCTGGGTCGGTGCTTGGGAACAGCCCCAACAATCACAGACACCAGAAGCTTGATGAATTTCAGCAAGTTCAAACATTTGCCCAGTGAACAACATCAAATTCACACTCACTGTTTGTCCTTTGCTCTTTTTCCACTGACAGTTCATTTTGTCTCTGTGCCAGCAACACTGCTGTGAAAACTCTGCATCTCCCCAAAGCAGCAGTCCAGGACTGGCTCCAGAGCTGTCCTTCTGCTTGCCCTTATGGCATGTGTTGTGTCCAGGTCCAAAGTCTTCCAGAGTGTGCACCAACCCAGGTGACGTAATTCAGTTACACGCTTCTCCTCCAGCCCCGGGTGAGACAGATTTGCTGAAAAGCTCCACAGGAAAATTGGTATTTTTTTCTGAAACCCTAAGAAAATGAGATCAAGGGCTTGATTCTTCTTCAGTGATAAATTTGCACGTGCTGACACTCCTCGGTGTCCAGTTCTCCTTGTTTTTGCTTGAGAACCAGAGTGTCTTGGGGAGAGGAGAGGCAGCCCTGCCTCCGGAGGTGTTGGTGAGGGTGTCCAGCAAGGCTTCAGGGCTCCTGTCCATCGAGAGGACCTCCGCAAACATGCGCATTCCCCAGGAGCGGGGCTGACTCATCCTGCTCTAGATCAGCTCCACCATCTCTCCACAGTCACTGGAGAAGAGACCTTAAAGAAAAGGATTTTTGGGAAATGGGAACATTTGTGTGTGTATTTGTTCCCTGTTTTGTATCTCTGACAAACGGCGCAGTCGAGGTTTCATCTGTGCTTTGATGGATTAAAGTTGGTTTTACTCATCTTTTACTTTGCCCTGCTACCAGAATAACTCCCAGGTAATGCGGGTTCCCACAGGCAGCCTGTTCCTCTGGGAGAAGAATATTCTGGCATCAGAGAGACCGGCTGAGTTTCAACGTGCGGGCCAACCCATCTCAAGGCAGCTCTCCAGAGCTGGACCGTTCTGTCTGGGGTCTTCTGGCACACACTGCTGAAAAACCTAGCTTATAAACCCCCTAAATCCTGCTCCTCTCCAGCTGTGGTGAATGGGCAGCGGTCATCTGTGCAGAAGGGTGCACATGCACAGGAAATATTGCTTAAAAAGCCACTGAACCTTCAGTGGGTGCACTTCTGGGTACCAGCAGGTTGCAAGGCAGGGTTCCTGCAGACACCTTCTGTACCCCACACTGCAACATGCAGGGACTGGTGAGCACTTTTCAAATGGAAGATGCAGACTAAAAGCTTTGCAATTTATATCTCAGCTCAAGTTGCCATCTTAGAGGCCATGTAGGTACACAGGTATATAACATATAAATATAAACATCACGTAAATTATATATAAATATATCTAATAACTCTGTTTCAGAAATATGTTCTTTCAATGAGGGTAGAAAAACCTTTCCCTTCACTTTCTTACTTTGCAGCTGATCAGGAAAATGAGGGAGCCTGTGCTGTGCAGCCACCCTCATCTCATAATGAGCCCAGTGCACGGGCAGGGCCAGGCTGGCACCATGCCCGGAGTGCCCCAGAGGTCTCAGCTAGCAGCTCAGGGTATGGAAAAGCAGGATCCAGCTCCAGTGCTGGAGTTAGATCTGCCAGGACTGATTTGTCTCTTAATCCTGGCCTGTCCCCTCACACACCACAGACCTGTTGTTTCCACCTTCTCCCACATCTCACATGCAGTTGTTGTGTGGGTGTGTTGGTTGATAGGTTGATGTGTCTGTCTGTCCATCTACCTCTCTTTCTATCACTATTTTTCCATCTGTTGTTTTAGGTTTTGTTTTTCTTAAATTGAGTTTGTTGTTTCTGTTTTCTTCCCGTATCATCTGGAGGTTTCTCCAGCTAACTGCTGCTGTTGGCTGTTTCCCAGCTGGTGGGTCCCTCATTAAAAGGGCTTGCACCAGTGGTCTGTAACTGCAGGAAGAGGCTGGTGCCTCTCCTGGGGCTGGGGGTGAAGATGGGCTCCTGGGTGGGAGGCGAGGACTGGTTTGGATGCTGATTTGGCAGATGAAGGAGCTGTGAGGGCAAGGAGCAGACTGAACTTGCAGGGAGGATGAACATGAGAGTGACTGGGTCTCTGCAGAGATCTTGAAGAGTCAAAAGTACCCGAGCTCTGTGATGCAAAAGAGAAGGGATTGTCACAGCCAGTTTCAGAAGAGAGGATGAAGGAGGACCCAGGAACTTCAGGCTGGTCAGACCCACTTTGGTCCCTGGCACAGCAAAGCAGGACATGCAGAAGGTGCAGGGCCTGGTGAAGCTGCACCAGCTGGTTTAATCTCTGAGCAGAGCCATAGCTTCCAGAACTCACATGAAGGAGGTGAGTGAAGAAGGGCAGTGTGGAGACAGCAGGAAGATGAGGTACATGGCATCACTGGCTCAGCCTGGTTTTGATATCAGAAAGAACAAAGTATGAAGCCTTCAGTTTATAAGTGTATATGATATCTCTTGGTGATGAAAAAGAACCATCTGGGATTTGTCAAAAACAAATCATTTCAAATCAGACCATTTTTTTTTTGACAGTAACTGGCCCAGTGGATAAAGAGAAGCAATAGATGTGAAATATATTGACTTTAAGGCTTTTAACACAGTGCAACAGGATGTTCTCTGAACAAACTAGGGAAATAGACTCTGGATTCCTTAAGAGGATGGGGATGCAAGTAGGTGAAGGGCTGTTCTCAGAAAGCTCCTGACAAGCTCTCTGTCAAACCAGGAGGGCTGTTCAGAGAGGTCTGTCCTGAGATTGTTCCTCTGTTGTGTTTTGATTCCCGATTGACAGGACAGAATTGAGAGAATGCTTTCACCACATGATAATGGATTTATCCCAGCTAGAAAGAAAGGCAGGATCAAAACTAAAGTGGCCATGATAAAATGAAGAAATGGGCTGAAAAGTTACCTAAAGGGTGGGGGTTATGGAGAGGATGGAGCCAAACTCTTCCCAGAGATGCATAATGAGGATGAAGATACAATGGGCATGAGTTGCAACTGGGAAAATTCCCACTGAACCTAAGGAAAATATTCTTCACCTCCAAGACCAGGGAGGTGGGGAGGATCTCAGTCCCTGGCAATTTTTCAAACACATCTGGATGATGCACTGAGAAACCTCATCCAGGTTTGGAGTTAGCCCTGCTTGGAGCAGAAAAGTCAATTAGAGATCTCCAGAGATCTCTTTCAACCTAAATCTTTCTATTAGTCTATGACGATGGCTTAGCTGGTCGTGTGCCAGTGTCAGCCACTCTGAGCCAAAGTAATGATTCAAGTTATGAGAAGCTCAGGGGGGAAAGAGAAAATGGGATGTGTAAAAGAAACTTCAGAGAAGCTAAGAGAGGAAACACCAGTGCAGCTGAAAAGGGACAATCCTTCAGTCCAAGCTGGCTGGCTACAGGTTTTCATTTCCCTCCCCATGGCTGTGATGATCCTGGACACTGCTCTTTAATCAATATACAACGTGCATGATAGTACCCCTCATTTGGAGGGCAATGAGTGACTATAAATGAATTTGTTAACCCATTAGGAGACATTTTCTAGGCCACTGTTTCTGGTTTTCACACCTGTGACTCTTTTAAGCTTTTTGGCCTATTTGCATGACAAATACCACGAAGTTTTTTGAGCTGCTCAGCTGTAGCCCTAAATTCTTCTTCTCTCAGGCAGTGCATGGCTGGATAATAAAATTCCTCTCACCAGTTCTGCGTCTCCCTGGGATTAAGCAAATAAATTATTAGTAATGAACAATTATCTTTCAGGTATCTTTTTTTTTCCTCAGGATTGTCCACAGGAACAACATAGGAGGAGAAAGGGTTCCTCAATGAGCAGGATCACAGGCTGCAGCTAGGATTGGAAAGACTTCCTGGACAGCAGCTTTGGGCACAGTAATGTAGTGTCTGTGCAAGGTGTCCTCTCTGCAAGGTAACCTCAACAGACAGGTTAGAGAAAGATTGAACCAGCTGTACTTGGCTTTGGGCTGGAGAGCATGAGAGAGGCCCTGGAGGTGGGAGAGCTGGGCTGAGGGGGAGGTAGGATGTTGTGGGTCAGTTTTCTTGTGCTCAGCACTTTAGACACAGTAGATCTGGATGGGCAGCCAGACCTGCTCCTTCCAGTGCTCTACCCATCACTGCCATAGTTTTTGTTAATACTTGCATGAAGTAGAAATTTCTGGTCAGTCCTCATGAGAGAAAGTAATCCACATCAGGACACAAGGACCCTGGCAATGCAGGACATGCCACCTTTTAGTAGCAGGATTGGATATCAATGACCAAGTTTATGCCATCACTGAGCTAATGTCAGAGTCAGGGTGCCTGTGATCTCATTGACTCCACCACATGGAGGTCTGATACGAAGGATTAAATGCACTGAGATGTCCTCCCAAGAGGCAAATAGCCTTCAGGAGCCCATCCCACAGAATCACAGAATGGTAGGGGTTGAAAGGGACCTCTAGAGATCATTTCATCCAACCCCCCTGCCAAAGCAGGTTCATCTAGGGAAGGTCACATAGGAACGCATCCAGATGGGTCTTAGAAGTCTCCAGAGAAGAAGACTCCACAACCTCTCTGGGCAGCCTGTTCCAGGCTCTCACCCTCACAGTAAAGAAGTTTCTCTTCATGTTGAGGTGGAACTTCCTGTGTTCCAGTTTGTACCCGTTGCCCTCCTTCCTGCCATGCAGATGGGGCTCCGGGTAACCATTATAGATCATCTGCCCCATCAATTAACAAATCCCTATTGGAGGTCTTTGCTCTTTTTTATCTTCTCTCTTGCATTTGGCTAAAAGTACAATAGATAGTGAATTCTCCAAGTCTCAAGTTAAGTCCTGGTGGCTTATCTCCATTTCCTTTCCCCTCTTAGCAGCAGAGAGATAAATAATAGGATCGTAGAATGTTTTGGGTTAGAAGGGACCTCCAAAGGCCATCTAGTCCCACCCCCCTACAATAAACAGGGACATCTCGAACTAGGTCAGGTTGCTCAGAGCAATTGCCTCCAGGGATGGGGCCTCCACCACCTCTCTGGGCAACCTATTCCAGAGATCAACCACCATCATATTAAAGAACTTTTTCCTAATGTCCAACCTAAATCTCCCCTTTTCTAGCTTAAAACCATTACCCCTCATCCTGTCACTACAAACCCTTGAGAACAGATCCTTGTCTGCCTTCTTATAGGCCCATTTCAGGGTCTAGATTTACACAGCATCTCCCATGTTCTCTAGGAGCAGCATGGATGCAGCACCACTACATCACCAACCTGGCCCAAGGTCTCCTTGAGTGACATGCCCCTCACTTGGGCTCTCACAGCCAGCCCAGCCTGAGCCTCAGGGCAACGACATCCATCCCCCAGCTGGAGATCACAAAGGAGTCTTAGGAAGGTTTTGCTACAGGAGTTTTTCTAAAGCTTTTGTATTCTGCTCAAATGGTGCTTTTCTCAGAGCAGAGTCAGCTTCCCCCGCATAGAAAGGAAAAAAATAAAAAGGAAAGGTCAGGCCAAGCCTGTGTGTGGATGAATCCCTGAAAGAGCTGGTTTCATTGTGAGGCTCAAATGCTGCATTTCCCTAAGACACAACTGCTCCCCTCAGCCCTTTGCACCAGTCCCAGGAGCTTTCCGTGGATTGCCACCAGTGCCAGGTGCTGTGGGGAGCCTGAAAGTCCTTGAAGGGAGCATTTCATGAGGGCTGCAGACCAGCAGCCACCTCCTTCGCCTTAATTGCTTAATTAATACTCTGCGCAGGCACCCAACAGCATGAAAGCCAGCAGGTGTGAGGCTGCGAACCTCCCCGCAGAGCTCCTGCCCATTAACATTCACTTGGCTCTCTGCAGTGGGGAGCCAAAGAGCAGGGCAGATAAAGCGTAATTAAAGGGCCATTCATTCAAATGTTACATTTCCATCTACTTGAGAGCTATCAGGGAGGCTCTGGCCCAGTGCAGAGAGAGAACCAGTGATTTGATTAAATTTTTAGCCACTCGGATGTGCCAGCAGGGACCGAGTCTGGGAGCGATGCAGACCTGGATGACTCAGTCCTGGGGTGTCCCAGTAAATCATAAAATCACAGAATCATCAGGGTTGGAAGGGACCTTAAAGATCATCTCTTTCCAACTCCCCTGCCATGAGCAGGGACACCTCCCACTAGAGCAGGTTACTCACAGCCCCAGCCAGCCTGGCCTTCAAAATGTCCAGGGATGGTGCTTCCACCCCCTTTCTGGGCAACCTGTGCCAGTGTCTCCCCACCCTCATGGGGAAGAACTTCTTCCTAACATCTAATCTGAATCTACCCACCTCTAGTTTTGATCCATTCCCCCTGGTCCTACCACTACCCGACATCCTCAAAAAGTCCCTCCCCAGCTTTCTTGTAGCCCCCTTCAGATCCTGGAAGGCCACAATAAGGTCCCCTCAGCGCCTTCTCTTCTCCAGACTGAATAACCCCAACTCTCTCAGTCTGTCCTTGTAGTAGAGGGGCTCCAGCCCCTCTGATCATCTTGTCCCCCTCCTTTGGACACATTCCAGCACATCCAGATCTTTCTTGAAAAAGGGGCTCCAGAAACAGAAGCAAATCATAGAATCATTTAGGTTGGAAAAGACCTCTAGGATCATCAAGTCCAACCTTCATCCCAACATCTCCCTGACTCCTAGACCAGTAAGTACTGAGACTGGGATAGTGTGGGAGCAGCCTCCTCCAAACCAGCCACAGAAGGGGAATTGGGGAGCTTGGAAGGGACATGTGTGTTCAGGGGTGGAAATTTGAGATGATAATGCTCGTCAGTGGACAAAAGCTTCATTAGGGCTTCATCCTTAATGAAATCAGGGCTGAGGAGGAGTCATGGCAGCAATCTGGCTTCAGCTGGAGCTGCGATGGCAGCATAGAATCAATACAGAATCATAGAATGCCAGGTTGGAAGGGACCTTGAGGATCATCTAGTCCAAACTTTCAAGGTACAAAAATATAATTTAAGAGAGATGGCCCAGCACCCTGTCGAGCATGAGCTCCCCTGGCTGCCTGCTCAGCATGGGGTCCTTTGTGGGGATGGTGATGGGACACCCCATCTCTGTGCAGAGCATCACAGTGATGCTCAGAGAGGTTGATAATATGAGGGAGCACACAGAATGGATGAGGTTGTCTCTATTGCTCACTAACATTGTGTTATAACCACCCCACATGCCTGGCAAAGGGAGAAGGGTACAACCCCCCACCCTCCACAGGGCCACTGACCTGCACTGTCATGCCCCTGCAGTCTGCTAATGTTGGACCTGTGTCACCTCTTATGAATAAGCTCCAGAAATGTCTGTTGAAATAACTGTGGGCATCAGAGTGTCCTGGTGGCATCAGGCCCTTTGTTGCTGGAGAGCAAGTCTGAATTTCTCCGGATCTGATCTGTCGGGGCATGTTCACACTGACTGTGTGCCATGTGTTTTTTCAGGTGTGATGGCTCTTGCTCTGGGTCATAGTCCAGAAGACATCTTTGTGGACACAGGTGGCAACTGCCAATGAATCTTCTCAGCTATCAAATTGGAAAGAGGCCCAAAAGCAAGCAAGCACCTGCCTGACTGTGTCAGGAGGCAGCAGAGCTGCACTTGTTGATGTTTTCTGCTGAAAACACTGTGGGAGTTTTCCTACCTACGGAACATGTTTTCCCACCTACAGGCTACATTGCAGAGATGCAGGCAATGACACATTGCTCCCTCAAGCCTCTGCTGCTCCAAGAGAAGGAGCCCCATGCAGAGCTGGATGAGCACGAAACATCCTGTTGACTTCTAACTCTCAATTTCTGCTTGGAACTAGCATTGAGCCTCTTCCCTGACTCTCTTCCTCTTCTGCCATGGGGAAAAAGCTGCCTGTCCTTTCCCATTCACACCAGAGAGCCCCAGAACTGCCACTGGAGCATCTGCATGTACAAGGCTTCAGGAGGAGATGGGCAGCTTTCTTCTTGGGGGATTAGACTAGATGATCTTTCGAGATCCCTTCCAATCCCTAACATTCTGTGATTCTGTGATTCTCCAGGCCCATGGAGATAGCTGCTTGTGAGCCAGAACCTCGAGTAAAACTGATGGGACTGGGGGTCCACTGCCAGCAGCAAGCAAAACAAACCTCCTTCCTGGCAGGGACCAAGAGAGTGTGCTGCTTGCACTCTCCACAGGGGCTGGGAATGGGGTAGGCTTTGAGGAGCATAGAAAAAGAAAACAAACTCTGTTACTTAAATAACTATGTGGTAGTGCAGTGTAGGGCAGAGGAACAAGGATGTGTGTGCCTGTCGTTATGCAGACAGGTCACCTCCAAAAGTTGCCTGTATTTTGACTGCTGAAAATCACAGAATCACAGAATCACAGAATGGTAGGGGTTGGAAGGGATCTCTGGAGATCATCTAGTCCTGCTCCAGCAGATTCATCTAGGGAAGGCCACACGGGATCACATCCAGACTGGTCTTGAAAGTCTCCAGAGAAGGAGACTCCACAACCTCTCTGGGCAGTCTGGGCCAGGCTCTGTCACCCTCACAATAAAGACTTTTCTCCTCATGTTGAGGTGGAACCTCCTGTGTTCCAGTTTGTGCCCATTGCCCCTCATCCTATCGCTGGGCACCACTGAAAAGAGACTGATTGTTCCATCTTCATGACACCCACCTTTCAGATATTGATAAATATTGATCAGATCCCCTCTCAGGCTTCTCTTCTCCAGGCTAAACAGCCCCACGGCTCTCAGCCTTTCCTCTTAAGAGAGATGTTCCAGTCCCTTAGTCATCCTTGTAGCCCTTCATTGGACTCTCTCAAGTAGTTCCCTGTTGCCCTTGAACTGGGGAACCCAGAACTGGACACAAAATGCTTACTTCACTACTGGAAGGCACATAGGTATAGTGAGGAAAGGTCTGGTGTAGAATGCAAGAGAAAGCAGAACAATGGCTATGGAGCCATTTCGCAGCTTCAGACTCCTCTTAGGTGCAGCAGCTGAGCAGAGAAAGAGAGAACAGCTTTGGTTTTGAAGAAGTTGGGAGTGCTTCACTCCTTCCTCAGCACGAGCCCATCAGCAGAAGGTGGAGAGGAAGGCAGCCTTCACAGATCACAGTCGAAGTGGGCAATAACACAAACAGGCATTGTCTGAAACGCAGGTTGACCACCTGCGGTGGTGGGGATTTCCACAGGTGTCTGCAGATCCATAAGTGCATGCACAAACGATCAAATGATCATGCACAAAGAGATCAAATGCTTCCAGAGACCCACCAGGCAGCTTTGCAGGTGCTTTAATCACCGTCTAGGACTGGGAATCCCGGTGGCTGTAAAATGAGAAGAAAACAAAGCAAAACCTTTGAAGGAAGAGGGGAGGGGAGGCAGCGAGATGGAGAGCAGCAGCCCACACAAATGGCATCTCAGAGCTCCCATCATTCCTCACCCACAGAAATGGCCTCTCGAGGCAAAGCAGATGGTTGTGCTTTGCTTTTGGAGGTGCTGGAGGAAGAGGCTTCCTGAGGGAACTGGATCATCTCTCAATTGTGGCCATTCTGTCATTAATAACTTCATTTTGGTTGTGACCAGCAAGGTGCTTGGATGGCTCCAAGCTCCTCTGGAGCCTAGGCAAGCCCTACACTGAGCTGACATTTAGGTCTTAACCCCCTTTTCCATGCACACCCAACTGCCCTCCTGTCTGCTTGGAAGGTACTCCAAGTTGGGAGAGGCCTCATTACCCCAGTTATGGCCATGTACTGTTGCTCTGACAGTCATACTCGGAGTAAACCAAATACTACATCTTCACAAACACCCCGTCCTCAGGACAGAGAAAATTGAGCCCACATGATGCTCTTTCCTCCTGTTTTGTGAGTTCAGCTGCATCCCATTGATTGAAGCTGTGACCCTCCCACCCCGAGCACCACTTACAATAAATGCACAAGTGCTTCAAGTGTAAACATGTTCCCTCGAAGACCAAAGCTCTCAACTTGCTCAACTGATCCCCAAAGAGAAAGCAGAGCCATAATGGGATGGCTGAGCTGGCGTCCGGCACAGCTTGCTCCATAATGAACACCCAGGGAAGCGTGAGCATGTTAAGCAGGGCTCGCTCATGCTACGTGGGGTCACTGTTACATGCCCTTCATTATTGGGAACTTGTAACAGGCAGATGCCTCTGCTTAGTGTGAATTAAGGAGAGAAGAAAAGACATGACATTTATGCTGCTCACGGCACCCTCATTTGCCACCTAAAGAAGCATTCTTTCGGCAAAGAACTTATAAAAATAATGAGCAGGTGACTCTCCTTGCAATTTCTTGACATTTATTCTGAATGTCCTTAACTGCCTTATTTCCCAGAACACTGACAGTAGCGCTCACCTGCTCCAGCTGGGTGGATTTCCAAAGCTTTTCTTCCCAGGACCAGACACCCCATGGAAATCCTCCAAGAATTGATCTGATTGGGCCAAAGACCCCTGTTTTGCATGCAAACCCCTGGAAATGTGCAGTGGCTCTGCAGAGCCCCTGGTACATAATGCACGTAGCCAAGAAAACCTCAGCTCCAAATTCTGGGAGGTGTCTGGAAATCCTCAAACTCGGTGTTACAAACCAGCTGTGAGCACCCAACGTACTGAGTCTAGTCAGGAGGTAAAGGCTAATCATAGAATACATTGGGTTGGAAGGGACCTTCTAAGGTCGTCTAGTCCAATCCCCTGCAGTCATCCTTCAGGGATGTCTCTAACTAGATCAGATTGCTCAGAGCTCCATCAAGTCTGGCCTTGAACATCTCCAGGGGTGGGATCTCCACCACCTCTCTGGGCGACCTGTTGGAGATATCTGAGGGATTTAGTTGTGAAAAAATGACTTGGCTTTAAAGCCTGGGTTTTTGGCCACATTCAGGTATGGTATTGTAGATGACCAAGCCTGAGAACCTCCAGCTCCATCATTCTCTTTCTAGACTCACTACCCAACACAGAGTGGCAACTGCATGGCCTCCAAACCCTGTCTTTGCTCTTGTATTGTGGCAGCCACTGACACAAGACCTTAAGCACTGGCAGAGTGCTATTGCTTTGTCCACAGTGTCCCTGGGACCTGCCTCTTGTCTTTAAGTGGGGTCAGATATCACGCGATTGATTCAACTGACCTCTGGGGGAGCTCTCAGATGACTCTGTCCCCTTCAGCCACCCTACTGCCCTGCTCACCAGCACTTCATTCCAACTCCTTCCCCACAAGCACTCACCCTGGACTGCTTTCTTGTTGGATTATACATCAGGTCATGTCTCTAAATTCACTGACAATTGTCCCCTGGGCAGTGACAGTGAAAGGCTTGGGTCTTCTTTGCCCTATTTATTGTAAGAAGATTTTTCCTGGTGGTGGAATCAGCTCAGATCCCTGTTGAGGTCAATGAACCTCTGCTGCTGTTATATACAGAGGAGTTACCCTGAAATATACTTACATGGTAGCTATCCAAGCCCCAGAAGGTGCAAACTCTGAAGTTTCCATCCTGCAGGACCACCAAGGCTGTTTTCTAGGTAGGTGCATTAAACCTTCCAGCTCAAGAACTCACCCCAGACATTGGGCTGACTCGCCACCAGCTCTTCCTATACAAGCCTGGGCCACTCTCATCTTCATTTCTAACTCACTACAACCCACTCCACCATGATGGCTCACCCTAAATGTTGTTGCTCCCCAAACTCAGCTCCAAAGCTTTGCCATCCTGCTCCCGCAGGAGAGCTCAGCTCCAAATCCTCTGCAACAAGTCTATGGCTGTCCACCGCCTGCTAACCTCACACCCATGTCCCATACTGCTGTCCCTGAGTGCTCATGCTCAACTACACCCCAAACCACATCTATTAGACAATTATAATCTATTCCTCACTAAGTTTTTCCTTAAACTGCCCTGGAGTGCTCATGTCAGGCTCTTCCCCACTGACCACTTTTTCAGGTTTTTTAAAGAAAAAAACAACCCTCCCCACCCCATCAAGTTTATTTTGGTCCTTCTGAGAGAGAAGAGCCACAGCAGCCTCAGCACAGATCTGGCCTGATGGGAGAGAAAGCTGGGAAGAGGAAATTAAACATGATAAGGAACGGAGAGAAAAGGAGGAGAGAAGGAGATAGACTTGTCAGCCTGAAAGCTGAATCAGTCACAGCTCAGCAGAGGAACGGTAAATTGGGAAATATGCATTAAAAGAAGGGAAAACCAAGAAGAAAGGGCCAAAGGAGAACCAATTCATCTGTGAAATGTTTGTAAAAAGGTTCAATTGACAATGGAAATTTAGAAAATAATACAGGAGAGTAAGAAATAGAAAGAATGAAACACGCAGCAGTCCTTGCAGTTGACAGTCATGAGATATCTTTTTTCTTCTCCAAAACTTGTTTTCTGGAGGCCAGAGTTTATCTTTTCAAGAAAGTTTTTTCCTGTTTCTCAAGTGGTTTCCATCAAAACTTTCTATTTCCACAGCAAACACTGACAACATCACAGAGAAGTGACCCCCATCTTCCTCCTATATGGTGTGGGGTAAGAGGAAAATATGGCACAGCTTTAGAAGAATTTTGCTGCAATATATTACAGGAATTAATTAATATATTACGCACAGAATTACAATTAATTCCAGGAATTAATATATTATATGAGGAACAACTGTGATGAAAATGCTCCGTGTCAATTCTCTCTTGGGTCTCCACAGATGCAGAAGGTGTTTGATTTAAGAAATGAAGGATTTCCCTTTCTCTCCTCATCCCCTGGACAACCCCCACACCCCAGGGTGCTTGGTGTACTCTGTAGGTGGGAGTGCATGTGTCTGTGAACCCCTGGGGTGAGGTGGATGGACAGGTCCTTCCAAGCTCTAGCAGGGTGCTGGCCACTCTTCTCTAGTGACAAGAATTCCAGCATTGACCCAAATACCATGCCCTGTTGACAGAAAACACCTCTGTTCCCCCAAACCAGAGCTGGCCACACAGGAATTGTTTCTTCTAATGTCTCCAGAGAATGGATGTCCTGCCCTGGTGCTCCTCAACCCAGTTCTCCTGGATTGAGCTGCTTTACTGTATATGGCTGCTGATGGTCCAGCAAACCCTGCTCAGCTGGCCATGCTGCTCCATACCAAGACACATGGGTGTCTGGTGGTTTCTCTGCAGCACAGCAGAGATGCAGTGACCTGGATCATTGGTGTCATTTGTTTCACCTTGGCCACACAGCCAGGATGGATCCCAGGGAGGGGCAGAGACTCCAGCTTGCATGGGGACTTCCAAACTTACTGCACAAAATGGTCCTCTAGCACTTCCAGGGCTGGGTAACATTATTCTGAGTATTTCATTAGTAGTCAGGGTGATAGGAATAGCAGAGTCACTTTGCAGGGGAATCTACTCTGAGGTGCTTGCACAGAGGTGGAAGTTGCATAGATTTTGATGGGCAAATCCCATTTTTCTTCTCTGCTTACCCGGAATACCAAGGATTTATCCCCTATGAAAGCCTGGGCAACTTGAGAGATTGCTAAAAAAAAATCCTCAAAAATGAGGAAATTGACTTAGAAATCATTATCTTTTTTTTTTTCAGTGACTGTTCCTAGTATCCTTGAATTTTACAGAGTTTTCTCTTCTGTCCTCTTCTCCTTCATTCTTTCCTATGACTGAGCCTTGATAAAAGACAAAGCAACTCCCCAGTAGCCACAAACATTTGCAAATTTAACTCCAAGCTGTTTTGACTATTTGTGGGACTCATGTTGACCCTCCTGATGGCAGCAACCAGGGCTCCTGAAGCAGAAAATGAGCAGTGTGCCTGCACCACGCACCAGCTGGGGACTAGTTCTGTGTAAGCCTGTGCAGGTCCTGGGTCCATCTGCCATGACGAGGCCAGAACATAAAAGCTTCCTATTTGGAGACCATCCTGGGTGTTGCTCAGCTCCCCTCTTGCCAGACAACTGGTCACTGCTTCTTAACATCTAAGACACCCCTCAAATGCAGGACCTGTGGCCTGGGTCTCTATTTGCAAATTTGTTTCAATTAATATTGGTTCAATCAGCTCCAAACACAAAGGGTTTGGGGTTTTTCTGTTATTTTATGAAACTTCAAGGATGTTTCCAGTAGTTTGCTCACAACGGGAAGAGGCATCAGGGGCAATGTGATCAGTGCTTCCCATTGTAAAGGAAAGCCCTTCAAGCACAATGTTACCCTTTTTCCAGTCGCTAGAGACTTCTCCTGACTGACAGGACTTCTCAAATATTATGGAGAGTGGCTCAGCAACTGCATCAGCCAATTCCTTCAGTACTCTGGGATGCACCTCATCAGGTCCCATGGACTTATTTATGTTCATGTTCCTCAGATTCCTCTTCTATGGATAGATCACAGAATCACAGAATGGTAGAGGTTGAAAGGGACCTCTGGAGATCACCTAGTCCAACCCCCCTGCCAAAACAGGTTCACACAGGGCAGGTCACACAGGAACTTGTCCAGGTGGGTTTTGAAAGTCTCCAGAGAAGGAGACTCCACAACCTCTCTGAACAGCCTGGGCCAGGGCTCCATCACCCTCATAGTAAAAAAATTTCTTACAAGAGTTGATGGCCTCAAGTTGCACCAGGGGAGGTTTAGATTGGACATTAGGCAGAAGTTCTTTACTGCAAGAGTGGTCAGGCACTGTAACAGGCTGTCCAGGGAGGTGGTGGAGTCACCATCCCTGGAGGGGTTCAGCAAATGATTAGCTGTAGTGCTTCGAGACATGGTCTAGGGGTCAGGGAGATATTGGACAAAGGTTGGACTTGATGATCTTGGAGGTCTTTTCCAACCTAAACGATTCTATGATTCTGTGATTGCATGTGATGTGTGGTCATGGTTAAGTGGAGAGTGTTTGCAGCCACAGATTAGATGAAGATTATTTGAAAAGACTTTTTTTTACATATGTTTTCCCTTGTGCTGGACAGCTGTGGGCAAAAGCCTCGCTAAGTCTGCTTATCCTCTGCACAGCTGCTCGTGACAACGTGCTGCTTCTGCTGCTTGGTGTGTCTACAGCAGGTTGTTCTCTCTGCTCAAGTCTTTGTGCTCCGAGCACAGCTGCTCAGAGCATCATCCTTCCCACATTTCAGCTCCAGCTGAGATGAAGCTTCCTGCTGAGCCTTCCCTCTTCTCATGCTCTTAGTACGCTCCCATGGGCTTGAACTCCAGGTGTCCTCTGGGTGCATCAGGTCCTGGGTTTATTCTGCAACCTGACTCTGATAGGAATCGATAGGAGATATCCTTGCTGGGTTGCGGATGCTCAGGGTGAGGTGGATAACCTCTTGTCTCTTGCTTTGGTGTCTGGCAGCCTCTTCAATTAAGTTTACCATGATTTCTAGTGATGCTTTATTAGTTCATAAACAGCTGCTTCAAATAAAAGTATTGCTGAATGCTTGGGCTTAGAGCAGCCAGCATTTGGGTAATGGTGACAGTGAGTTATGTTCTGGTTTAAAAATTAGGGGAAAGAAGAGTAACTATGACATACAAAAGGTATCCAAAGGAGGGCCACGAGGATGATCAGAGGGCTGGAGCACCTCTCCTACGAGGATAGACTGAGACAGTTGGGGTTGTTCAGTCTGGAGAAGAGAAGGCTCTGAGGGGACCTTAGTGTGGCCTTCCAGTATCTGAAGGGGGCTACAAGAAAGCTGGGGAGGGACTTTTTAGGATGTCAGGTAGTGGTAGGCATTGGGGGAATGGCTCAAAACTAGAGGTGGGGAGATTGAGATGAAACGTTAGGAAGAAGTTCTTCCCCATGAGGGTGGGGAGACACTGGCACAGGTTGCCCAGAGAGGTGGTGGAAGCCGATCCCTGGACATTTTGAAGGCCAGGCTGGATGGGGCTGTGAGCAACCTGCTCTAGTGGGAGGTGTTCCTGCCCATGGCAGGGGGGTTGGAACTAGATGATCTTTAAGGTCCCTTCCAACCCTGACAATTCTATGATTTACTTGCCCTGCCTGAAAATGGGCCTGATACCCATTTCTCCTTCCAGCAGCAGCTGAGAACTCTCCAGGGAAACCACAAGCTCTTTTTAAAGCAGATAGGTGACTTTGGCTGTTCCTTGCCCAGCCACAGGGAGTGAACTGAGCCCGAAAACCCCTTTAGACAGCAGGAAAGATGTTTTCTGCCCCAAGGATTCTCAGCATGGGCTGTTTATGGGGGTCAGAAGAGCAGCAGAATCAAGGGTGATGGTGCCATGCTGGGAATGGGATGCCACCAGGAGCTCTGGGGTGCTACCAGCTCCAGTGCCCTGCCCAGAGGCAGTTCTCCAGGAGGTCTTTGGGCAGGGCAGCACTGGGCTGGGCAGCCTGCAGCAACACACCCTCCCTGGTTTCTCTCTGCCAGCCTGATTGTTCTCTGGACCGGTGTATGGGAAGTGTAGCTTTTAATAGCTAAGAAGCCTTGTTGACTCTCTGCCCAAAGCTCCAATGAAAGGGGCTCCATCTTTCCACTTTAGTGTTTTTGATAAATCAATACTGTCTGGGCATCGGAGGTCCTGGGTAAATGAAGCGCTAATTATTAATTTAATAGCCAGAATAAAAATCTCTCAGGTCATAAAGAGAAAGGCCACTCCCCCTCAGAGGTGAATACATCCATGAGCAGAAAGATAGATTGATAGAGCCAATATATCAGCAAAGAGCTATTCCATCTTATCAGAGTTTTCTAAGAAGGCTGAAGGCAGCTCTCAGCCCTCCTGGTGCTTTGGGTACTGTCTGCATCTGGTTTCTGTCTGCATTTGGTCTCTTAGATTCAGCAGCTTCCTTGTGAAGCAGCAATTTATTGTGAGGGAGAATGTTAACAACAAAAGTTCAAATGCTACAGTCAAAATCTGTTTCCTCTCTTCTTGGAGAGTCCAAGCAAAACCAAATAAATATATATACACATGTAGAAATCAAGCTCAGAAATACATCACTTGGAGTCAGAAAATTAAAGCTAAAAGCTGCGGTTGCTCTGCATCTTAATCTAGATGCCCTGGCTAAGGTTTCCTTTTCCATTAGTGCATTATTTAGCAGCTAGAAGGTAATAGAGGATGCAAGCTGTGATGCCTAAGGCAGCCTCCGAGAGGTGGCGGTCACTGCGCTGTGCGTGCAGACCTGCCACCTGGGGACCTTACACCACATTTCATGAACCACCAGGAAATAAGGGTGTGCCTGAGCATGACGTGAAGAGATTTGCAGCATGTGAAAGGGGTGGGAAGGGAGAGCCCAGATCTACACAGGTATGTTGGCTCTGTAAGGTGATGATGCAAAAACCCCAGTGGGATCCCAGCAGCATTGTCTGTCTGTCCTTTCTGTGTCTGAAACTCACTCCGTCTGAAACCTCCCCCCATCTGATACCCAAGATTCTTCTCTCCATGCTGAGCTTCCCTTGGGAGCTGAGGTCTTCTGGAAAATGATCTCAGACCAAAGCATCACCTGCCAAACAGGAGAACAACTGTGCTCCCACATATCCTATCCATGCTCACCTGGAAGCACACAAACAGCCTCCGTCCCTATGTGCTCCAGCCAGCACCCTACCATGACTGTGCAGCCATGGCTGTAGAGCAAGATTAGAGCCCCTCAACATAGTTTTTGGTGCCTGGCATCTTCCCAGCCAGCCCAAGAGTATTGGTGCTTTAGATGTGCTGAGCCACCAGTGGCAAAGCAAGACCAGCTCTCCAGGGAGGAGACGTTCCTGGACTCTACCCCCAGGTAGGTGAAAGGCCCCAAGAGCTCTTTCTTTGCCAGTTCATCCCCTGAAACCTCTGTTCCCTGTCCTCTGGGCTCTCCCAGCACTGTCAGGCAATCCATTGTGGCTGCCGTTGTGGATATTGATGTGTGCCCATATTCATAGCTCCATAAACCTGTTTCATGGTGATATAATAACCCTAAATATGGTCTGTATTGGCAACAGAGAGTTAGCAATTCTAAGTGGTCCATCCGTAGCGAAATAAATGCCTCCCAGTTATCGATGGAGAAGCTTGATGGAGTCAAGCAAACAGCCGCTTTTCAATATCTCTCCCTGCTGCAGATTCACAAGGTATCAATATATCTATTGGAGTCCTTTGTGAGTAAGACATAAATCTGGGCATTTGTTTCCTGGGAACAAATGCTTTATTATGAGCAAATTGTAAAGCAGGGTCTGGGCACTTTGCGAACAAGTGCACGATCTGCAATTCTAATGGCAGCTCATCTCCCATCTTGCATCCACACACACACACGCCCCTCCAGTAAACACCTCCGTGGGAGTGATTAGTATCTCCTGGTGACTGATAGCCAAGCTTTCTCCTCCCACTCATGGTTGCCAGTTCAGCCCCTGCAAATAAGATCTGCAATTGCTCCAGGCCTGGCAAAGGAGCATGCAGAAGAGCTGGGCAACATTCTCCAGGCACAGAGCATCTGGATGTCTTGCCAGGTTTCCTGAAAAAGGAAGGAGGATTAAAAAAATCCATTTTTGTCAGTGCTTTGCTGCTTGTTGTTGTTAAAGTGAATGGGGAGCTGTGTTTGTCAGCCAGGCAGGCTGCTCATCACCCAGGTGGTGCAGGGAACAGACAAAGCCTGGCTGGAAGGTGGCTGCAGAAATTCCTCAGGGGTCTCTGAATGCCCAGGTGTTCAGAGCCCACTTGCAGTACCTGCCTGCAGCCTGGACACTAAGACTGGCCTGGGAAACCCCACTGGGTGATACTTCACATCTGGGTGGTAGCCACCCTGAGTTGACAGCAGTTTTGGGAACTTCTCTCAGCCCCTTTCCTCTTTCACACATGCTTTCAGCTCTGTCTGAGCCCTGTTTTAAAAAACACCAACCTAGAGGTCTCCAGGTTGGAGACCAGGAGGCATCAGGCAAACCCGCTTGGTCCTTCTCACCTCCCTGTAAAGTGAAGCTGACCCAGGAGGCTGCCACAAGATCCTGACAGTGGATGCTGAGGGAGGTCCCTTCTCCTGGTTTTCTATTTTCCCAAGGCATCACCACCCCTGGTCTGGCGGACAACCCAGCCATGAGCCCTGCAGATACTCCATGCAATTTAAAGGGGAAAAAATTCTCTCGTTGAAGGGCTGGTGGGATGATATTCAGTCTGGCTTAAAAAGACTTTCCTGTCCTCCTGGAGCTTCTCTTCCCTCTCCAGTAATGCGCAGGATGTAGGGCTGTCATTTTGGGGATACTTCAGAAATGTGGTTTGCAGAGCTCTGATATTCACAGCAGCTCCTCGGGAGCAGTGCAGAGAGGCACCAACCACCCACTCCTCTCAGAGAACAGCAAACATGTCCAGATATTTGCAAGCTACATTTGTAATGCTCTGAAACAGTTTTGCAAGTAAATTTTGGTAAACCTACCAGTGATTTTCCTCACTCTGAAACTATTTTTTTATATTTCAGAGCACATTATCACACATACACCGGAAGATTCATTTCAGAGATGGCTTCTGTGTTGCTTTTGTGTGACATCAAGTTGTCTGTGATTCACAGACCCTCTGGAGCCAGAGGAGGAGCAGCCCCAAGGGCTGTCCAGACATCAAAGGTCCTTCCACACCCATGCAGTGGGGCAAGAACTTCCCATCCTGCAGTTGCCCAGTGCACAGGACTGACAGCCCTTCTCCACAAGGCACCTGTTAGACCAGATCAGAGATGTTTGCCATGAAAACAGCTGTGGAAAATAGAGGAGTATTTACAAGAGGCCTTCCCCTGTTGTTTTGGTGGGAACTCATCCATGGTTAGCATAGGTGAGACAACCAACAAGCCACACAGACCCACTGCTGGGGACCTCTTCCAGTTTGGATGTGATTAACTGCACAAGAGGAGCTAAAGCTGGATGGGATGCACCCTCATATTGGCTCCTTCATGGCTGCAATTGCTGTCCTTGGCTCCTCGCAGCTATGGGAGTGCAGGGGGGCTGAAAATGAAACCTAGTGCCACCAGAGGAAGAGGCAGGACTGTGGGAATGGCATTAAGGTGGGTGCATTAGCCAAAGGGGCCAGATGGACTCTGGGCTTTGGCAGAACCTGAGGAGGAGGGAGGAGGAATCGGCAGTGAGTCCTGCCCTGCTCCTAGGGCACTGGCCAGTAGCAGGGGTGAGATCTCCACCACCATGGTCCCCCATGTATCCAGTACAAGGGCTCATGTCCCCAGGGTAGCTCCTCTAGCCAGATGCAATGTGCAGGAGCAGAGGTAGGGCGTTTCCCCACTGAAGCTCAGGGAAGGAGCTTCCTTCTGCTCTGAAATGCTGTTTTTTCACAGAGTCCTCCCATCCCTCACTGGTCTTCTTTGCATACCACCATCTGCGGGGTGGCCAGAGGCTGGTCCCCTCCATACCCAGCCTGTTCCTGCACTGCTCCCTCAGCATCACTCCTGCTCACTGTCAGAGATGCAGCTACAGTTGTGTCCAGCCTCAAAACATGGTTCCTCCATTCCACACCAACTCACAGGGAAGGCCTCTTCATCTGTGCCCAGCATCCCAGCACCCCAGGATGCCCAGCATCCCAAGATGCTCAGGATAGCAGCACATTTTCAATGTTGCCTTCTGCCTCCAGCCCATCCACTGCTGCTGCAGCCAAAGCTGCAGGGCTGAGCAAATCTAGCAAAGGTGGTTGTTTCAGCAGGCTGTGGGCAAAGCCCCCTGCCCTGCAGGTACCACTCATGGAGAACAGAAGCCAAAGTCACAGCTCTACCAGCATGGAAACGTTCAGGTCTGTCTTGCCTGGCACCTGCAGCTTCCTCTCAGCCTTGTGCCCTCCAGCTGTTAGCTTTCCCTTATATCCCTCCTCACCATTACAAGGGTCAACACACACATGGTCACACCTGGTAGCACCATCCCAAGCTACTGAGAAAGCTGCACTTTGAAGGAACAGAGGCAAACAGCGGAGGAGAAAGCAGCATCCCCCCCCCACCTGCCATCTCTTCAGCTCTGGGAAGGCCTCATGCAATTCATGTTCTCGCCGCGTAGATGGCGTTGAGCTGAGCTCTGCAGCTCGCCGGGTACCCCCCCCTTGGCAGCACGCTGCCTGTGGGGGTCTGCAGGACCAGATAGGTAAATACATATAAAAAATTGAAAATGTCGTGTTTTGATAGCCATCAACTATCAGTGACATGAATGATTTCCCTCTGAGATCCACCACTGCCACCCAGGATCATTTTCTCCTGCTCTGCATCTTTCTTTTAGGAGTCCCTATTACAGGGTGATCATTTGTACCTCTGCACCCCACTTGAGATAAGATGCACCTCGCATCAAACCATTTCCCCACATTGATGCTCTCCTGCTTCCCTTGCGGTAGTGTGGTCAGACCCCCCAGTTCCCTGCTGGGTTCAGCTCTCCCTGCCAGCTCCCCCCAGCCCTGGCCCTGCTGTTGCCTTGAAACTTGTCCTGTACTTTACTTCAAACGTAGCAGGGAGTCAGAATGACGCCCACTGTTCCCTTCTATTCTTGGCCCTCCGCTTCCCTCACCTCCCAACCAAAATCTGTTCGTCTTCTGAAAATGGCTTGTGTCTTCTGACTGCGAGAAAGCATCTCTCCCACGGGGGCTGCGGTGGTGGTGGCTGTCACACAGCATAGGGTGGCTATCCCCTTCCCCTTCCCCTCCCCGACCCCTCTCTCCAGCCAGGCTCAAGTGGCAAGTGGCTGATCTGCCTCGTGGCAGCAGGTTTTGTGCTTCCTCCCATCCCTGCTCGTTGCATTTTTCACTCGCTTTGTGCCAGCACTGCTGAATTTGCTGGAGGTGTTGCTGGGAATTCTTGGTGGGTCCATATTCTTCTCCTCCAAAGCCTGTGAGTGCCGGCTGAGTAGGAACACGCTATTTGTCCCCTTTCTAAACAATGTCTCTGTCGAATCAACAAGAGCAGATTATTCATCTGCTGCAGGAGGCTAATTGCAAGCAATTGTAAAACAAAATATTATTTCATTGCAAAGTAATGGACAGCACAGGCTCTGCACCATATGGCTCCCTAGTTCAACCATGTCCTGCTCCGGTTACCTGAACACAGGCCTTGTGCAAACACCCTTCCACTTGCTTGAGGGGTGTTCATCTAAGGAGATGATAAGAGCATTGTTATTCAGCGTCCTTGAGCTGCACATTTACAATCCTTATCTAAGGGGTGGCACAAACATCAGCACCTGGGAGTCAGGGCAAGGGTGAATACCCTGGAGGCAACTGTGAAGACCCTTTGGTTCAGTTATGTGATGGAGTTTTGCTGAAGATGAAATTTGCTTGTCTCATTCTCACAGCATCCTCCAGCATTCATGGTTGGACCTCATCATCTAAGGAGAGATGTCATTTACCCTTGATGAGCTGCTAGCATGGCATGAGTGTCCCTGCATGTCTTTGCCTGGACAAGAACTGGTCAGCATGGCCTTGAGGAGTCCTGGTTTTACAGGAGATGGGAACAAGAGACATTGGTCTCACAATTCTTACCACCACTGCTTGGTCTCTAAATTAAGCATCTGGTTTTCAGATAGTCAAATTTTCAATGAAAAGAACTGATTTCCATGGGACACTGAGTCTTCCCACAGAGAAGCATTGTGTTTACCCCCAGCCTTCTGTCTTTTCCTGAAAACTACTTTCTTTAGGAAACTACGTGGGCACCTCATTTTTCCAAGGGACACAGTATGCAAGAATAGGCTCTTAGTCATCTCTCCAGCCTCTAAACTGAAGTATGAAAGGATGGATGACCGAGTGGCCACCAGATCAGTGGGGTTCACAGGGTGACCTAACCCCAGGAGGTCTTCCAGGCTCAGACCACTACCTTCCTCTCACCATACTGTTCCTCTCGCCATTTCCCAGTTTATCCCAAGGAATCAGGTGTCCAGATGTTCACCTGCCTTTTGTCAACAGAACAAATCCATTGCCTTGTTGGAGATGTTTGTGAAGTCTTCGTTAAGAGCCAGCATTTTCTTTGGGCTATTTCTGAAAGCTGGAATGGTCTTTGTAAAGCCTCAACAGCTTCAGCACACATCTTCCTGAAACATCACTGTGGTCCAGAGCAGCAATAACCCAACAGCAATCCCATGGCTTTGTGGTTGGTGTTAGCTGGGCTGTAGGACAGGCAGCTCCAAAAGACACTGGCATTTGGGGACATCATGATACTTTGGGACAATGACTGCCAAAATGGACCAAGGACAAAGCCACCAGATTTGAGCTCACTGTTCAAGTATTACTGTACTCCCCTGAACATAGAGGAAGTTTTAGGACAGAAAATAAGGTTTGAAAAAGTCCAACTTGCCACAGATTCTCTCCAGGTGATGTCTGAGGTCATGTTTAATCTAAAACATTCTTATACTGTGAGCAATATGTTGTTCCTCAAGTCTCCTGCCCAGTTTGGCATGATGAGGGATGGAAAATTCTGCCCTTAACTTTGCCTTTCCGTATGGCAGCTCAATGTCCCCCATGCTATGTTTTCAGGAGAACACGCACAAGAATTTTGTTTAATTGTTTATTTCTAATAAAAGACAGTGGTGCTCCACACCTTTCTGTGAAACAACTTAATGCACTCCAGGCCAGTTTGCTGTTTCACATGTTGAGTTTTGAAGCCTTCTGACTGCACTATGGGCTTCAGAAAACAAGAGCCAGACTGCAACACCTGAAAATCCAACTGTCAAACTGACAAAGCTACTTAAACCGGGTCAGCCCCAGCTGAAGGTCATAGAATCATATAATCATTAAGGTTGGAAAAGACCTCCAAGATCATCAAGTCCAATTGGTCCTGCACAGGAGGACCCACAAACAGCTCAAGCCCCTTCAGAAGGAGCAATCTTTGCGTGACTGGACAAATAATCACTGCCATATCCCAGCTTCCTATCTTGCACCTTCCTCCAGCTCCATATGTTTCTCTTTACTGTGTACAGTTTTTCTGCTCTTTAGCCAGTTTCTTATGCATCGAGCCGTGCCAAGTCCTAAACTCACCAGTAAGAATGCACGGGCTTGGGACACTGAATCCCTCACACCATTCAAACACAGCCTGGTCACAATCCTCGTCTCCTGGACAGTCTGCCTGAGGTCAGTGGTGTTTGTCCGGTCAGATGAGATGTGTACATAGGAAACCTCAAGGTACTCATAGGGAACTCTGTCTTCTTAGGGGCCAATTTCTTCTCCTAAGGCTGTTTGGAAGAATACCAAAGGATGGCTGGGTGCAGTTCCTGGTCCATCACACAGATGGGCTCCAGCATCCAGCACACACGCCCTTATTCAGGAATGCCATGCCATGATGGGGCACATCTGCATGTCCCACATGGTTTGGTCCAGCCTGCAGTTATAATTTAGCTCTGTGCTCTCCTTTCCCTCTTGTTCCCCATCCCACCTCCGTTTTGGTTCCTGCTTCAGCATGGCTCTCTCCTCCATCTCTCTCTGGTGACAGCAGGGAGAGGGGGGAAGAGTCCAATTTTTGGCCTGGAATAGCTTTACCTTCACTGCCTCTGGACAACCCATGGAGCTGATTCATGTTTGGTAGCAAATCCTCATCAATGGGTGAGAGGACACCCTTATCTGCCTCACCATCATTGTGCCTGTCCCAACAGCACTGCCTGAGGTAGAGGAGCATCCCTGGAAATCTCTGCGGGCTCTGGAGGATTTCAAGTTGAGACATGAGCTAGAAGAGTAATCTGAAATGAATAATTTATTTTGGTGAATTTTCCTTCCCTCTGTTTACAGATTGTCTAGGAGCAGATTGCAGCTTTCGCACCTCAATTCATTATTGGAAACTATTTGCAGATAGTTCCCGGTCTGCAACTCATTTGCTAACTCTGTTGGGAGTACTGCAGATCTGACATCAGAGCTGTTTAGATAGGTCATGTGGTACAGCCATGGTCTCATTCCTCCATGAAATATACGTGACGTTCAGAATCAGGCTGTAAGGGCAGATGCTCCTAATCACAAATTAGATGCTCATTTTCTGCCAGTGCTCCTCAGTAGCCCTTCTGTGTGTCCCTACAACTGCCCCTGCCAGGACATCCAGCAACATTAAGAGAGTAAGAGGCAGCCTTAAAAAAAATGAGTAACCCATTCCCATGTTAAACTGTAAAACAATCAACCAACCAACAAACCAAGTAGGAGAAACCATGTCTCAGTAACTCAAGGCAGAGAAACAATATGCAGTGATGTCCATCCAGGACTGGCACCATCACAGTGGAGACACTGTTGGCTTGGAGGAAAACAAAGAGCTGACCTGATGGCCCCTTTAAAGAACATATGAGCTACAGCCCACACCATCAGTGTGGGAAGAGCAGAGCTCCTGAAATGCAGAACCATGAGCAGTTACAGGACCTGGAAGGTGGCTCCAGTTGAGTCATACTGGTGTGGCAGTGATGGGCAGCCATTCTTCAACTGCTGCTCTCAGGACTCTTCCCACTCCTTGGGCACGGTGTCCAACATGTGTCCTGGTGGTCCAGGGATAGCCACAGAGCATGTGCAGGATCTTATCACCAGGTCTTACTGAAGGGGCACTGGGAAGACTTCCTACCCCAGATACCTGTTTGTTTTGCATGGTTTTTTCCTCTGGAGGTTTGGCATTCACACAGCTGTGGATGAGAACTGCCAGAGAGCAGCAGTGAAAAAAAAAAGAGTCCATCACTCTGTTGGGCTCCTCTGGACCAGGTCACTGGGTGGGCCCATGACATGCAGAACCGTGTCAGTTCAACCCAGCCCTCATTCACTCTGTGGTCAACACACATGGAGTACACAGGGCTCCTCTGGTTCAACTCCACAGAAGAGCAGTTTTTACCTTTGGTCCAAGTTTGGACTCTTGCTGCCCTTCTCCCCACTCCCCTGGCTTCCTCTGCACATGCTCATGAGAATCTCCTACCATATGGTCCATGCAGTCATGAATCCTTATCCTGTACATCATCTGGAAGGAAAAAAAACCCCATCCTACCCAGAAATCCAGGGGACCAATCTACCCCTAGAGCTGCTAATAAGGCCACTTGGGATGTGGATCCCTTCTCAGGAGACCCTACAAATATGCAGATTTACCGTGGAGAACCTTCCTTTGAATCAAGAATCTGGCCAGGAACTCACTCCAGAAACCTCTTACTTAGGGCTTTGTGCTTCCACTTCTTCAAAGTCCATTTAGCATCTTTGCCCCCAGTTGCTTCAGGGCAGCTCCCAGTCACATGCAAAGTCCCATCCAGCTAAGTCCTCCTGAGGCTTGAAACTGAGCAGCTTTCTGCAGGAGACACCTGAATAAATCAGTGGCCCTTCCTGCACGGCCCTGATGCTCTGAAGGATTCTTGGTGCGTCCCAATCTCCGCAGCCCTGCCGGGACCAGGTGGGAACCTTTTACGGTGTGACGAGAAGGGATTGATGTGCCAGGCTGAAGCGAGCGCTCAGATGATTTACAGGAACAGCTCGTCCAAGCCGACCCTATTGCTCAGGCAGGAGAGGCCTGAAATCTGAGAGAAATCATGCAGCAGAGGCTATGACGCTCATAATTCACCTTCAGGGGAGAGGCAGCATCTGTGGGGAATCGCTGGCTGTGCAGGGGGTGGGAAGCTTTTCTCACCCTGTCTTGCACACCCAGGCTCTAGAGCAGTTTTTCATGAAATAGGAACAAAACAGCACAAAAGAACAACACAGATATTCAGAGCTCTCTCCTGAGCTAACGTGATATGGTAATGAGCTGAGACAGCTGACAGAGATGGAGTGTTGTGCCCAGCAGAGCAGGGGGTGGATGGTTCAGGCCAGGCAAAGCTCACACAAGGTCCAGGACTCAATCAACGTGTCTCTGGCATGACATCTCTGGCCAGCCATGCTTCAATCTTCTGGATACCAGGCTCTGCCTGCAGTGTGCTGGTTGCTGGGGCAGCCATCAGAGACCTTCTGGCACCCAGGAGACATTGCTCAGTGGGGTATCCTATGGCAGGAAAGGAATCAGACCTGACATGTAACCCTGGACTGTTTTTATATATATATATATAATGTGTGTATGTCTCTCTATCCCTTTGGTGTGCAGTTGGATGGTCCAATATGGCATTCATGATAGACTGGTCTGCTGGAAGAGTCACTCTGTCAGCACACAGCTTATCTGCAGCAGTTCCAGGCTTGGAAATGAAGGAGAAACTGCTCTGGGTGCCTGGATAAATCATGCCAGTGCTGTTTATCCTCATGTGTGCAAACCTGGACAATGAGCCTTGCTGATGGAGAGCCTCACTGATGGAGAGCCTCCATGGTTGGCCAATCTGCAGAGTACGTGCTTCAGCTGCTGAAAATCATAGAATCATAGAATGGTCTGGGTTGGAAAGGACCTCTAAAGCTCATCTAGTCCAACCCCCTTACAATAGGCAGGGACATCTTGAACTAGGTCAGGTTGCCCAGAGCCCAATCAAGCCTGATGAATGTCTCCAGAGATGGGGCCTCCACCACCTCCCTGGGCAACCTGTGCCAGTGATCAACCACCCTTATATTAAAGAACATTTTCCTAATGTCCAACCTAAATCTCCCCTTTTCTAGCTTAAAACCATGACCCTTCATCCTATCAAAATGTCCAGGAGAGAGCCATGATCTATGTGCCTTTCACATAAGACAGCAGGTAGATGGTATAAAACATAAACTATGTCAATAGTCCCAGTAGTGGTGGGTCTGAGGAGGCCTTTCAAATTTGTATTCCAGAGTCTGACTCATTGTCTGCCTATGTCTGTCCTCAGAGCAGGTGAAAACTACTTCAAGACAAGATCTTCTTGGATCTCAAGACTTGTCCAGGGGTCCAGAGGGATCCTTACCTACTGGAAAAAGCAATATCCCCTGGCCTGCTGATTGTCTATGCAGCATGTGCTCATGTCTGCTCCTGTCTCCTGTAAGCACAGGCAGCTCCAGAACTTGGCCTACACACAACAGCAAACAAAGTGGTCTTTTACTGCACTTTTTCTGCATTCTTGTTCCTCCAGGAGATGTTTTCAGATGCTCACACCCACGTCAGACATGGGACAGGTGCAGCCACGAGACAGAAGGTAAAGAAGGAGAAGAAAGGTAAAAAGCCTTTACCAGATCAGCACAGGGGTAAAAGTGAGACTTTATTTAATATTGGGATTCAGGAACCAACTCCATTGGGTCCTATTCCAAAAAAGAGGTGGGTGGGAACATGGCAAAAGACAATGGTTTTCTGTTTTATGTGCCCTCTTTATTTCTCCACACCCATCTCTCTCTTCCACCTTCTCCTCAGCACCCTTAGACCCAGGAATGTGCCCCAAACACATGTTAAAGTCACTCTGCTCAGAAATGAGGGTTAAGGAGATCACATGAACGGTTGACACTTTGCAAACAAGACTCATAATCCAAAGGAAGAGAATTGATCTAAGTGTGATTAAGCATTAGATAAAGATGAACATGTAATTATCCAGTCAAAGCAAGGTGTCTCTTGATCTCAGCGAATGTTGGCTCCTTTCCAAGCTGCAAACGAGCTGCACAGAATTACTCACGCTGTAATTGCAAGCCATCTCAGATCCCCCAGGAGATCTCCTGCTTGGGAGACTCCTTCTTCTTCACCCAGTCCTTGCTGGAAAATGCTTAGACATGCTGAAAAGCGGAGTACAAATGCCCTACACACAGGCACAGAGGGACAGTGAGTCTCCTGTACCTTGTAATGTGAGCTTGGCAAGCAAGCTGGCAGGAGGACACCCGTCATCCCATGGAGCTCCACCTCGCACGCCAAGGTCACAGCCATCATGTTACCTCATGGTTACCTGTGTGCAGCAAACTGTTGGGTCTCAGGCCAGCCCAAAGCGGTGCAGGAATCTGCAGCCACGTCAGTCGCAGCCCTCTACAGATGTGCTTCCTCCATTTCCAGATTAACCTTTCAGAAATGTCAGCCAAACAGCCACACGCAGCCCGCTGCCTTCCTGGGAGAACCTGTCATTTTTGGTCTTGTGACTGTAGCTCCAGTTAACTCCTTCCCTGCTCATGTTCACCTTCTGTCCTTCTCCTGGACAATTCCAGCTCCTTTTATCTTCACTGATCTTGATGCTCTGCACATAGGTGACCTCTCTCTCCTGATGTACCACTTGGGATGGCAAGGTCAGAGGGCACTATTTAAACACGAGTGCTTGAAGGTGTGTTTAAAAGTGAGAGCAGCACATTCCTAACCTGTGGTACCTGGACTGTCACTGCAGAAAGAGCAGGGCAAGACAGGATGACCCTCTCTCCCCAAAAGATCTCCGCAAATCCACAACAACGTGTGCTGCCAGCAGATTGCCTGGAAACGCTCCTTGTCTCTTCCCAGACCTCGCCTTTCCTTCATCCCTGACACCCCCAGACATCTCTTCTGCTCCTGAACAGGACCTGCCACAGACTGGCCCAAGCACCCAAAGAAGACAGCACTGTTGAAAGCCATGGTCCCACCTGAGAGTCCCAGTCTTTGACCTTGTGGGCACAGCGCTCCATTGGCAGCATGTTCATTAAGAGATGCCTTGGGCAGCCCTCCCCAGGTATCATCTCCCATCTCCTGGGGAATGGAGTGGCTCGAGGCATTAGGCTGTACCTCTATATTTGGTCCATTTTAGAGGGTGTCTGGGTGGCTACACTTCTCCTGGATCATTTTTAGGTGGAATTTCAGAAGGTGGACAAATATGAGTGAAAACTCTTGCAGGAGAAGGGGGAACTGGAACAGTTGGTGGCTGAGGAGTCTGATTTCAGGGGGAGGTGCACTGTCTGACCAATGTGAAAAGGTTCACAAGGTTTGTAAGACAACCAGGTGATGTATAATTGGACGGGCTTATTTGCACCCCTCTTTATGATCTGAACCCACAGGACTTGGCTGAATAGAAGACACAGCACTCATAATTTGTCCTTCGTGCTTCTTCCCCAGCTTGGCTCCTGGTGCCACCATCCTGCCACTGAGCCAAGCTCTGGAGGTAGCTACCCACAGACTCTCTGCACACTTCATTCTGGCACCAGCACATATGCATGGGCATTCCTCAAAGTACACTCTGCTTCCACCTGGTTCTCAGCAAGTCCCCAAAATGTAGGCCTCAAAAGATGAGTGTTACTGCATGAGAACATGCTGCATTGGGCAGGCTGTCCCGAGAAAAGCCATATTCTGCTGGTGGCACTGAAGGCCCTGAAAGATCTGCAGGTGAGGTAGGTCCTGCTCTGAACCACATATCCCAACCTGGGGCCCATTCCAGAGCTCTGCCATCTTCAGCCCTCCTGCTCTGGTCCTGGAAGCTCTGCATCTCAGCCCTGCTCCAGCACGCTGCTTCTGCTGACCTGCTCATATATCCTAACAGCAGCCTTGCCCTTGCCCTGCTCTTACATTTCGAGTGTGGATGACCAATAAAATGTCAGCAAAAGGTATCTAGAAGACATCTGGAAGCCGTATCTCCCCGGTACCTTTGGAGAGCTGAGGCTGTTTGCATAATTAAAGCCCACACTTGGTAAATGACCTCCATCTGGCTCAAATGTCCAGGTGGGCCTTCCTTTGGTTGCTTTCCCTTTTTCCAAAGATGAGGGTGGTGTCACCTTGAAGCACCCCACAGATCTTTGGGTGAGATGAGATGGGTTATTGTACACGGGAGAAGCAGTTTCCTGGCTCATCTTGGAACAAAGCCTACACAGAAAGGTGCAACCTGGGTAGGCCTTCAGGAGAAGTGGTTAGGACAGAAGCTCAGAGTGCAAGCTGCTCTAGAGATGGTCAATATTGGGGTGAAAAACTGTTAAGAGAGGAATGAACATTCAGTATCACACATGTGTACATAGATATCGATATATATGTATATCTGGCAGCAGTCTGAAGCCACTTGCTAGCAAGGACAGAGCCACCATGTCTTCATGTTCTTTCTCTGGCACTGTCCTTCCCTCCTCTTTTCCCCACCAAGTAAATGAGTTCACTTAATAAAAATACATCTTTCTGCTTCCCAGGACAACTGCAGATGGGAGCTGCCGATGCAGCAAGCATGGGTCTGCTCCAGGCTGGGGAAGGAGGGGAGGCTGTGGTAGGGCTGAGGAGGAGGAAGGGGCAGCTTCCCCCTGCCTCACCCACCACCCCTGTGCACCTTGGGNCGCCGCCGTCGGAGCTGCCCCTGCGCGCTCCCCCGGCCCCCCGGAGCGGCCCCTCCCTCCATCCCGTGCCCGTCGTCCCCCGTCCTCCCTCTCACTCCTCCAGCCAGTAAATCCGATCTAGGCTGATTCCTCTCACGTCAAACCACATGATCCCATAAAACATTCATCGCCTCGCCATCCCCGCTAGCTCGCTGGCTCCCGGGATACAGTGCAGCAGGCTCCGCGCTCCCCGCCGCCGGCTCTGCCGCCGCCGGGATCCGCCGCAGCCCCGGCCCCGTGCGTGCGGCGGGCGGGCGGGCGGGAGGGAGGGGNTGTTTGCATAATTAAAGCCCACACTTGGTAAATGACCTCCATCTGGCTCAAATGTCCAGGTGGGCCTTCCTTTGGTTGCTTTCCCTTTTTCCAAAGATGAGGGTGGTGTCACCTTGAAGCACCCCACAGATCTTTGGGTGAGATGAGATGGGTTATTGTACACGGGAGAAGCAGTTTCCTGGCTCATCTTGGAACAAAGCCTACACAGAAAGGTGCAACCTGGGTAGGCCTTCAGGAGAAGTGGTTAGGACAGAAGCTCAGAGTGCAAGCTGCTCTAGAGATGGTCAATATTGGGGTGAAAAACTGTTAAGAGAGGAATGAACATTCAGTATCACACATGTGTACATAGATATCGATATATATGTATATCTGGCAGCAGTCTGAAGCCACTTGCTAGCAAGGACAGAGCCACCATGTCTTCATGTTCTTTCTCTGGCACTGTCCTTCCCTCCTCTTTTCCCCACCAAGTAAATGAGTTCACTTAATAAAAATACATCTTTCTGCTTCCCAGGACAACTGCAGATGGGAGCTGCCGATGCAGCAAGCATGGGTCTGCTCCAGGCTGGGGAAGGAGGGGAGGCTGTGGTAGGGCTGAGGAGGAGGAAGGGGCAGCTTCCCCCTGCCTCACCCACCACCCCTGTGCACCTTGGGCTCCTTGGGGAAACTGAGGTAAGTTGCTGTCCTTCCTGCACACCAGAGAGTGATCCCCAAAGAGCTGGGGATGTGCTGAGAGGGCTCAGGTACGAGAGAAGGGAGGATGAGCTCTTGTCTTTGGACTCGACCCAAGGTCCTGCCGTTACCGGGGGCTTCCTCCGGGGAGCACAGCAGCCCCGCACCAGCGGGAGCAGACACCTGGCCTCCTCCTGGGGCTCTGCGGGTTCAGGTGTCTCTCTCTCCACCTCCCCCCCAGAGAGCAGCCGGGCTCCAGGGGACCACAGCAGGGGAAAATCACCCACGCCGAGTCCTCCATCCCCCGGGGCTCCGCTGCCTCCCCCGGCGCGGCCGCGGCGGGCGGCGGAGGGGAGCGGGCCGGCCCGATGCCCGCAGCCGCCCGGCCATCCCTATCCGCGGCTTCCTTTAGGTGGCACCGCTCCTCCAGGAATGAGCCGTCCGGAGCCGCCCGGCCTCTCGCAGCCCAGCCNGAAGGAAGGAAGGAAGGAGGAGGCAGGCAGGCAGCAGGCAAGCAGGGAGGGGTAGCCTCGCCTGGATGCTGACTCCAGCTCGGGGGCTGCTCATTCCCCCGATGAGCGAAGGCGCCGGCACAGGGAGAGCCCCCTCCCCGTGCGCCGCCGCTCCGCGCTCGGGCTGAAGTTTTTTGCACGGGATCTGCCCCGCTTTTCGCAAGGATTGTACCCGCTGCCGCTCGACTTTGCGCCTCCAGACGTGCCTTCCCCGACCCCTAAGATGAAGAGGGCGATAGCTGAAGGTAGGTGCGTCCCCGTCGTCGTCCCCCCCCCACCTCTGGCCATCTGTCCGACCCCCTCCGCCGAGGCTCCCCCGCTCCCCGGGGGGCGGCGGGCAGGGTGAGGCGGCCGCGTCCCCAACTTCGCACCGCGCCGACAACTTCCCTCGCTGCAACTTTTTTTTTTTTAAATTATTTTTTTTTCCGAGGAATTGGCCCAGGACCCGCCTCGAGGGAGAGGGGCCGGACTCCGGGGGCCGGGCTGGGCTGAACGCGGCCGGGCGGGCTCTGCGGGAGCCGGGGGCTCGGCCCCGGAGAAGCGGCGGGGTTGTGGGGGGGGGAGCGGGAGCTCCGCGGCTGCGGGAGCAGAGGAGAGGCGAGGCCAGCGGGGGAACGAGCACCGGGCTGCGCCCCGGCACGGCTCCAGCAGCCGAGCGAGGATGGAGAGAGAGCAGCAGGGTTGAGCCCCCTCCAGCCCCCGGGGGGGGGAGGGAGGGATGTCGGCCGCTCCCTGCCTCGGCTCGGCCTTGGGATGCCCGGGCTGCCCCCGAAGTTGGAGCAGGCGAAGTGCCGCCGGGGGAAGCGGCATCCCGCGTTCTCCCACATCTCCCGGGACCGGCCCCGCAGTACTCGCGGGCACGGAGAGGGGATGGGGCAGTCCGGCTCCCCCCGCCCCGCTCGCAGCACCGGAGCCGCTCCCCGAACCCGGCGGAGAAGCCGCGGGCCGCGGCCGGGGAAGTTTGCGGAGGCTCTGTGCGACCCGGAGGGATGCGAGGATGCNGGGGTGGGGGGTTTGGGTGGCGGGGGTGCGGGGGGTTCCCCCCCCCCCCCAACGCCCCTCCCTCAGTGTCTTGCTTCGTCTCAGCCCAGTGTCTTTTAGCCAGAGGATGGGGAGGGCTGGGGGTGCATGGGGAGACCCCCACATCGACTCTCCCCGCCGGGGGAGAGGCACACGGCGAGACCGGCCTGGCACAGCCGGATGCTCTGGCTGAAAATCGCCCTTTTTTCATCTGCTTTGGCAGCCCTGGTGACAATCTTTGCTTCCCGGCTCCCGGTGTGGAGGGATGGGGCCGGGTCTGTGCTGGCAGCAGCGGCCGGAGCTGCGGCTGCTGCTGGCGCTGGCGCTGCCCCGCTGGGTGAAAACCCGAAATAAAGACCTACATCTGGAGGAAACACATGCTCTCAAGGCTGCAGGTTCAGACCACTTGGAGAAGCATGTGCCACCCAGGTGTGCTTGCTGGAAAGCCAGCCCACGGGTTGCAATCATTTCAGCCCCATTGTAGGACCAACCATCGTAGGAACTCCACTGGTCCAGGCTGCTGGTCAGGGAGCAATTGGTGTTTAGAGCTTCTTGCTGCACGGAGTCTATTCCCGTGTGTGCCATCTCCAGATTGCCTCCTGTTCCCATCACTGACACCAATATAATCTTTTTCTTTTTTTTTAATTTTTCTTTCTATTTTGGAGGGCACCCTGCCCGATTGCTTTGTGCTGATCAAAGGAGATGCCCAAGCTCTGATCCAAATGGCATGTCCCGCTTTAGAGAGTTTGTGCTGGTTTCAAATCTGCAACAACCAGTTCACTCCCGTTTGGGAGACACCTTGGGAGCAGGTCGCAGCGATGGCTTCTGCGGGCCCTTGGGGGATATTGCTATCTCAGCATCCGTGTGCTGTGTGCTGCACAGCTTACCCGGTGGTTTTTGGTTGCGTGCTGGTGCCAGGCTGGTGGCATGGGCTGTTGGGGATGGTGTGGGATGGTGGTGGCTGTGCAGAGCAGTGGCCAGGTGATGGGTGTGGTACCAGCACCCAGGATGATCTCTCCTCACTCTTCACCACCCTGCTGCAGCACTTTCTCTCCACTCTGGCATCCCTGCCAGCATAAATGTGAGACAACACAGGAGACAATGAAATAGAAAAACTGTGTTACAATGGCTTTATTTATAGAACAGGGCTTTGAGGGGTTTGGGTTTTTTGTGTTTGGTTTGTTGGGTTTTTTGGTTGTTTTTTTTCCTGCAGTTTATGAATTGCTCCTGTGAGAGGCTGGGTAGCCTGGATTGCTGGTGGGTGTGACTGTCAAGTCCTTATGAACCTTGGGAGATTATGTTGAGATGAGTGACCATCCTACTGTATCTGGGCTACATTTTGCAGCCTGTGGGCTGCCAGGATACTTTGGGTGCCTCGTCCTCCAGAAATAGCCACCAGGGGCAGAGCTTTCGCCTGGTGTTCCCAGCTCTTGCTGCCTTATTAATACAATGTATTTATACTGAAAGAGGTCTTTCCATGCTTATTCTTTTAGAATTTTTTTTAAACAGAAAAACTGTAAACCTACACCAACCTCAGGGACTATTTATTCACTGGTGTGAGAGCAGCTCTTTCTTTTTCTTGAGAGAAAGCACCATTCATCAGTGTATTATTTTATATTTCCTTCACATTTAATGTTCATTTTGTGTCAAGGGGCTGCAGCATTTCCTGGGCTTGGTCCTCCCTTCCCCACCAAGCAGCACATTCCTCAGACCTATATTCGGTTGGATCATCCTGGGGTGTGTTTGGAGAGGTTTTTCCAAGAGGAGTATTGGGGCACAAAGGTAGAGATGCCTTTGCTCTGCTCTATGCCTGGGCATTATATCGGTGCAGATGTCATCGTGTCCCTGCTGGTTCTCTGATGTTTTCCCCACTAAAAGCCCTAGAGAATGACGGTCCAGAAAATAAGTTAATTAGAAGTGATGAGGAAGCCGCTGCTGCTCTCTCTGCTGCTGTGGCTTGTGGGCAGCATGTGTTCAGCACCAGCACAGGGCGCGTGGCAGTCCTGCCTTAACGAGCCAGGTCCTTCATTAATTACCTCCATCCCATGTTCAGATGCTCTGGGCTTTGCTTGAGTACAAACCTTCCAGGAGCCTGTGCTGCTGGTGTGTGAAAGAGGCGGTGGTGAGAAGGAGCAAGGGGAGGAAGGGGATGGTTTGCTACACAACTGAGATGCTTCCTCTACTTTCGTGTGCTACCTGCCCTGCTCAGGGGGCTGGAAGGAGAGAAGGGCAGGGAAAGGGTTGTCTCTCTGCACACTCAGCCTGGTGGCTCACTGTAGAGTTGGAAGCTGGTAGGGGATGTGGGGCCCACAACTCACATCCCCACATGTGTCTTGATAATTCTATGACAATTAGTGTGCTAGTAATGGTAGACTCATAGAATGGTTTTAGTTGGAAGGGACCTCAAAGATCATCCAGTTCCACCCCCCTGCCATGGCAGGGACACCTCCCACTACAGCAGGTTGCTCAAGGCCCCATCCAATCTGGCCTTGAACACTCGAGGGAGGGAGCATCCACAGCTTCTCTGGGTACCCTTTGCCAGTGTCTCGCCTCCCTCACAGTCAAGAATTTCTTCCTTGCATCTAATCTAAATCTCCCTTCTTCCAATTTGAAACCATTACTCCTCATCCTATTGCTATACTCCCTGATAAAGGTTGTACCTCCCCATCTTTCCTGTAGACCCCCTTCAGATACTGAAGGGGGGTGCTATAAGGTCTCCTGAGAGTCTTCTCTTCTCCAGGCTGGACCCCAACTCTCTCAGCCTGTCCTCATAGGGGAGGTGCTCCAGCCCCTTGATCATCTTTGTGGCCTCCTCTCAACCTGATTGAGCATGTCCATGTCTTTCTTAGGCCTAATGAAGACCTTGTGCCTTTGTAATCTTCTGGCACCAACAATGACTTTGCCCATTAAGCCTTTCAAAGGAATAAGAAGAATCTTCCAATCCATCAGTACCTCTGAGAATTTTCCACCTTCTTCAGCTGGGAAGCAGCGAGGGAGGCTGTGAGAAGGGGGCAGGGAAGGATGGTCCAGAGGCCAGCGCTCAGGCATGGGGAGCTGCTGCCTACCCTGTGTCTTCCTTCCCTTCCCATCCTTCTGAGTCTTGAGGGAGAGGAGGAGGGAGAATGACCTGAGTCAGAGCCTCAGCACACAGCAGGAGAAGGAAGATGGAAAAGGGCTGAGCTCTGCTCTGGGCCTGCTGTGCTGGTGGCTCGGGCAGCTCAGCCCAGTGCAGGATCCACTCTGCACATCCAGCTCAAGGTGGGTCCCAAGGTTTGGTCTAATTAGGAGAGTGTTCTCTTCCCCCTGGATTTGGAGCTCTTTCTGCTGCTGTCACTTTCATTAAGACATATCTCTGAGTGCGAAGCTCCTCTTTTGATGTTCCAGAGAGGATTTTGTTATGCAGGAGGCACACACGGTGGAATAGGAGCATCCTGTACCACTGCAAAGAGGTGTAGTAAGAGGTCACATCCCAGTATGGTGCCTGCAAGGGCTGGGAATTGCACTAGAGCTTCTCCCATGTATCCATGTGGAAAGCTTTGTGCTGTGTCCTGGGGTTTGTGAGTAACAGGGTTTCAGGGCTTCTCCATCACAGACACACACAGAGGTGTCTTCCACACCTTGGGGTCTACAAAGTGCAGCCTCTCCTCCCCTTCCATGCTTCTGGTTGCAACTCCTGGAGGCTTCAAGAGACTGAGACAAAAGGAGACAATTGCATTGAGAAGCCATGATCAGCTAAAAGAAGCAAAGGGTGGATCCTTCTGTTTTTGCACAGAGGTGCCAATGCAATTCCTATGGACTTTGTTTAAATGTGCAAACTCACCTCAGCCTGAGCTGGTGTTGGGACATGGAGCAGTGTGAGTTTTGGGTGGATAATTATCTACTGTGATAGAGCGTTCAGGGGTGATGTGTAGACTCAGAGCAGAGCGGTGTTGAAGTGACACAGACAGTTCCTATGGTGTGTGTGGAGCATGCATGGAAAGGCCCTACCTATATGTAACATTGGCCTTGCACAGACACTGGCCTTATTGGCTTTGCTCTTAGAGGCCTCCTGGATGGAAGTCAGAGCTTTTGGAGTTTGGTCTTGGCCCTACTTCTGACTCCTTTGTATCCTTGACCAGGACAATGAGCCTTTGTGTGATTTACTTTCAGCTTTTCCAGCTGAAACGCTGGGAGAGTGATGCTGAGTTATCTCCCATGGGACCCAGAATATGCTTAAAGGTCAGTCCTGAGCTGAAATGTGGAGGTCTGTGCAATTGCCCATCGCTTCTTTAGCAGTGACACGGTGTCAGGTGGCAAGACCGATGATATTCTCCTTAGGGGTGTTGCTGCATCACCAGCAGGTTTGTCTCTCTGGTCTGTCCTGTCTCCCTCACAACCTTTGCATTGTAGCTCGGAGCGGATCAATAGCACCTGCAGGTTTTACAGTATTTATTGTCCCTGTCAAGTCTCTGCCCCTGGAATCAGGGGATTAGAAAAGTACTGGGGTTTTTATTTCGTAGCCTTCCTGGTTGTCAAGAAAACCAGCAGCTTTTACACAAGCATGTGCAAAATATTGAGGAAGCTGGAAGCAAGGAAGTACAGTTTCTTGGTATCACCACAGCATGAGGCATCAGCTTGATGACTGGCAAGTATCAGGCTGCAACCCTTCTCCCCCATCCCCCAGCAGTGTCAGGGTCCTCTCTGCATGGGTCAGGCAAGGCAGGGGTTATGGAATATTTGCTTTCATGATAGAATAGTTTTGAAGAGTCATCTGGACTCCTGCTAAAAGCACAGCTAATTTCAAAGCTAGATCAGGTTGCTCAGGGGCTCATCCTGGCAAGGATGGGTGTCATCTTCCAGGATGGACATCCTCTCCTCCTCCATAGTGCAGGATGGGAACCTTGGGCTTCGTCAAATGTTTCTGTCCTGAACTTTGTGGCCTGCCTGGCCAAGGCTGCTCAAGCCTTTTGTCACCTGGCCTGGGTTGGGAACATGAGTGCCCTATGTCCCTTTGGCATGGTCAGGGTACCTCTTGTCTGTCACTAGGCATGGCAGTGATGGGGCAGGAGTGATGGTGCACATAGTGCCAAGGTCCATGCTTGATGGGAGTAAGTGGTTGTCCCCATGAATTCAGGAGCAGGTGTTAAGGGAAATACCAAGGAGGACGTTAGAGTGGGGGTCACAGCCAGGGTCCCTGGTAGGGACACCCAGGAGGGCAGCAGATGCTTCCAGACATTTCTGTCTTGCTTCTGTGTGTTTGCTTTTCTGACTGCATTTGGAGATGAAGCCCTTGGACATATTTTCTGTACGCTGGTTGCAGGTCTCCCAGCATGATGTCCCTCATCAGTGCTAGCTAAAGCAGAGCTTCTGAGAAACTCTTTAGTCCTCAAATGCACCCTGTGCTGGAAGACTTTCCTGGACACCGTGCTGAGACCTCTCTGAGGACATGGTTTAGCATGGCCAAATCCCAGAATCCTGGAGGTGCTGGTGGGAAGGACCCTCTGGAGGGTCCAGACTCTGAGCAGAGCTATTGCTAACATCAGATCATTTCTGCTGTGGCTTTCTCTAGCCAAGCTTTGGAAATCTCCAATGATGGAGCCTTGCTGGCCTCTCCCGAGCTGGTTAAAAAACTTTTCCTAATGTCTGAACTGAACCTCCCAAACTGCGCTTCTTGGCCACAGCTCCTTGCTGTGTCAACTGGCCTCACAAAGGTGTGTTTGGATCCATCATCCTTATAACTGCGTTCGAGTAACTGTAGGCTGCAATTAGATTGCTCCTTCACCTCCTCTTTGCCAGACTCCTCCCTCCTCACTCCCTCTCTAGCTGACCTTGTAGGACATATGCTGTAGGCTTCTGACCATCTAGCTCACCCTCCACCTGACCTTTTTTGTTTCCCCGTGTTCATTCTGGACTCAAGGGACCACAAATGGACACAGTGTTCAAGGTGCAGCCTCCCCAGTCCTGGGAGGGACAATAACTTGCTCCACTCACCTGTCCATGGTCCTCTTAGCCTGGCCCAGGATGTAGTTGCCATGTTCATAGTAAGAGCAGACATATGTTCATAGTAAGAGCAGACATTTGTTCATACTCACCTTGGTGTCCACCACAGCTCCAAGGCTGCTTACAACAAAGTGCTGCTCACAGTTTGCAGGCTGGTGTTGATGTGTGGGGTTATTCTTCTCCAGGTGCACAACTTTATGCATTTCTTGTACCAAGGAGTATTTCTTAATACAGTTCCTCTTTCCCTCATTGGAAAAGCTTGGGCATTTAGGTAAGCAGATGCCTTCCTGCATATGAATGTGTCCGAAACATTTGAAGAAGTTCAAGGTTTCCATCCTACACTTGGCTTCTCCAAGTCATCCTGTTGAATGGTTGGTCACTGTGTCAAGTTCAGTCCAGACAGCTAAGGAGAAACTAGTCCTTGACATGAATTGCCTTCTTCCACCCACCACCACCATCCTTAGGTGATCAAAGTCCTTTTGCCAAATGTTACTTGTTTTGCTGTTTACTTCCTGGAGTTGATTCTTGTCCTGCATTTCTGTATGTTATCCAAGGAAGTCTCCATGAAGGTCTGGAGAGTCTTTATTCTCAACTAGGCTTTGATCCCCATCCACAGCTGCAATTCCATGTGGAGATGAAAAAAGGGCTCAGAGAAAACAAATGCAAATCCCCCAGTAGATTGAGGTTCACCTCCTGGATGGGGGTTTCCAGCCCATCACAGCTTTGCTCCATCTCCTGGGAGTCCAACCCCTTCCCTCAGATGGCTCTTTGAATCTTGTTGCCTTTTTAACAGTTGTGCTTCCTTTTATCTCTCTGTGTTGCACCTTCTGCTGGAAACAAAGGAATGTTTGCATTCCAATTTAATGCTTTCTTTTCTTCCCTGAGTGCATGGGGTAATTATAGTGCCTTGCATGGACTTGTGCTAACTGATCAGTTATTAGTGATAATTACCATTTACATGATGGTCTAGGAACAAGGTAGGAGTGACACTCTAAGTAACAGTTCAGAGCTGCTTGCTGATCATCTGTGTGCTGCTCATTGGGGAAACGGGTTAACTTGCTTTTCTTTTTTATCCTTTTTTTTGTTAAGAACAAATCTTTTGCAAGAGCCATCTGGCTGCTAAATTCTTCTCCTGGAGCTGTGCAGTTTGCTGGGAGTTCATTTGCGTAGTTAGCTACTAAAGAGAAAGTAAAAGTGACTGATTAGTCTAAGACTGGGACCATTCACATCAAAGTGACAGATTTTGTGCGCTGGATTTGGGGAAGTGTTTAAAACTGGTGTGTTTTCATTACATTTTGAAGACTGTGGGCAGAACTATGCTCTCGGCGCTCTGGCACAGCTCTCGACTCCGCGCCCTGCGTCATTATGTCAGAGTGAATTGTGTGGCTGTTAAAATTGGTGTGTGCTTGTTGGATGACTTTAAATATTGATTTTAATTGCGCATCTTTCGTAAGGCTGTTAGTGATGATCGGGGCCACGTACAGCACCCCATGGGCGTGACAGGACAACGTGTGTGGGGAGCAGAGGTGGGCTTGGTCTGAATCCTGAGCAGGAGGGAGGAGGGAGAGGAGGGTAAAAAGTCATTGGAGGCCCCAAATTCATAGAATCATAGAAATACAGAATCATAGAAACATATAATAATTGAATCATTGAATCATAGAAACATAGAATCATAGAATCCTAGAATCATAGAAACATAGACTGGTTTGGGTTGGAAGGGACCTCCAAAGGTCATCTAGTCCAACCCCCCTACAATAAGGAGGGACATCTTGAACTAGGTTGGGTTGCTCAGAGCCCCAGCAAGCCTGACCTTGAATGTCTCCAGGGATGGGGCCTCCACCACCTCTCTGGGCAACCTGTTCCAGTGATCCACCACCCTCATAGTAAAGAACTTTTTCCTAATGTCCAACCTAATCTACTCTTTTCTAGCTTAAAACCATTACCTCTCTTCCTATCTTGTGAACAGATCTTCCCCTGCCTTCCTATAGGCCCCTTTCAGGTACTGGAAGGTCACTCTAAGGTCCCCCTGGAGCCATCTCTTCTCCAGGCTGAACAACCCCAACTCTCTCAGCCTCTCCTCATAGGGGAGGTGCTCCAGCTCTCTGATCATTTTCATGGCCCTCCTCTGGACACAATCTAACAGCTCCGTGTCCTTCTTGTGTTGGGGACCCCAGAGCTGGATGCAAATTCAGCTTTCCCTGCTTGCAGGCACCACGGGGGGCTTTGTCAGAGACCCACCATCAGCAGCTGGGCAAGTCAGGGTTTAGAATCACAAACTGGTTTGGGTTGGAAGGGACCTCAGAGTTCATCCAGTTCCAACCCCCAATTTCAGAGTCTTTTTGTGAGTGCTGGTGTCAGGCTGTGAAGGCTTCATACCCTCCTCTGACAAAAGGCATCCTTGGAAATCCTAAGAGCAAATACTGAGCTCGTATTTGGTGCTGCAGAGAAAAATGATCTCCTGAAGCCACGGGGACCTTTAGAACGTGCACCTCTCCACAGCATCAGTGAGTTTTGAGAGTCAGTGGGAAGTTGCACTGGGGAACAAAACCTGGGGGCAGATCCCTTCCCAAGCACGGGTGTCCAGTGTGGATCGCACTGTGATTAATGCTTTCCGTGCCCATGCAGACGTGGTTGGCTTTGGCTTTACACTAGAGGGCTGTCTGTCCCTTTCCCTTTGGAGAAGAGGTGCCAGCCCGAGCGCCGGGAAGGCTCCTGTCGCTGGCAGCATCCAGGCTGTAACAGCTCTGGCAGGTGGGGGATGCAATGTGAGCTTGTGTTTACTGCTCACCACAGCTCTTTGTGCTGCACAAGAGCCTCCGTGTGCTGGTCTAGGAGGCAGTCTGAGGCTGGTTGTCTCGGGTGAAGTGAGGATTCTCTGTCCTCCCGCACAGGTCAGCAGTCTTTGTGGAAGGACCAGCAGGCTTCACACAAGGGGTAGCGTTCCCCTCCTCTGTTCAGGTTTCCCCCCTGGTTTGTTCAGGCCGTGGTTGCTGTCAGGACTGGCAGCACCGAGTGTTAGTGCAGGGGCTTGCTCTGGTTCTCCAGGATGTGGCATTTTCTGCGGCTGCCCTGGGTTTGCAAGGAGCCACAGCCCTCCCAGAATCCCAGCATGGGACCTCTGGAGATCATCTCATCCAACTCCCTGCCAAAGCAGGGTCACACAGAGCAAGTTGCACAGTATCGTGTCCAGGCAGGTTTTGAATGTCTTGTCTCCAGAGATGGAGAATCCACCACCTCTCTGGGCAACCTCGACATTTGCACGTCCAGTTCAGCAAGATGTGGAGGATACCCAAGAAGGAGATTCTTTGGAAATGGCAACTCTGGGGGCAGGAAAAGGGTCTTCAGTGTCCTGGGGTTGAAAGAGATTTGGCAGCTTTCATTCCGTAAGCTCAAGTGGGACAGGTTCCTCTGTCTCTTCTGTTGGATTAGGACCATTGTGGGGACCTTGGCCACCATGAAGGCAAATTGCTTCAGGTTCATGCAGACACTCTTATCACAGCTTTGTTTAATTCTATCCCCACTCATCTTCATCTAGACTGGCTTTAACTCAGGTGAAGATGAAACTAGCTGAGGTTTGCCTCCTCCTAACAAACCTGGTTTGAAATCAGACCTTTCCTCTGGGTGGTATCTCTAGCTGGAGAGATGCAACCACCAACACCAGCCCCTCAGTGACTTCCCAGCTCGTTGTGCCAGCTGCATTTGGGGCATTTGGATGCCTGTGCAATCCACATCTGGCTTGGTTTGAGCAGAATTGGTGTTAATTGAGAGCGGTCGAGTCCCTCGGCCTTTGCTAATAAGGGTCTGCTTCAGCAGGGCTGGAGATGGGGGTGCAGTGGGGTGACTGAGAGCCAGTGGAGAGGAGGCACTGGTGGGAGGGAGCACGGTGCTGGGCATGCTCTGGAGCTGTGTCCTGCACACGCTGAAGTGCAGATGTTGGTTCTTCAGCAGCAGCTGATTTATCAAGTCCAGGGACTTTTCTCTTTCCCTCTTCTCTCAATTTGCAGCTAATGTCTCCTGAAGGGAGGAGGGAATTAATAATGGTGACTGCAGCAGCTCACAGTCCTTAACCACACACAAAGTGATGGATGGTGGGAGAGGCTCTGCCATGAGCACGTGAAGATGGCCTGTTGGACCTGCTCTCTGTCCACCACCACCCATGGGCTGGGACAGCAGCTGCTGCCAGATGTGAGGCAGGAGGAGGACCAGCAGTGGAAGCAGGCTGAGATCTGCTGTCACCTGAACTCAGGGCAGGGATGTCCCTGAGATGAGCCCGTTGGCTGCTCAGGTGTCACCAGCTGCAGGCATTGCCTTGGTGGCTCTGCTTCTGTCCCAGTCACCTGCTGCAGGGGCTGGGAGGTGCAGGCAGGCAGGAGGGCATTGTCCTGGTGTCACGCATCTGCCTTAGCTTTTTGCTCTGGTCCCGCTCCTCTGTCTAACACCCCTCTGCAGACCTTGCCCTGGGGTCTCTGTGGAGCATGGTGAGGTCTGTAGAGCAGCCCAGCTCTTCCAGAGACCCACAGCAGTGCATGAGCTACGTCTAGGAGGGGAGATTTAGACTGGAAATTAGAAGGAGATTCTTCACTCTGAGAGTGGTGAGACACTGGCACAGGTTGCCCAGGGAAGCTGTGGATGCTCCTTCCCTGGAGGTGTTCAAGGCCAGGTTGGATGGGGTCTTGAGCAACCTGGTCTAGCGGGAGGTGTCCCTGTCATGGCAGGGGGGTTGGAACTAGATGATCTTTGAGGTCCCTTCCAACCCAAACCATTCTATGATTCTATGATTTTGGTCTGAGAAGGCTTTTGGTGTGTGCTGCCTTTCCCTGCCTGTGGTGTGGGATGTTCCTTGCCCATGCCCCAGCCGGGCTGGTGTGCAGGGCACTTTGGGAAGCCCCTGGGGAGCTGTCCAGGCTGTGCTGGTGGGGCTGCATCCCTCCACCCAACTCTTGCTCCCCCCACATTTGCACTCCTCTGTGTATGGAGACTGACAACTGCCCAATCTCTCACTTGACTGGTTCCATTTCAATCCACAAAATGAATTTTAGATGCTCTGAGTGAGACAGCAAAGGGATTCTGGGGTATTATGGGGGTGTCAGGTCGTGCAGGTTTCGACGCCTCATCTTTGAGCCTCAATTTCTGACATGGTGCAATGAAGAGAGAGTTCAGCTGGGGCTTGGAGACAGAGCTTGGGGCTTGAACCTGAGACTAGAAGAGGGAATATCTTTGGGTTTGGTGTTGCTCACAAAACAGCTGAGCCACCTCTCCTGGTCTTTTAACAAGAGCTGGTTCTATCAGGACACAATTTTTGCTGCTGGGGCACTGACTGCTCTCTGAGGGAAATGTGGCACCTAGAAACCAGGTCAGCGAGCACTGTTCTGGTTCTCCTGAGGCTGCAGCCTCTCCTAGATGCAGCAGAGGATGGTCCTGAGTCCTGGGAAGATGCTCTGAGGGGGCTGGGGATGCTTCAGCCCCAGCAACACACCTGCCTGGGCTCGGCAAGTGTCGCTGGGTCTGAATAATGGGCCCTTTTTCTCCTCAGTTGGAAAGGGAGCACCGAGGGAGCAGCACAGCCAAAGAGAGACATTTATATGAGTGGCACAATAAATGAATCTGAGCTGCCTCCTGGGAACCAGCCCAGAAGAGACTGGCTTTACTTGGCCATGGCTTTCCAGTGGGAAATGTTCTTCTTTCACTGTATTTACTTTTTGGCTTTCCTAGTGTTTTGCCAGGTTTACAATTAATCCTAAGCTTCTGGGTGGCCAGCTGGGCTGCGGGGACAAAGTCTTTTTCAAAGCAGTTTGCTTGGTCATTTCCTGAGGACCTTGGATTTTCTAGGAGCTTGGGAGAGCTTGACCTGGGTCCACCTAGGACATGCACACATGTCCTGCTCTTGATGGAGAAGAGGTATCTGTGGTCACAGCCTGCACGGGGAAGGGGATGGAGAAGCTGCTTGCCACTCTCTCATCAGAGGGACAGGGAATTTGTTGTCCCCTGGGAGAGGTGAATGTTGCTGCTGGGAGCCAGCACATGAGGAAGGGACCAACTGTGTGTCACTGAAAGTGTGAGTTGGTGGCACGTTGGCACAGTGTGTGTTGCATGGATGTTGGAGCTGGGCTTGCCCCTCACCCAGGTGCACCTGGCATGTTTTTATTGTTATATAAACCCATATATTGTCATCTGGGATCCCCCAGACACTTGACCTGCTCCAGCCTTGCTGCCTGTGTAGCATTTTGTGAAACATCTTGGGGTTGGGCTGTGGTGGATGGGATGTGGGACTGGCAGACGTTCTGGAATTCCCTGCACCACATGGTCTCTGCCTGCAGGGCTGGAGGGGTATCCCAACCCTCTGACGTATCCAGTGCCTGCCTTTTGAGCTGGTTTTATTGGCACACACCGAGTGGGTGCCAGCCAAGGCAGCTCTGTGTGCTGCGGACTCCTTTCCCTGCCTGCACCCTCTTCCCTTCTCTTGCTGCAGCTGAGATGGACTCTCTGGAAGTGTTGGAGCTGTGGTGGTTTTGGGCTGGGTTTCTGAGCCTCTCTAGCTTGCTGCCTGCTAAATGAAGGCTTCACTGCCTCATCTCTGAGCATGACCCCCCTGCCATGCACATTAGTGCCCTGCTTCCTGCTCATAAAGCCACCCTGTGAGGCTCAGTGGGAGAAATTGCTGATATCCAAACTCCTAAAGAACCTGGAGATGAGTCTGGGGTTGGCTCTGCTTGCTGTGTGCTGGTGGGAGGTGGGTGTAGCTGAGCTGAGGCATCTGTTGTGATGCAGACAATGCACAGGCCAGTGAGTAGAGCATGGGGTCACCTGGCCAGGACATGAGATCCAGCTCCACTGGTGACCTGTTGTCAGGCAAGTGATTTAGCATGTGACATAGAGAGGTCATGGGCCAGCAGCTCCAACTACTCCATGTGTGACCAAGGCATACATCCCCTCCTGATAAAGCCTCCTCAGCATATCCATGATAGGATGAGGAGTAATATTTTTAAGCTAGAAAAGGGTAGATTTAGGTTGGACATTAGGAAAAAGTTCTTTACTATGAGGGTGGTTGATCACTGGAACAGGCTGCCCAGAGAGGTGGTGGAGGCCCCATCCCTGGAGACATTCAAGGTCAGGCTTGCTGGGGCTCTGAGCAACCTGACCTAGGTAGAGATGTCCCTCCTTATTGTAGGGGGGTTGGACTAGATGACCTTTGGAGGTCCCTTCCAACCCAAACCAGTCTATGATTCTATATTGTTGTCCATCTGTCTGGAGAGGAGGGTGACAGTCATTACGTTTGCCTCCCCCCTGCCTGTCCCACAGCTCCTGTGTTCAGAAGAGGTGGAGGGAGACCAGACATCCCCATTGGAGGAGATCAGGCAAACTTATGGCCAGCAGTGCTGCAGGTCCTGGTGCCCTGTACCTGGGGAATGCTGCTGGCAAAGCCGTGCGAGCTCTCCCTGCCTGCAGGGCTGGGGCAGGGCAGGAGTTCCCTGCTCCTTCTCAAATGGAGAGATCCAGGGAATTAAAGGAATGACCTGGCACTTGGCACTGGGAGACATGGGAAGTGATAATGGGAGCTGGGGCTATAATGGCACAGGGATCTCTTGGTGTGATGGGAGCTAAATGATGTGGTAGGGAAAATTGCACCTTGTGAGTGTCAGAACTGACAGCGAGGAGAAGGAGGTGAACAGTGTTTGCAAGGTCCTGTAAAAGCCTTGACCCACCTACAGCTCAGGCTGGAGCCAGCCTGCCAGGGCAGCTTGTGTGATCCTCAGCTCCCCCCTCCTGCTTCCCCCAAACCCCTCATGCTTGGGAAGGGTGAGGTGATGGATGAGATCAATCATTCAGGCCAATTGCACAATCGTGCAGCCTCGCAAGGGTCTTCCAGGCCTTTCTGGATTGTGAGACAACCATGGTTATAAGACTGAAATGCCCATTGCAGGGTGTGGACGTGCCTGGATGCATGATACCATGAGCACACGTGTGGGACCATGTGAGCAGAGGCCATACGTGTGTTTGGACACGCAAGCAGGGCATGGTAGGTGCTGCATGAGGTACTGCCTTTGTTTCTGTCATAGGATGGGGTGAAAATCGTAGAATTCTAGAATCGTAGAATCATTTTGGTTGGAAAAGACCTTTAAGATCATCCAATCCAACCAAAAAGTCGGGGGATGAGCACACGGCTTGTGAAAGGGAAGGGGCTGCATCTTGTTTGTTACCCAAAAGAGAAAGAAAAATCAGAGGTGTGTAAAAAATAATTAAACAAATAGATCTGCTGAATGCAGACTAATGATGGGCTCCACCAAGCATCTGGGCAGTGGTCAATGGTGCTGTCTGCATAGGCTGAGCCCTGTGTGATCTGGGAGGTTTGGAGCTGATGAGGCAAGAGGCCCAGCATGAGAAGAGCAAAGTGATGCTCCCTGTCCTCTCCTGTGCTCCAAAGGAGCCAGGAGCCTGGTGCACATCTGGGTGTGAGGCTCTGGCAGCCAGAATGGGAGCATCTGTGAAGGGGGTTGAGGAGAAAATGGACGGTCTGTGTGTAAATCAACAGTGCCTCCTCCCTTGGAGAATCATGGTTCTTCCCACTCCCTTCTCTCCAAGAAGACCTAAATTACTGAGAGCACAAAGAGAGTTTGACATGAGGAGAGCTCAAAGGGGCTAGAGCTACTTGATGTCAAAAGGAGGTGGAAAAGATGGGCAGGAGAAAGCACGGTGACAAATAGCACAGGGAGGACAGCTTGGCTGTTGCTTCTGATGCAGCAGCCAGATGGCAACACACTGAAGAGCGTAGGAGGAGAGCGTTTCACTTGCAGGAGAGCTCTCCAGAGCTGCCTCCCACCAGGTCCAGCTGAAAGTCCACCGAAGGTGCAGGAAAACATCCAGCAACACCAACCTGGGTGCTCTTTCCACTTCTGGCAGGGGTGGAGGAGAGCTGAGGCTCTGAGACAGCCCTGCTGCCTGCAGGAATGGAAAGAGGGGTCATCACCAGTGCCTGTGGGAGTAGCTCCTTCTGGAGAACCAGCAGCTGGTGCCACCAGCCTCAGCACTGCCCCTCTTTGGACTCTTTTCTCCTCACCCAACAGCTCTGAGTGTAGGTGCATCCTTGTGACCAGCTCCTTCTCAAGCACTGCCACCTTGGTTTTGTGCTTCGGAGGAGCTTACTAAGGAGGTGAGAGCTTGGGTTATTCTTCAAAGCCTAGCACAAACATCTGGAGGAGAAGAAACAAGGCTTGGGGAACAAAAGGTGATAGGTTAAGATGAATATTGAATGCATGCTTAGCAATGGTGGATGTGCTCTGTGTTACCACAGGACTGACACTGGGCTATGTGGCTTTGCTGAGCTGGGAAGCTGGTGCTGCAGGTGCTCCTGTGCCCACCTTTCAAGGGAGAACTTCTGTTTCTCCCACCACATGCACTGCTGAAGAGTTTCTCCCTGTGGTTTAGTCGCTCGTGGCTGATCCTTTCCCACTGAGAGCCCTCCCTGATGGCTGCTTTGCTTCTGCGCAGCCCAAGCCAACTCTTCCCTGTTGGGTGATTCACTCGTGGCTCGTTCATTTGAATTTCTAACAGTCCTTCTGCACACACCATAAAGAGTATTTAATGTGCGGCAATTTGCTGAGCCTGTAGCCTTTGGAGCTTCTCGTGGAGACCCTTTGTGGCCTCCCTGGACTCATTATTGGAGCGATACGGTCCCAGGCACGCTCTTGAAAGCAGATGTCATGCTAGTTAAAACAGAAGTGCCTCCATTCCAAGGATGCATCCAGTCCTGGCCGTTCCTCAGATGAGGTACTGGAGGTGATGTTGGCTTCTGTAGATATTCTACACCAAAAGGGTTGTCAAGGACTGGAACAGGCTGCCCAGGGAGGTGGTTGAATCACCATCCCTGGATGTATTTAAAAGCCATCTAGATCTGGTGCTCAAGGATATGGTGTAGAAGTGGGCATGGTAGAGACTGATAATGGTTGGACTAGATGATCTTAAAGGTCCTTTCCAACCACAGTAATTCTATGATTCTGTGTGATTTTGTGATTTCTCCGTGGTGCTCTGGGCTGCTCTACAGATACATGCCCAAAATTTCATCCCCTCCACTGTTTGTGGCCCATTGCTTTGCTCCCTCTCAAGAACTTGAAGGCCACTGTGGAGAAATTGCGTGGTGCCACCCAAAAGGGTCCCTCAGGTGGGCCCAGGTTGTCTGTGCTCCCTGTGCAGCAGGTTGGCTCGTTCATGCTGAATGAGTGTCTGGCTCCTCAGAGCAGCACCAGGAAATATGCAAATTTAACCTTTGAGTTTACTGAGCTGTTCTTTTCCTGGGAAATGTCACTCAGAGCATCAAGCTGGGATTGCCTGGTCTCCGGAGGGGAGTGGGCACCAGTGGCATATGGTCTCTCTCTCTGGGGATGCATCCAGCTGGGTCCAGGGGGTCTTCAGGTGCTCCCTGTGAGCAGGAGCTCCTGTTCTCTGGAAGCTCTGGGAGCTCCCAAGCTCTGCCTTGCTGTCAGCAGAAGCTGCCCTGAACCGATGTGATGTGATGGGTGGAACACGTTTCAGTGACTTGAGCTGGCTCCTGAGTGATCTAAGGAGGATGGTGTCCCCGTTGCTGGGTGTTGGGCAGGGGAGCTGTCAGCAGTGACATCTCAGAGCAGCTTGTGGGAACCAGCGTTGGAGAGGGCTTCTCAGCCTCCAAGGAGAGGACTGCTTGGAGAGTCAGATCCAGACGACGCTGCTGAGGCAGGAGGGAGGTCCCTGCTTGGTTGATTGTATAGCAAAGAGCTGAAAGGAATCCCAGCTGTCAAAGCTATTGGTGACTGATAGGACTGTCCTAGCCCAGACCAGAGACTCACATGAAGAGTTGAGTTTGGAAGCTGCCCCTGAAGCAAAAATCCAGTTGTGATTAGGGGGGCTGGACTAGGTGACCTTTGGAGGTCCCTTCCAACCCAAAACATTCTATGATTCAATGACTCTATAATTATATGATTCTAAGATTACAGTGCGGGCAGGAGTGACTGTGCAAAGAGGATTCAGCACAGGTGAATAACCACTGACCATGTCAACATCCCCAGAGGACTTTGCCCTGGTTTCTGGGTCATCCACACCAAAGCCCCTCCTGCCAGGTCAGCTCTCTTGCTTTTCTGAGCTCCTGCCAGCGTGGGCATGCCTGTCTCTGCAGCATTCCCACTGTACCTGTGTGGGCTGGGCCAGCTCCAGGTGAGGCTTTGGAGAGGCAGGATACACCTGAAGAGCCCCAGGTTGTGTGGCCCTGGTGCAGAGTGTTCCCTGCAGGTTTTTGCAGGGTGATTATTCTGCCAGGGCAGATCTGTCTGTATTTAGGACAAACGCTTCAGGGTCAGCAGAGCTCTCAGGGACCAAGCCAAGGTGTGCAGCTGGGCTCTCCTCCAGGACCCTCCGAGAAGAGCCAGTGTGGGCAGCTCCAGGCTGGCGAGACCCTGAAATACCAGAGTGCAGCCTGCCTGCACAGGCATCCCTAAAAATAGCAGGGCAGGATGTCCATGTGATGGGTTTCAGTAGGAAAATAGATTCATTTCCCAGCTCCCAGAGGGGATTTTGGAAACAGCAGAGAGTAAATAAGGGTTTTGAAAGTGATGACAAATACCTTGGAGGTGCCCTTCCAAGCAGCCTTTAACTGTTTGAAATTGCACTCACATCTCCAGTGGCTCTGAGAAGGGCCTGAAGATCTCCAGATCTAATGTGCTCTTATTTGCTTGGGTGCTAATTAAGAGAATATCGAAGCTCTGCTATGTGTTCTGTGACTCTCTGTAAATTCAGATAAGAGCCATTACAAATCCATCACAAGGTGTATTAAAATCTCCTTAATTAATAAACAATTAAGAGAGCAGTCTCCGGGAGAAGGGCTGCGAGCACTGAGGAGGAACACCAAGTTGGGGAGTGATGAGATGATGTGGGGACGATGCTGCCCACTGAGGCCTCATCCTCCAAGAGCAAGGTGGTGACCTCTGCTCAGGAAAGCTGCTGGCCTCACAGCTGGTAGTTGAGGGCTTAAGCTACTGCCAGAGCCTTTGGGTTTTGCCAGATGTTTCCCTGGGGCTTCTTGGGGACCAGAAAAGCATCACAAGTCTTGGTCTTGACAATGTGGGTGAAAAGATGAGAGCAGTGCAGAGATGGTTTCCTGGTCCTGTGGAACTTGAGACCATGTAGCCAATGGTGGGTGTCACTCAAGGGACATTGGTTCAAGCCCCTGTACCAGATGTAGGCAGAAGAGACAGCCCACCCCAAGGCCACGCAGCATTCTGGACTGAAAGATGGTGGATTATATACACCAGACTCCAAAAGGAGATGGGGATTAGAGTGTTACCACCTCACAGCAATGGCTTGCATGGAGCATGCTTCTGATCCACACTGGCTAACTGGAATCTGAATGGCCCAAAGCCTTGGCCACTGGGGCAGCTTTGGATTTTGCATGCTCCTTGACCTTCGTGGTCCAGAGACACCCCTTCCTGATCAAGTTTTCTTGAAACTAGCACTAATATATGGACCTTCTGCCATAGTCACATTTTCTGATGAGAAAATGCCTCTCAGAAGGGGACACTCACTTGCCTAAAGAGAAAGGCTGTTGGAGTTGGAGCTGCAGGTTAATATACAGATGCAAGAATCAGGTGGGTTCCTGGGTGTGGAACTCATGTCCTGAGTCGTGGTGGGTTTATGTTCTTGGAAAGCTATGCAGAGAATTGTCCTATTGCGAATGGAACAGTTCAGGCAAATCCCATGGGCTGGTCTTTCAGGGAACTTGGGTCCTGAGAACAAGGGCTTTATTGTCCTCTTGTCCCCTGGGAGCTGGCAAGGAAGGTCCACAGGCTTTCTGAAGGGTGATGGACCAGTTTCCTGTCCTTTGTCTCCAATAGCCCACTGAGTAACATTTCCATCTCAGGAAAAACCCTCTCCCAGCTCTGGATGCTGTGCTGGTGTCACACACTTCTGTGGTAGGCTGCCTCTGGAGACACAGCATTTCAATTCCCAGTACTGTGGTTGTACCCTGGAGAGAAGCGTCAGACAAAGACCAACCTACTCCTCTACCTCTCTTCTCCATGTTCTTCTACCAGACAGGCTGGGCTTTCTTGGTCTCCACTGTCTTTAGGACATCAAGGGCAGTAGCTAAGCCAGGCATGGCATTACTGCTGGGTGGGAGTGAGGCCAGTGGAAGGAGATAGCCTGCTTTGACTAAAGCTGTCTCGGCTGATGTGTTGGCGCTGATGGTGTGGTTTCTTCAGGAGCAAGAAGGCAGTTGTGTCCCTTGCTTGGTGGGTTGAAGGTTCTGCCTGTCCCTGACAAGGTTTATTACTTGGCTGATCCTGATAACATGACGTTCGAACCCGTTGTGAAGCACCTTTTGCCCCAACCACCTCTCTCTCTGCAGTGCTCCCAATTTGTGTCAGTTGAGGGTTGATGAGGTGATGTGTGTGACAAGCATCAGCAGGGCTACAGCAGAACTTGCCAGGCAAAGATGCAGAATCTAAATAATCCTCAGATAATATCTTCAAGCCCTGGCAGCCTCCAGACAGGTGGTTTCCATAACAGACTCTATCCTCCACCTGCAGAAACACTGACCTGTCTTCTGCTGCCTGTGCTCTCAGACTGTTCAGCCCTTCATAAACCCACCTGCAATGTCCATTCCTGGCTCCTGGACCCTCTCTAACCATTCCCTGGTCGTGCTGCCAGGTCTCCTGGCCCTGCAGTGCTTTGCAGGGCAGCTCTGATGGCTGCCAGTTTGTCCCTTAGGGACTGAAGTTGGGACCTTGGAGTCTGGCCTGAAAATAGCAAACTATGTACAATTGCTGTGTCTCTGTAAAAAGAGTCTGTCTGGTTTTGGGCTTCACTGTCTGGATGGAAAGCGGGTGGGTTGGAAAGGAGCAGGGGAGCTGTGTGGTGATGGCACCCTCATATACCTCTCCAGCTGGGCTGACCTGTCCATCTCCAGCTGTTCCTGAGGCAGCTGCACAACACACAGCGGCCATGTCCTGAGGAGAAAGACTTGAGGGTGCTGGTTGATGAAAAGCTCGCCATGAGCCTGCAATGTGCCAGTGCAACCCAGAAACCAACCGTGTCCTGGGCTGCATCAAAAGAAGAGTGACCAGCAGCTCGAGGGAGGTGATTCTCCTCCTCTACTCCACTTTCATGAGATTCCACCTGGAGCACTGTGTCCAGCTCTGGAGACCCCGGCACAAGAGGGACATGGACCTGTTGGAGCGGGGCCAGAGGAGGGCTGTGAAGATGGTCCAAGAGCTGGAATGTCTCTCCTACAAGGACAGGCTGAGAGAGTTGGGCTTGTTCAGCCTGGAGAAGAGAAGGCTTCAGGGAGACCTTATTGCGGCCTTCCAGTATCTGAAGGGGGCTACAAGAAAGCTAGGGAGGGACTTTTTACAAGGGCTTGTAGTGATAGGACAAGGGGTGATGGGTTCAAACTGGAAGAGGGGAGATTTAGGTTAGATGTAAGGAAGAAATTTTTCACTGTGAGGGTGGTGAGACACTGTAACAGGTTGCCCAGGGAGGTTGTGGATGCTCCATCCCTGAAGGTGTTCAAGAACAGGTTGGATGGGGCTTTGATCAACCTGGTCTAGTGGGAGGTGTCCCTGCCATGGCAGGGGGGTTGGAACGAGATGATCTTTGAGGTCCCTTCCAACACAAACCATTCTATGTTTCCATGATTCTTTGTTGCTTGTCTGCAGCAAGGGGACCCTACAGGGTCACCCCAGCCCACCTCCTCAGGTACTTATGCTAAAGATTTCCAAGCACCACTCTCTATTGTAACTCTCTTTCCAGAGAGGGTGACAGGTCCAGTTTCAGTGATCCAAGTCTGGGGCACGTGCTCTGCTTGAAAGCTCTGCTGTGGCCTCCATGCACCTGCAGCATCATGAAAGGGCTGGATGGGGGGTGGCAGAGGACTTTGCACATGCTGATGGGTCTTTCTGCCCCGGCACTGCATAATGCTCCCACTCTCTCTACCCTGCTGATAAATTACTTCAGCAGGCTTGGCCAGCCAGGAGTGTGGGAACAGCTCTCACTCCAGCTGCCACCCAGGAGTTGTGCCATCAGATCTGGGATGGAGGAGGATGCACAGGCTGAGGCAGAGAGCATGGGGCTCTGCTTGCAGAGCTTTGCCTCCTAGATGTGCCTCAGGCTGGCAGGAGAGGCTGGATGTTTCAGGACATGGTCTAGGGGTCAGGGAGATGTTGGGATGAAGGTTGGACTTGATGATCCTAGAGGTCTTTTTCAACCTAAATGATTCTATGATTCTATGTCTAGTGAGGAGGCTGCTCTGGCAGGAGGATACCCTTGACACAGCTTCTGCTGTTGCAGGTTTTCACCCCACTGCTTGCCTCTTGGGTCAAGGAGTTAAGGGGAGATTTTTCCCTTTACCCATCACAAGAATATCCCTTCAGCTCTCCAAATGGACCCTTGTGACCTCGCTTGGGGTGGCAAATGCCTGGATCTGTTGGAAACAGTGGATGGTGCATTGCCTGCAGGAAATCAGTGGGCTGTCTCTTCAGCAGTAGACTTTATTCTAGCAAAGCAAAGGGCTGGAGTCATTGTTAGAACATTGGAGGCTATTGACCAGAAGGTAGTAAAACAAATGAATCATGGGTTGTGTTTATTGTGCAGGGCCAGCGGCTCTTCATCTTATGAACTTTTGTCTCCAGGCTGGCTAAAAGGTCTACATAGAGGGTGGGTGGCCCACCGTGCACCCTTGGATGTTGGCTCTGCCATCAGTGCAACCTGTACAAGATGGTTTCCTGGACACACATCCAGCATCAGAAGCTGTGGGCTGTGGGGATGAAGGGGTGTCTGCTTTGCTTGGCTCCAGAGCTAGTCTGCTTCCCCACGTCTGCTGTGTGACATCTGATCTGTGCCTAATGTCTGCAGGTCCCTGGCTGTCTGGGGAGAGATGGGGCTGCTCCCTTAAAAACACACATAGTAATGACCTATCCTTACGGCACTGCTGAGATCATGTTCCTCTGAATGGCCACAGACCCCTCTTACATCTCCAGAGCCACGTCAGCAGTGGCTACCATGAGTCTGGTGTAGCTACAGATGAGACAGTTCAGTCCTGGGGCAGAGTGGGGTAACTGATGTGCAGTTGAGGAGATGGCGGCTGGAGGTGGGTTAGAGCCTTGAGTCCTTGCAAACACCCTGCTCCTGGAGCTGGGTCATGCCTGGGAGGAGAGCGGAGGAGAGCACGTCTGCTGCTGTACTTGTGAGCTGGTGGTGTTTGGCCAGCAGTGAGGAAACAGCCAAGGCATCATGGATGGACTAATTCTCCTGGCATTTACCTGGGGAAGAAGAAATGATGGTGGAGCCAACACCTGGCTCACCTGTGCAGAGGCAGCTTTGCAGGGAGCTTGGCTGCAAAGTTCTCTCACACACAGCATCCTGTGTGTTGACAGGTTGGGAGAGCTGGGGTTGTTCAGCCTGGAGAAGAGAAGGCTCTGGGGGGACATTACTGTGGCCTTCCAATACCTGAAAGGGACCTTTAGAAAGAAGGGGAAAGATCTTTTCTCGAGGGTTTGTAGTTACAGGATGAGGGGTGATGATTTTAAGCTAGAAAAGGTTAGATTTAGGTTGAACATAAGGAAAAAGTCCTTTAATATGAGGGTGGTTGATCCCTGGAACAGGTTGCCCAGAGAGGTGGTGGAGGCCCCATCCCTGGAGTCATTCAAGGTCAGGCTTGCTGGGGCTCTGAGCAGCCTGCCCGAGGTAGAGATGTCCCTGCTTGTTGTAGGGGGGTTGGACTAGATGACCTTTGGAAGTCCCTTCCAACCCAAACCAGTCCATGATTTTATGATGATTCTATGATTCTATATTTCTATGATTCTATGTTTCTGTGATCCCTGACACATATGTGCACAGTAGGACTGACGGGTCTCCATATCTGCCAATGCTTCATGGTTGCATACACCCAGAGCTGGGAGATGTTTTGGGTGGGAGCTGTGACTCCAGCAGAGCCACCCATGCTCTGGGCTGGGTGCATCTCCTCCAAACCCCCTCCAGGAGTGAACATGTGAGTGGGTTGTGCACATGTCTAAGTGCAGCTGTGGAGGAAAGCAGCAGAGATTTCAAATGGCACCGCCCGATTTGCCATTTCGGGGAGAAGTGTCTTATTGTAATTGCCTTGCTTATTTGGAAGAAAAAACCCACTGTAGTTACTAGAAATTCAATATAGAAATTACTAGTTACTACCCTCTGTAGACTAATTTTGAGGGTAGAAGAAGAATGAGGAATTTCATGCATACTATAATGAATGTCAATCTTCTCCCTTAATGAATAGGAATCACAGTTTGCTGCACATTGTAGGGAAATGAAAAGCATCCAAAGTTCAATTTACTTTTTTCTTTTTTTTTTTTTCCTTTCTTTTTTTTTTTTTTTTTTTTTCTTTTGGNTTTTTTTTTTTTTCTCCTTTTGGAGAGAGATAATGTGGTGCACAGCAGATGGGTACATTCATTTGTGAGCGCTGAGAATTTTTATCTCTCACTGTACAAGTCCAGGTTTCCCTTCAACTGAACTTTGTAAAATTTCCTATACAAGCTGAGGCATCATGATGTTCGCAGAGATGGATCCTTGAGAGCTAAGTGGGTTTTTTTTCCCCTCCCTCCCATAGAAAACCATCCAGACAATTAAAAGTGGAGATGACACAGCTTGTGCTTGATATCTGTGTGTCAGCCATGGCTTTGCTTGCTGGGTTTGCAGAGGTTTGTGAGAGGAAAGAGGTGATGGCCTCAAGTTGCACCAGGGGAGGTTTAGATTGGACATTAGGAAGAAGTTCTTTCCAGAAAGAGTGGTCAGGCACTGGACCAGGCTGCCCAGGGAGGCGGTGGAGTCACCATACCTGGAGGGGTTCAACAAATGAGTAGATGTGGTGCTTCGAGACATGGTCTAGGGGTCAGGGAGATGTTTGACAAAGGTTGGACCAGAGGATCCTAGAGGTCTTTTCCAACCTAAATGATTCTATGATTCTATGTGTGTCACTCTTGTGCAATTAGGTCCCTTGGAGGGGACACAAACCCCCATCCTGTTGCTGCACATGGGATTGGTACCTCGGCTTTTTTCTCGTCTGTTTCCCTTGCCAGCAAGGATCCTCCATCATGAGCCAAAGGATGAGTTTGCTGCAAGAGCTCTACATTTGAAAAAGCCAACCTAGTAAGCATGGGGCAACCTTGTTCCTGGCTGAGGAGGCTGTGAAGGAATTTGTTTTATAGCCCAGGCATCCTGGCTTGTGTCAGCACTGGTGTGGCCAGCAGGACCAGGGCAGGCATTGTCCCCCTGGACTGGGCACTGGGGAGGCTGCCCCTCGAATTCTGGGGTCAGTTTTGGGCCCCTCATTCTAAGAATGACCTTGAGGGGCTGGAGCGTGGCCAGAGAAGGACAACGAAGCTGGGGAAGGGTCTAAACCACAAGTGTGGTGAGGAGCAGCTGGGGGTGTTGAGCCTGGAGAAAAGGAGGCTCAGAGGAGACCTTCTTGCTCTCCACATCTACCTGAAGGCACATTGTAGTGATGTTGAGGTTGGTTTCTTCTGACAAGTAACAAACAATAGGACAATAGGAAAGGGCCTCAAGTTGTGCTAGGGGAGATTTAGGTTGGCCATGAGGAACAATTTCTCCATGGGAAGGGTTGTGAAGGGCTGTCCCAGGCTGACCAGGGTAGTGGTGGAGTCCCCATCCCTGGAGGGGTTTCAAAGCCACGGAGATGTGGTGCTGAGGGATACAGTTTAGTGGTGGACTTGCCAGGGCTGGGGTTGGATTCAATAATTTTGAAGGTCTTTTCCAACTTAAGCAATTCAATGATTCTGATTCCTGGCTATGGTCTCAGTTAAGCCAGGCTGGACCTCTTGCCTTTCTCTATGGCTCCATAAGTATCTTAGCTAGCTTGGAGACACTTTCAGGACACCTTGCTGCAGGCAGCCCATGGCTGGAGGCCAGCAGCTGGGTGTTGTGGCTGGCTGCAGAAGGCTTAATGGACATCTCTGATGGTGAGACCAAGGCCCTCAAGTCCTCTGGCTGATGTGGCTGGGATGCCTGAGCACGTCTTGCTTGTCTGTCTTTCTAAGTGGTGGTGATTCATTGCTCATGTTCCCTTGCCTTGTTAAGTTATTCCTGGGAGGCTTTTAGACTATGACTGGCTTTGCAGACTTCTCCTTGCACCTCTCACCATTTTGAAGTCATAGAATCATAGAATGTTTGAGGCTGGAAGGGACCTCTAGAGGTCATCTGGTCCAACCTCCCTACACAAGCAGGGACATCTCTACCTAGGGCAGGCCTCTCAGAGCCCCAGCAAGCCTGACCTTGAATGACTCCAGGGATGGGGCCTCCACCACTTCTCTGGGCAGGCCATTCCACTGATCTATCACCCTCATGTTAAAGAACTTTGTTCTAATATCCAGCCTAAATCTATCCTTTCCTAGCTTAAAACCATTACTCCTTGTCCTATCATTACAAACCCTTTTGAATAGATCTTTGTAGTGGGTCTGTCTGAGCTGATTTTCCCCATACAGCCTTCATGCTGCAGTACTGGAAGCCAGAAGGTGTTGATAACACACAGCCTTGTTTTGACGGGGTGTGTGTGTGGGGGGGCAAGATTTGGGAGGGGATACAACCCGGACAGCCGACCCGAGCTGACCAATAGGATATTCCATACCATATGACGTCAGCTCAACTATAAAGGGAGGAGGACGGGGGGATTCTGGGAAGACATTTGTCCTCCGAGCAACCGGTACGCGTTCTGGAGCCCTGCTTCCCGGGACAGGCCCGACACCGCCTGCGGATGGGCAGTAGAGAGTAACGGCTTTGTTGCTTTTGGTTCGCGCGCGCTCACGACCTTGCTTTCTCTGCTGTTTATTAAACTGCTTCTTATCATAACCCACGGGTTTTCCTTTTCCATCTTACTCTCTCCCCGCTTGCCTTGCTGATGGAGGTTTTGGTGGGGGGCAGGGGGAGTGATAGAGGGACTAGGGGTGGGCACCGGGCACCCAGCCAAGGTAAACCCACCACAATCTTCTACCTTCCTGTAGCCCCTTCAGGTCCTGGAAGGTCACTCTTAAGGTCCTGCTGGAACCTTCTTTTCTCCAGGCTGAACAGCCCCAACTCTCTCAGCCTGTCTTCATAGGAGAGATGCTCCATTCCCCTGATCATTTTGGTTCCCTCCTCTGGACACACTCCAATATGTCCACATCCTTCTTGTGCTGCATCTGCCCTGGTCCATCTTGCTGCACTCTGTACCTTCTTCTAGTTCCCTGAGCTGAACTGTCTCAGTGCTCTCAGGAAGGAGCTTTTTGAAGAATAGCATCCTTAGGTGACCTACCTATGAACCTTGCAGGTGGAGCAGTGCATGCTGAGCCTCTCTGAGGGTTGTGGTTTGGCAGCTGGGACCATATTCCTGCCCATACCCCTATTCCAAGCCTTGCAGTGCAGCCTGTGGTGGGCCAAGCTGGGCCAATGCTGCCAGTGCAGCCCCCCTGCTAAACCAGTGCTAGCTCTGCACACCCAGACCTTTCTGCAGGAAAACCCAGACTTTGTGGGGCTGTTGCCTATGGGGGAGTCTTGGGCAGAGGCTTATGAGAAGGCTGCAGTGAAGACTATGATTCAGGTCCTCTACTCAACCCAATCTCCACTGGATGACGTGCAGATCTTCCTAGAACCTGCTCATATCCCTCTCCCCTGCATGGACAGCAGTCCATGGGGGCATGGCTCTCTGGGATGTGGATTGCTTCTTGCACGCTGCAAATTCATGCTGATGAAGGTGGTTTTAAGGCATGTGCTGTGTGCTGTGGTCAGAAGGTGGAAGATCTGATATGGTCCTTAACTCCATGAAGGTCTGTTTCACCAAATCCCAGTGTCTCTGTCTCCTGCTCATTTTGTGCCTTGAAAACAAACAAAACTAAATCTTTTTTCTGGTGCTAATTCTGCCTGTCTTGTGCTCCAGCCTGTGATTTCCTTGCTGTGCCCAGGCAGCTGCTCTATGGCTTGAAGCTGTTGGACTTAATAGTGAAGGGAAGGAGGCTCTGGGGTGTATGTGAGGGTTGAGGGGTACAGGGGTTCTACACAGAAGGGTCTCCCCCAGCAGGTACCAGCACCCAGGGTTCAGGTGTGAAAGGGTGTAGGATGTATGGGTGCAACAGGGGAATTTTGAGGATCATAGAATCATAGAATTGTCAGGGTTGGAAGGGACCTTAAAGATCATCTCATTCCACCCCCCCTGCCATGGGCAGGGACACCTCCCACTAGAGCAGGTTACTCACAGCCCCAGCCAGCCTGGCCTTCAAAATGTCCAGGAATGGGGCTTCCACCACCTCTCTGGGCAACCTGTGCCAGTGTCTCCCCACCCTCATGGGGAAGAACTTCTTCCTAACATCTCATCTGAATCTCCCCACCTCTAGTTTTGATCCATCCCCCCCAGTCCTACCACTACCCAACATCCTAAAAAGTCCCTCCCCCGCTTTCTTGTAGCCCTCTTCAGATACTGTAAGGACACAATAAGGTCCACTCAGAGCCTTCTCTTCTTCTTCTTCCCCAGGATCACCTGGAGGACATAACTAAGGGAAATTCTTACCCTGAGGGTGGTGGGACGCTGGCACAGGTTGCCCAGGGAATTTGTGGATGCTCCATCCCTCGAGGTGTTCAAGGCCAGGTTGGATGAGTCCTTGAGCAACCTGATCTAGGGGGAGGTGTCCCTGCCATGGCAGGAGGGTTGGAACTAGATGATCTTTGAGGTCACTTCCAACCCAAACTATTCTATGATTCAATGATCAATCCAGGAGTTCATCCCAGGAAACATCCCTGGGAACGGACGTGCCAGCAGAGCCTTTTTTGCCCTCCAGAGAATCCAGATACAGACCTCAGAGGAGGAAGTGGCTCCCAGGGACCGTGGGAGGTCCTGTGGCCACTGCTTTGGGAGTGGAGGAGAAGGAAGGCAGCTCACCACAGTGCTCTGGTGTAGGTAGTTCCTTGCTAACGTGGTCCTGGGGATCCGGAAGATGTTTTTCCGTCTGTTTTCTCTCCTGTGCAAATGCAAACTCCAGCTGAGCAGATTCTGGCTCCATGCCAGAGGAGTTTAGAATTCCACTGTTTTAAAATATTTATTAATGTGAAGATGTAGTTAGCACTTAAGCTGAGACAATACAGCAGGAGTCTTTTTGTTGGAATGGAAGTTAGTGATGCTGAAAAGCCATTAAGCTGTAAATATAAACTATATTAAGTGCTCAGTAGCAACCTTAAATATCCCTGTGTTGGCTGCTATGCTTCTGCAAGGCTGAGTGTCTGCTGGGGGGATTACTCACTGCTATTGCTCCACAGCAAGCCCAGCTCTGCCCGAGAGCTTCAGGAGGGGGGTGACTGGCTTTGCAGGAGAGCTTTCCTGAGCAGCACAGCTCAGCACTTGCCTTTCCACCACTGATTGCTCCACATCAGATGCTCACAGGGGAGCAAGATGGCAGAGCAGCTCTGCTCCAGCTGGGCTGGGATCTCCTGCAAGGGCTGGGCTCACAAAGCCAAGGCTGCTGCCTCATTTCTCTCTCCTTGGTCACAGAATCACAGAATGTCAGGGACTGGAAGGGACCTCTAAAGATCATCTAGTCCAATCCCCCCACCGGAGCAGGATCACCTAAACCAAGTCACACAGGAACATGTCCAGGTGGGCTTTAAACATCTCCAGAGAAGGAGACTCCACAACCTCCCTGGGCAGCCCGTTCCAGTGTCTGTCACCCTCACTGGGAAGAGGTTTCTTCTCATATTTATGTGGAACCTTCTATGTTCCAGCTTACACCCGTTGCCCCTTGTCCTGTCATTGGATGTTGCTGAGAAGAACCTGGCTCCATCCTCCTGACACTCTCCCTTAACATATTTATAAACATTAATGAGATCACCCCTCAGTCTCCTTTTTTCCAAGCTGAAGAGACCCAGCTCCCTCAGCCTTTCCTCACAAGGGAGATGTTCCACTCCCTTCATCATCTTTATGGCTCTGTGCTGGACTCTCTCCAGCAGTTCTGTGTCCTTCTTGAACTGAGGGGCCCAGAACTGGACACAATATTCCAGATGTGGTCTCTGGTGTGTTGCAGAAGCTGCTTGTTGGGAGGGCTGGCAGGTCCCAATCTGGATTCCCACTTTGTCCTGGAGGCACCAGCAGGCAGACAAGGTGGGTTGCAGCAGGAGGGACGCTCTAAGCGAGGTGCTGCGCCACCTGGCTGAATGCTGGTGGACATGGCTCACAGCCTCCCACGCTGAGCCCCCGCTGAGGAGCATCTTCCCAGCCAAATGGGCTCTCTGCCTAGTATGGGATCAGCCCTGATCCTCTCGTCTTTTCAGATCAGTCATAAGAAATGGGCTTTTCTCAGGAAGAGCTGCCAGAGCTCAAAGCGAGTCTCTTGTAATTACTGCCTCTGAGCCTTGCCCTCCCTGCATCCCTCCTTGCAGGCAGCTCGCGGGGACAGGGATAAGGGGAGGGATGGGGTGGTGCTGGCTGTCCTTGATCTCATGGATGTGCATGTCTGTGGGTCATGGCTCAGGGCACAGCAGAGCAGCAGAAGCCCTTGTGGTGCTGTGTTAGGAACCCTCCTGCTTGCCTAGTGCCCTGCTGCTGCTGCTGCCATCCCAGCTCTGCTGCCCCGAGTGTAACAAACCTTGGCGAGGGAGGGGATTCTACTCCTCTACTCTGCTCTGGTGAGACCCCCCCCACAGCACTGTGTCCAGCTCTGGAGCCTCCAAAACAGGAGGGACATGGACCTGTTGGAGAGGGTCCAGAGGAGGCCATGAAGATGATACAAGGGCTGGAACTCCTCTGCTGGGAGGCCAGGCTGCGAGAGTTGGGCTTGTTCAGCCTGGAGAAGAGAAGCCTCAAGGGAGACCTTGTGGCCTGCCAGAAGGGGGGCTACAAGAAAGCTGGGGAGGGGCTTTTTACAAGGGATTGTAGTGAAAGGATGAGGGGTGATGGGTTCAAACTGGAAGAGCGCAGATTCAGATTAGATGTAAGGAAGAATTTTTTCCCTCTGAGAGTGGTGAGACACTGGAACAGATTGACCAGGGAAGCTGTGAATGCCGCAACACTGAATGTATTCAGGGCCAGGTTGGATGGAGCTTTGAGCAGCCTGGTCTAGTGGGAGGTGTCCCTGCCCATGGCAGGGGGCTGGGAGTTGGAACTAGATGATCTTTAAGGTCCCTTCCAACCCAAAACATTCTGTGATTTCTGCCCGAGAAAAGACTTGGCCGTTCCTCAGACCCAGGCATTTTGACATGCTGAATCCCAGTAGCTGGTTGTGGGTGGATTATCCCAACCAACAGAGCTGTCTGGGCAGCCTGCTCTTCACCCTTGAGAACCCTCCCATGGACCCTCTGGCCGCAGGGCATTGCACAAAGCAAAGGGAGGCAGCCTGGCCATGCAGAACCTGCTGCATCCACTGTTTGCCCGTGTCCTTCTGCGCTCCAGCTCAACACTGGCACTTGATTTAGTAAACTCCCTTTACCCAGGAGAGCTCATATTTCAATCTTTAAAACCATGCTGACTAAAGATTGCAAAAATAAGAAATCCCCGCTCTGGCTGCTGTGAGCATCAAGCTATATGGATTTCTTAGGCAATTAAATTTTACATAATAGAGTAACTAGATTGTACAAATTTAAAGAGCACCTAGACCATGCAGGCATATTCTGAAATTTCTAATCTCATATTTCAGCCCTGGACCATTAATCTGTCACATTTCTTGCCTCTATTTCTTTTCTACCCACTCTGCTTCAGAGTTGGGATTTCACCAGTAAATGCAGCTCTTCCACGTTCACCTCTCACTCCTGTTCTGTTAAGTGCTCCTCCCCTGACTTGGGAGGGATCTCAGAGATCATCTAGTTCCAGCCCTCTGCCATGGGCAGGGGCACCTCCCACTAGACCAGGTTGCTCAAAGCCCCATCCAGCTTGGCCTTGAACACCTCGAGGGATGGAGCATCCACAGCTTCCCTGGGCAACCAGTGCCAGTGTCTCCCCCCCCTCAGAGTAAAGAATTTCCTTCTAATTTCCAATCTAAATCCCCCCTCTTCCAGTTCAAACCCATTACACCTTGTCCTGTCAGAGCTCCATCATCCCCATCCTTCTGCCTGACAAGTCCAGCCTTGACTTCTTAATTCTTCCTGCCCCCAGGACATGTGGAGCAGGTAATCCCCTTTCCATAAAGCAGCTAATTCTGGTGTGCTGGCCCCTTCACTGCTGCTCTCATCTCTGTGCTTACCCCTGAGCTGCTTTCCCAGGTCAGGTGGGCAGCAGAGACGTTTCTGCCTGCTCTTCTGAGCAGAAGAATGCTCTGTGAACATGAGCTGGCTTCAGGAACCACAACTGGTGGTTGTCCTGGATTATTTACAGTCTGAGAGCCAATGGATTCTATCCCCTGAGCCTGGGGACAGTTGAGGGAACACCTGGATGTGTTCAGCAGGAGTGGCTGTGACTGTCTCACCTTCATGAGATCCCCTTTGTGCCCTGAGTTACAAATTCCTTGTTGGAATGTATGAATCCTGCTGCTCTGGGGGCTCATCAGGCTGCATGTCCAGGGAAGTGGCGGAGTCACCATCCCTGGAGGGGTTCAAAAAACGAGTAGATGTGGCACTTCAGGACATGGTCTAGGGATCAGGGAGATGTTGGACAAAGGTTGGACTTGATGTTCCTAGAGGTCTTTTCCAACCTAAATGATTCTATGATTCTATGTCTAGTGAGGAGGCTGCTCTGGCAGGAGGATACCCTTGACACAGCTGCTGCTGGTGCAGGTTTTCACCCCACTGCTTGCCTTTTGGGTTAGAGAGTTATGGGGGGATTTTTCCCTTTACCCATCACAAGAATATCCCCTCATCTCTCCAAATGGACCCTTGTGACCTCACTTGGGGTGGCAGATGTCCAGATCTGTTGGAAACAGTGGGTGGAGTAGTTTTGTGCATTGCCTGCAGGAAATCAGTGGGCTGTCTCTTCAGCAGTAGACTTTATTCTAGCAAAGCAAGGGGCTGGAGTTGTAGTTAGAATATTGGAGGCTATTGACCAGAGGATAGTAAAACAAATGTGAATCATGGGTCATATTTGTTGCTGAGCACATGCCTTTGGTAGCTAGACACATTGTCAATCTCACCTGGGAGGTCTTGCCATGGCAGCAGAGCAGCATAGCTCCTGCCAGCCATGGGGACTGCCTCCATGCCCCTTTCCCAGGATAAATCCATCTCTTTCAATAGGGATCATGTCTGTAGGAGCACTGGACATCTGGCTGCTTGGAGAAGAGAGGGCTCAGGGGAGACCTTATTGCAGCCTTCCAGTATCTGAAGGGGGCTACAGGAAAGCTGGGGAGGGACTTTTCAAAAAAGGCCTGTAGTGATAGGTAATGGGTTTGAACTGGAAGAGGGGAGATTTAAATTGGAAATTAAGAGGAAATTCTTCACTCTGAGGGTGGTGAGACACTGGCACTGGTTGCCCAGGGAAGCTGTGGATGCTCCATCCCTGGAGGTGTTCAAAGCCAGGTTGGATGGAGCCTTGAGCAACCTGGTCTAGTGGGAGGTGTCCCTGTCATGGCAGGGGGGTTGGAACTAGATGATCTTTGAGGTCCCTCCCAACCCAAACCATTCTATGACTCCATGAAAATGCTGCTGGTATTTAAACAAGGAGCCCCTCTCAATGACTGAGGGAGTTGAAATTCTCCTCAGCTTTGTCTAAAGCAGGTCGCAGGTTGAAATGATCACACAGTGTCCCTGCAGGGCATTTCTGGGAGGTAGATCTGAATTAAGGGATCTTCAAAATGCTATGTCTCTGTTTTGCTCCTCTGCTGGGGAAGGAGAACGGTGCCAACCTGGAGGCTTGGCTGCATTCCTGACTCCAAGGTGCTTCTTCCCAGATCCAAGGCTCTGGGTAAACAGGGACATAATGGGGGGCAGCAGGTCCAGGAGGCCACACCACACATCCCACCCTCTATGATGCATCCAGAGGTCTTTGAGGGCTCAGGGTCTTTTCAGGGTGGATGCATCCAGCTCTAGAAGCTCATTTGAAATCCAATTAGAGGGAAAAAGCGGAACACAAAACTTGCCCTGTTTTTGTTCGCCTGTGTGCACAATCCAGGCTCTTTGGCTGTTTTAGGGTCTTGGCCTAGATTAGTAAAAAACAGATTATTTTTACATAGAGTTGTTTGAGAGTAAAGACAGGTCTGGGATGTTAATTTGCTCTTTATTGTTGCTGAACGAACCAAGGAGTTTTGGAGCCCTGTGAGCAAAGCGGGTAGGGTTGTGCTGCTTTTTTTTCACAACAAAGTGGGAGGGATCTACCTTTCAGAGCAAAATGAGCAAAAAATGGAAGAAAAGACAGGAATGCTGTCTGTGGAGGGCTTTAAACATCTGAGCACCTCTGAGATGCGTTAGAAAGTCAGAATTGACCCCACTCACTTTGTTTAAGAAAATAAAAAATAAATAAAATACCCCTCTGCCCCCCCCCACCCCATCTGTAGTGTTCTTTGTGAGGACTTCTGAAAGACTGTGAAATGTGCTGGCTGCTGAATAAATTATAAACACGCTTCCCAGTGTCAGGCAGCACATCCAAAAACAAATTAAATACTGAAGCTGTTTGCTTCATTTTGAAGATTGGGTACTCAAATGATTTCTCTTTTTTTTGGGCTCCTCAGGAGGGGGATGAGAGGCTGGGTGGGGAGGTGTGAGGTGGTGTGTGCTGCTCTGGCTCAGTGCTCAGCATCCATCGAGCTGGGACCACACGCTCCTGCCTCAGGCTGCCCTCTTTGGAGAGGGCTCAGGAGAATCATAGAATCATAGA
>VYZX01009084.1:5576-50716 GCA_013401335.1 Brachypteracias leptosomus | reverse complement strand
GCAAGTTAGCTAATTTGAGTTAATCACACACATTTAAAATAAATAAAGACCAAAGTCTTTTTGATAGTGTAAGTGCACCTAAGATGCTGGAGACCACTGGGCTCCTTAGATCACTCCTTGCTATGTTTTTAGGCTGCTCATTCTCAGTCCTCTGCTGCACTTCATGCCAGAAGGATGTGCCTGCTCCTGCTTGGTTATAAACTGTGATACAAGAGCCTTTTAGGGCTTTACAGTATCTCTGAACCTTTTATGCTGACCTTTAACAGCACGTTGATTCCTCTGGATCTGTATTAGGCTTAACAAAAGAAAGCTCTGAGTGTATCTGGGCAGCGTAAGCATTTGCCGTGGTTGGCAGGGAAAAGAAATTGAACCAAGACAGAACCAAGATGCAGAAGGATGGGGAATTCTATTCATGCAAGTATCTAAATTAGAAAAGGAAATTAACATTTCATTGTTTAATTTAAGGATGTACTCTCCCTTTAGACAATATCTCTACCCATTTCTAGAACAAAGGCTTACCTGAACCTGCACTTACCAGGATCACAAATATTGTATACACACTATATTCACTAACAGCAATATATCTATATGCATTTTCTATCACGATAGCATTCTAAATTGAAAATTAAGTGAATACATTTACCATTTTCATAAATGTTATTCTTAATATCAAAATGGAAATTAATAAAGACAATTCCTTTCACTGATTCCACTGACTTTGGAGGTATTTAGTAGATCAGCAAGTTTTACCATTTTAAGCCAAGTAATATTTTCTTGAGCCACACAGAACTACATAAGTATATAGTGAACTTAATGATGCTAATGTATGCACATAAAAACAGACCCAGGAAAATACTGATCACAGTGTATTCATATAGTCAAGCAATAAATATAAGTAAGTGTTGGAAACTAAAAGAATCAAAACCATTGAATTCCTGAGGCAATTGACTAATAATCATTGCTTACATTCTAGTGCGACTACTATTTAAAACAAAAGCAACCAAACAAAACAAAAACAAAGCTGAATTATTTCAGTATTTAATTATTTTTTGTTGAAACACAACACATTTCTGACAACTTTGTAAGCTTGTGTGTTAAGGTTATCTGAGTTCCTGTTTTGTCTTATGCAAAGGAGTGTTTTAACATACCAAGTGAAAGTCTCAAAAGCATTACGTTTTATATTCCTTTAAACCAGTGTTCTTAAGTTTATCAGGAAGAAGTATAGCTAAAAGTACTGCTTAATTAAAATTCAGTATATGATTCCTTGGGGTTTCACTTAAAGGAGTAAAAACTCACCGAGCAGCTTTCAGGTTTTCCATTACTCTCACAAAGAGAGAGTCATTGAAAAAAAAATTACCACATTTTTTTCTTCCCCATCTTGGCAGCCACATGAGATGGAAAGCAGGCCCTTGAGCCTGGTCAGGTAACCAACAGCACTTCTTATCCTGCAGTTTTTTCTTAGTTCCTCATTGTAACAGTGGATAAGGGCAAAGACTATCTGCATGCAATTACCAAGTGTTGGGATTTCTTACAGTGACTTTGGTTAAGGTACATAAGGCTAATAGAAAAGTAATCAACTTCCTATTTCTGGTGGATCCTTGATAAATGATTCTCAGCTTTTCCCACAATTTATTAGATACTCCAGTTTATATCTAGTAGATGGTACAGAAGCTACAAGGAATGTTTTGAACCTTTTTCTTAGCCAGAAGACTTATACAACTTCATATTCAAGGAGCATGTTTTTCAATTTTTCTGCAATAGTAACTGCATTGTTCTATAATGTAACAGTGTTCAGAAGGAAAATGAAGTGCTTGTTAGTGCCTGAATGTTTTATACAGAACTACATATGGTTTTCTTTTTCCTCAAAGAAGGACTTGCTTGGGATATGAAATAATACAACACAGAAAGAAGTGAGTCTACAAGAATTTTGGGGGTAGATATTCATGTAGTCCTTGATATGGAATGATGGCTGTATGGTCAGATAACCTGCTAAGAAAATGTTTGCTCTCAATTGACCTTCCATTTTATTAGATCAATTCTTTAAATATATTTTACAAAGTATTCAACTTTGGGTTCCCTCATTAATACCACCACCAGTAGTTAATCCCACTTAATGAAACATGGAAACAAGAATTCTAGCTACATGCAAACTTTTCTCTTGAATTAAGTGATTAGACTTCAGTTTTCATAGACACATATGTATTTTCTTCTATTCTCTTCAGTATTTTCAGAGCAATGGCCATTTTGAGTGTTAATGGATTCATAAAGAGATTAAATGAGCCATCCTTGCCTCAAACTTGATCATGCTTCATAGGGTCAGAAAAACAGAAATAGAGTTCACCTCTGGATGATTCTAAGCACATCTGCTCTTACTTTGCATCAGGACTAACCCAGAGGGCATGTCGGTCTTATAGAGATACAGGTGTACAGGGCATGGTGTACACATCAGACAGGATTTAGCACCAAATAGGTCTTGTGGTGAGCCTCACCTTCATGCAAAAGTGCTCTGCACAGTCCCAGTTTCTTAAATAGCATCTGTTTTTATTTCTCCACTAATCTAGAAACCATGCTCAACGTCTATGCTGTCTGTTAGATTTTGGTTGTCTGGTAATTTGGAAACTGCTTAAAATCAAGCACAAAACAATGAAATACTTACTGGTTTCTTACTTTTTTTGTTGTTTTTTTTTTTACTTCCCTTCACCGCACTGGTCTGTACATAAATCAATTGAATCCATCTTTCCCACTTCTTTTATCCCCAGTGTGACTGCATTGCTGAGTTTACAGTTGAGGTAATTTTACAAATGTTTATCAGTTCTAGTGTTAAATTGGACCAACTTGCTGTTTTCAGCTTTCAGAGTTCAAAAGTGAGAATTATAACCAACTACGTTGGGAACCAGAGATTCAGTGAACTCTAAGCTTTTCTTCAGGCAGAGGAAGCTACATTCGTGCTTGTCAAGGAGATTAACGAGAAATCTGATTGAGTCTGGAAGACTATTGCTGCAGTGGATTACAAGTTTGATCTTCTCTTTTTTCAGGGATAAACAACCTCAAGGGCTAGGACACTGGCACAGAAAAGCAGATAATATCAGTGGCTGTGAAGAAAAAGTGTGGTCATGTGGCAGGCTCAATAAATGAAAGTAAGTGAAGCAATCCATTCAATAAAAGTACGGTACTGTTGCACAAAATTGTTACTTTTATTTTTGTATTTATATATTAACATGCACCCTTTCTCCAGCTCCTTTCTGTCTTATTTATTTAGACTGCATTCTCTTTGGGAAATGCCAATCTAGTATTCGGAGTATGCACTGGATCCTGGAGCTATCATAGTGCAAAATCAAGTCTTTGAATAATCAAATTAGAATATACACAGGGAGAAAGATTTATAGGTGCTGGTGGAGTGTGGAATTTCTAGAACCATAGTATACTACGTAATAAAGAAGAAAATTTAGAAATGACAGAAGAGTTGTATCCTCTAACTCTTCCATCTCAAAGACCACGAGAGTATTCGAGAATAGTCACCAAATAAAAAAAAAATATATAAAAAATACAGATTCTTGCAACTGATCATTTCCCTCTAGACTCCATGTGTTACTGTTTCTTAAGCAGGCAATATCTCTTAATATAAAAAAACCCAAAAACTGACTGACAACAACAAAAACCCCAAAACATATAATGATAAACAATATTTCAAAATCCTTCTTTATAATATTTTATTATGTTCAAAAGCTAACACAAGAGAAATCATCATATATATTCTATATATGCTTATAAGCAAAAAATAGGGCTACCTATCTGTGCTAGAATAACACACAAATACTAAATAACAGTGACACTCAAAAACAATAATTTCAGTGACAGCACATCTACACTAAATGCAGCTTTCTTACTTCTCAGTGAATGCTTTCTGAGTAAGATCAAGAAAAGGATTCTGATGGTTTTAACGCTATCCTAAAGCCAGATGATCACTGAATCAGATAAACTATTAATCTGTTCAAAGCTTGTTCCTCCTATTTTGCCAAGGCTGAGATGCTCTGCAGCAAAAAGCAGCCAGGGTGCTTCCTGCCAAGAACCAGACATCTCATGCATGTTTCATAAATATGTTTCTCCATTGAAAACACAAGGATTAAGCAAACGCTACTTCAGTTTACAAAAGCTTCAACTAACGATTTTTAAATAACTCCAAAAGAAATCTTGGCTCTATTTAAATCAACAGTAAATTCTCATTGCGTTCAGTATGTTCAAGATTTTACATCTAACTTTTGGCCACAACACAATCCCCCTCAATTTTAAGTGAAGGTACCAATAAATCTTACAAGTGTATTGAATATGATAATAATGACTATTTTTATTACATGTGTTAAATGTTTAGATACCCAAATAGATGCCTTTTTACTATTAAGTAATATCTTAAAATTTGAATAGATATAGATTAACCAAGCTTATGCTGGCATTAAGCGTTCACAGTAAATATTAACTGGAAGAAGCCAAGATTTCATAAAGCTTTGCCATTTGTAACATAACACCACCACACACAAAAATTTTGTATGAAATACATCAGTTCTCAAGGAAGCACCTTTTGTAGCAAGATGAAAGACATATCAACAAAATAGCAATGCTGTATTTAAAAGAGTGTTAATAAAGAGTACTTAGAAAATCATAGACTTTTTGCAAGAACAGACTAATAAATATAATCACCAGCAAAGTTTGCTTTTCAAACAAGCTGGGATACCAATATGGAATATTAAAACATGCTAAGAAACAGGCTTATTGCCTGATATGGATTATGAGCATAATCACTGCCACAGCACCTCACACACCTGGGAACCCAGTGGAGAGAAGACTAAAAAAGAAGTTTTCCTGTCCAGGCAGTGAAATGGTAAGACAGTTCTTCACAAAGCCACTGGGTGACTGCAGTAGCCTCCACTGCTCTAATGATGCACAGATGTGAGTACCGCTGGAAAGGTCTGAAGGGTTGGCGCAGTGCACCATTCAGTGGCCTGCTTCCAACCCCAGTGACACAGAACTCAGCCCTAGAAATCCTGCCTGCTGCTTGCCCAACGTGACTGCTTCTCTTTCAAGAATGAACCACCCTATACAGATTTAGCTGCAAAAGGACACATCATGCTCATGAAGGAGAGAAGAGCATACGCCATCTAAATGCCATGGGAGATGAGTGCTCTGTAGTGGCTGCACACTTGTCACCATATTAATAGATATCACTTGAAGTGCAAATATTGAAAAACATTTAATATGTGGATACCATATCTATATATAAGGCGTATATTATGCATGCATACTTATGTGCACTTTTTAGTAGAAAGTACTTTATGCTCACAGTTGTACAAAATTAACTTATTTATAACATATGTTCTTTGCCCTGTTTGTATTTTGTAGTGTGCAGACACAAAACCAAGAATTCCCACGGCTCTTTTTTTTCCAATCAAAAAACCATCATAGAAACAGTCTAAATCCTTTAATTTTGCCCTTTAAAATCATTAAATGTGTTCTAGATTATATACATTCACAAGGCAGAGGGCAGTGCTGCACAGCAATAACTGAGATAGCTCTAAACAAGCTGGTCTGGAGGCTGGCAGCGATGGCTTTATGGCAGCATTAGGTAGCTCTGCTGGCCTGAGCAGACACAGTAAGCCATGCTCATGGGGCTAGGCTGCTACTAGTGTGAAAAAATAGGCTTGTTTGCCAAAAGTTGCAGTGCTGCAGAGTACAGTATTTTGATGAATAGATCTTCTTAAGGCTTCTAGGGCATGTTTGAAAGTGAACCATATGGTCCTTTAACTGATAGTGTTAGACAGAACATCCAAGAACACCTCTCTCCAGAAATCAGAAGCTAATTTTTCTTCTCTGTTGGAAGTTGCATGTGCTAATTAGTTCTAAGAGAAATAATATAGTCAATTAAAAACCCCAAGTTTATTTGGCTTAGGAAAAAGAGATATGTATATATCTACAGAGTTGATGTTGTTGAGTCAAAAATTTATGCGAAGACTAACCTTGTTAAAGTTAAATGTATTTGTATCCATATACAAAATAGTAAATATATAAAGTAGCTCCAAAAGTCATCTCTGACACCTTGGATTGGTAAAGCAGCTTTTGTGAACCATCTCTACATAACTGAAAATCCAATCCTAAAAGGAAATGTTGGTCTCATTCAAAGCAATCACAAAACTCCATTTTGCTACAGTGACATGAAAATATCACCCTGGGTGATCCTTCCTTCCTCCCTGGCCCCAAAATAGTCAATAGGCTTTTAATACAAAGCCTGGGGGAACTCTCTTTTAATTTCAACAGGTTTTATATCAGTCCTTGTACAATATTACAAAAAACTGGTTAGAAGCAAGTACCATTGTACACCTCACTACTGAATCTACAAAGATCTCTACTTGATATTAGCAGTGTTTCAGTAGAAAACAAAACAATGCAGAATATAAAAACTTTGTGTCCTCTAAAGATGCATTTTTAAGTCATATATATTTTATTACATTCTTTATGCATGTGTCTAATTTTGGGGGGGGTTAAGATATCAAATCACATACTCATACGATCTTCAAACAGCTAATAATGTTCTAGCTATTTAATGTACAGTGAATTCCCTTTTTCAGATATTGTTGTGGCCAGGATATGATATTCCTTCTTTTTCAGAGAGGTCAGGCTCCCACCAAGGATCCTCTGTTTGTTGGTAGATATCTTTGTATCAAGGCAGTTTTCTATTGCAAATTCTACAAAGTTTTACTTGGATCACTTAACTTTCCTGCTTACTCAGAAAGCTGGTGTCACAGCTGTAATGAGATGTTGATGGGAAAAAGTGCCATTTCTTTTTAAAGCAAAAGTAGCCAGTGATTCTAAGCTGTCAGGAAATAGCATAGCCTAACAGAAGGAAAACTCCTGACACGCAGAGATATATGAATGAAGAAGATTTCTCAGGCAAGTAAGCAGAAACCCAGGCTATCTCGCTGGAGAAAGTATGAAAGAATAAAGACAGAAGACAAGAAAAATGGAGACCCTAGGCAACATATCTGTACACATTTATAAACTACTGTCACTGAGCTTTTTTCATTTTCAATAAATGCAACACACAAACAAACAAAAACTCTATCCAATTTTCCATGTCAAAATTCGTGTACAAAAACATTTTCCTGTGACAATAATTTGTAATGGAGGGATTCATTACACTTCCACTGCATATTTTACATCCTCTGCTTTCCTATGCCTGAGTAGGCCACTTGTTTCTGTCTGTTCTCCTTGTTTTGGATGTAACAAATCTCTCTTTTTGGGGTCTCAAAAAGCTCATTCTTCTTTCTCATAAAAGCTCTCTATAATGACTGAGAAACACAGCAAAATACATCCAAGTAGAATTTAAAAATACACTACTGGACTGTTTATTTTGCATTTGGTGTGCACATGTGTAGATAATGGAATATTAAGCTTCATCCAGAAGAGCTCTGCTGTTTCTGAAGCATACTGTTTAAGCTCCATGAGCCAGTGAATGCAGTTCCAAGACTTATTTGACTGCTGGGGCAAGCAACAAGGCTTCAGCATTCAGAGTTCTATTGCTATGTGCAATATAAATCATATAACACTGCATGCTGTGCTCCATAGTGGAAATATTTCTTTGGCAAAATACTCTAAATTTAGGATCCCATTTAAGTTTTGTCCATTGTCCTCTATTTGTTATAGGTTCAATCTCAGGTTTTAAACTGTAGAATTTGTAAAAACTTAACTCCTCTTTACTGTAGCTACAAGGCCAGCTGTGAAAGATTTGATACAGGCTGGTGATAAGGTCTGAGTCATCTTTTTTATCCTCACCATGTAAGTACTGTGTGGCAGTCTAGATCACCTTTAAGCACACAGTTGCTGTAGCCTGTGCCATTGGTCAACTCCTGATCTTATTCCCCACTGCCAGGGATTGATAAAAGCAAAAAACTGACAGAGCTCTGGATAAAGAACAGGTTAGGTGGTGGTTTTTCACTGCCTGTCTATCTATCCGTGCAAAATAGTTCTTTCATATTTAGGTGTTGTGTCACCAGCATAAAGCAGCTCCCAGAAAATTTGTCTCTCCTTATTTTGGGAAGAGGTATATTCACTGCTTGCTTTATTACACTTTATTACAGAAAAAGGGAAATGGTCCCTTCTCTAATGTTGAATAACAATTTGCTGAACAATGCTTTCCAGTGATGCAGACATTTAATTATCATACATAAAAATAAAGTTAGATTTAAGATGGAAGACCTTCTGAAACCCTTTTCCTGTCTGAAGGTGTAAGGCAAGTTTTGTTCAGGTACAATAATGTAGTGTGAGATATAAAATAATACCATCTTAAACTAATATAAATAGTTACTGACACTTAAATCATTAAGAGAAAGCAAACTGAATTAAAATATCTACAGTTCAGATGCGATTCATATATACATTTTACATTATTTGAATGTTCTAGAAATAAGTTAATCTTTAAAGAATGCCATTATAAGGCTATGTAGAAATAAAGAATGCAATTTTCAAAATTAATCGTGAATCTGTTTTTATTTTTATTTCACACTATTGCACTAATAAAAACTTGTCATTAGTAGCCTAAATTCAGAACAGTATTTCTGCTTCTGCGGTTTTTCTGTTACTGCTTAATTTGAGTAATAATTTCAATCCATTGGGATATCATACTTCTGGTTTTACTCTCAGCCTAATTCTCACTGCGTCCTAACAGGCCAAGAAGTCACAGTGTGCTCAATGAACAACTTCTGCATTTGTCAAGTACACGTAGAAATAGATGAACATAAACAGAGAAAGCTCCTGCATGAAAAACAAGCACTTGCTGTAATTGATGTAAGAACTAATGCAGTTCCATCTGCCTATTCCATCACATGTATATTAATCCTTCTTTTTTTTTTTTTTTTNTTTTTTTTTTTTTTTTTTTCTGGAATAATTCCTGAACTTTCCTGGGCTTTTATAAAGCAAAGGGAGAAAGATGATTTGCATGTGCAGAAAACCACTTCAGCAATCCTTGGTCATTTTAAGCACATTGTCTATCACAGGGATGAATTTTGTTCCACTAAGCTTCCAAAATGATAGGAAGTTAAATCTGTTCGACATAACATGAAGATAAGAACAACATCTGAAGCAAATTATCCCCTTAACAGTCTGTCAACATCACATAGCCTAGATGTAAGTGGTACTAGAGTGGGAAGTTTGGGATGAAATTCTGTTTTCTTCCTATTATAATGATTTCTGCTACTTTCCTGCTCTTAGTCTAGCAAAAAAAAAAAAAAAATTTTAAAAAATGTTATCAGTACTGAGGAAATCTTATTAGATTCAACCCTATTTTTAAATAGCTAGGACCAAAATCTTCATTCAGACGCGCTTGTGCCACCCCATTAAATTCCAGCAGTGGCACCACTGGTAGAGAAAGAATGGCACTCAGATTTTTCACCATTAAGTAATCTGTTTTCATTACCTTCTCAGCAGTTTGTTTCATTTGCCTGCAGTAGGGAAACTAAAATTAGAAAACATTTCATGTTCATAGTTAGTTTGCTTCCAATGTGAAAAAAACAAGTCTATAAATTTGTCTATTGGGTTATGACTTGTGCAGTTGTACTAAAAAAGTTGTCTTTACATTATAGTGATAAACTCTAAATGGTGTAGTGCATTATTTTGTCCAAAATGATTCAAATTAATGACCCTAGAAATATTATTTGAGGTGTCTAAGTTATAAAGTATTGTCAATAGTCATGCATATTACCAGCAGAATTTCTATTCTCCTTTGTAATGTATGCATAGCCATGTATTAATACACTAGTTTCTGATCATCTTCAGAATGTGCTGTCTCCTGCAGGAGTTCCACATGCAGTCTTGTGTCAGTTCTAGGAGAAAACGAATGTCAGGTAAATGCTGGTAGCAAACTATCGAAAGTTTGAGTGCATTATTCTTGCCTTGACTTGCACACTTAAATTCTTATTTTACATTACCTAAAGTAATACTGATTCTGACTGAAAAGAAAATAGAAAAAAAACTCGAGCAAGTCAAAGTGTGGGGATCTCATAGGCTCTTCAGCTTGTAACTCTGAGGATAGTATTAGCTTAGAAAGCCTAAAAATTACTTTTTAGTTTCATTTACATGAAATCTTACAAAAGCAGAAAAAGAAAAAGCTGTAGAATAATTTTCTGGTTTAGATAAACATTACTCTGGATGCTAAGAATAGATTTGCTTCTCAAGAATGGAAGGCTTGTGTATTTTCTTGCATTACACTGGCTTGCATCAGTCTTACTAAGAAAGTGTTAAGCCATAGCAACCACAGATAACATATTTTGAAATTACTAAAAAAACCAACAAAGTTTGTCCAAGTCAGATGGCACCAGATTTAACACACATTTAGGAAATATGCCATCATAGTGGTATCCAGAGACACTCTCTTAAGAGGCTTAGAGATCAGAGGAGAAGATGAAACAATTTGAGCTTCGTAGGAACTTGTCATGACTAAGTAATGATGCCAAGATAACTTCTAAGGAAAAGTGGACGGATCATGAAAGCAGGAAGTCAACCAACTTCTGGATTTCAAAAGACAGGACTGAAGAGTAAGCTTTTTTATGAAGTAATATAAAAAAACTACTATGGCAATGATGTAAATGTTCGTCTATTTATTGACATTCTCATAGAATGGCCGTGCTTCTTTTGTTCTAAGAAAGGCTTTTCTATCTCATACAGTTGCTTTTTAAGGCTGGCCAATGAGTAGAAACAATAGCTTTGTGTGTACTTGCACATCTCTGATTTTTTTTCAGTAATTCATTTTTTGTTCTAATTTTTTTAATTCCTGTAATAACTTTTCAATTTTTCTTTCTGACAAAGTACTAAGTCCAATCGGCACTAAAAATACATTTGCTTGAAGGTCATTCAATAGTCACACACCAAACTATCTTTACAGCAGAGCTTGAAAACCGATCTGAAATGTATTTCCTCGGGTGACAGTCGGCTAGAAATCCTATGCAAAGTTTAAATTTTTCTTTTAATATCAGACACAACCTTCTAATTTCTCAGAGGCAGATAGGTACTTTATACTCTTGAGGAACTACCCTTTCTGCAGGCAAATAACATAAACCCTACTTACTGGGTATACTAAAAATACAACCAAAGGAATTACATATAAGGCATGCTGTGTGGAGTAGGTGATCATGTGCCAAAACTATGGAAACCTGTAATTCTTTCTATCCTAGGCAGGGAGAATTAATTTCAGATTTGATCACCCTGCTGTGTATCAGGATCATTGATAAGGAGGCACAGAGTACCTGTGTTAACAGAAATCTGGCAGTGGCAGGCAGAATGCTCTATTACAAAAATAACAGACAAATCTTGCATACACGGCTCATTAACAAGACACACAGGACAGGCCTACGCTGGTTGTTCCAAAAACATCTGATACAAACTGGAACGTAGCAGCTTGTATCCATCTTAGCTGAAACACAAGAACGACCGCAGAGTATCAGTCTCGTTCAGATAACACATGACATCCGCTCAAGCAAAATTACATGCCACATTGCTAATGAAGGACCTAAGTTTCCCTATTAATGATGGGGTGTAGGTGTTTCATAAAAGTTAAGAGACAAAGATGAACACTAGAAGCTAGAATCCTAAAAATCTAAACTACAATTGTTTCTTCATACTGCCTTCAGGGAATACCATCTTTGACTTCATTAAGAAGAAAGAGGTAGAAGACAGCTTTAGAGAAGCTTTAAAGAAGATAGTTGAATATTTTCATCGAGATAGAATATTGCCAAGCTGTGAAAACGATTCTCTTTCAGAAACAGTACTCCACAAAAATGCAAAGAAATGTACTGAATACTGATAGGCTGCTACCAAGCTGTTACAAACTAGGGCCAAGCACGTGCTTTCAGTTTACATGGAATAAATGGTTCTTCTGTCCCTAAGGAAAAGGTAAGTAGGAATTTAAGGCCTTGCGGGACTGAAATTTTAATAAAAACAATGTATGAAATAAAAAAAACCAAACAAGGACTAGCAAAGCACATTTGTATATTTAAAAAAATCAATGTAACAATTCTCCAAACTACTGAGGAAATAGTAACAGATCACAGAAGTGAATTACTAGAATATATCTATCAATCTAAAAATTAATTAAAAAATGTCAAAAATTGTGGAACTTTTCTTTCAGGGATTTGAAGAACACACATTGTCATACTACCGGTGTAGTTGGTGAATTTCAATGCTTCTGCATCTCAAAGCTGAAGATTTAAGCAAGTGCTTGATTTCAGAGAGACACTGAGTATTGTGGTCTTAAGTTTCTATAGCTCTGAGGATTTGACAATAAAAAAACTCCAAACATCTACAGTATCACAGTAGGCTTGTATGGAAACAATGTTATTGGTTGAGCTGCAAAGTCACACAGAATATGCAGTATTCTTTATTCGACTGAGTTTCTCATTGAAAATTGTGTAGTTGTAAGAAAGCTTCCCATTTTTGTACATGACATACTTATAAAAATGAAGAGCACAAAGTGCTGCAACAGAATGTTCTACTCCCTAAAAATATTTGGATTCAGATGGCAATCACAGTCCCCAAGGATGCTTACAAACTTTGGCCACCACTGTAAACATCATCTCTGTTAACACTCACTTTCTTCTCCAGACTCCATGAGAGCCTCTCAGACAAGCAACTGAAAAATGCAAGTAAATTCACCATTTTGGTATATGATGAAAATGAAGAACTGCTACCAAATAAACCATATCCAACTGAACTGTAAGATTTTTCTATATGAAATACTAAGTCTTTGCAACATTTGTTATTTTGCAATCAATTACCACAGAACAGTTTTACTCCAATAAAAGTTCTTGCTGCTCAGTTTCTTTGAATCTATCCTTGTAACAGCTGCTATGGTTATCTACAGAGTCCACTTTAAGTGGATGGAAACGCATATGAACAGCTGTACTCTGTCATCGTCCAGAATTACGTCCTTTATCCAAGAAAAGACCAGATCTTCACAGAAAAGCACAAAGAACCTACTCTTAAGTTACAGGCTTGTGCAAAGGCATCTTCTTTTCACCTTCCCATAGCAAGCCCCAGTCAAGTACTGATGTATGAGAATTTCCCCTTGCTGAAAGATATTTTTGCTCTAACATGAAAATCTAGGTATTTCTCAAGACCTTTACCCTGTTCTGCTTACTTCCTTAAAACCATGAACCACCAAAAATCCTGAATATGTTCCTAGAACTTAACTTTTTTAATATTTAAAAATATTTTGAATGTTCTTGTTTATTAACAAACTGCTTATGACTTAAAAACCAGAAATGAGACCTTTTGCAGAGAGCTTGGCCTTTTCTTCTAGCAACATCTGGCAGCATCTGTTGCATCCCTGCTGGACAATGACTTGTTAGCACCAACTTGTCTGCTACCAAAACAAATTCAGATGCAATTAAAAAAAAATAAAATATATCTACACACATATAAAAAGATGTTTTCAAGTTGCTGCAGTTTGGTATACTGCATGAACATGCAGAAATTTCTCTAAAGTCAAAAGACTGAGTATAAAAGCCATCAAGACAACTGCTTTTTAGCTGAGGAAACAGGAATTGGCTTTTGCTTACTATTTGACTGATCATACAACAATCTTAATAGGAGGATATTCTCATTTTGCAAAATTAGAGTAAAGAACAGACACTTCCAAGTTTCAGACATTTATTAAGCCTCATTAAAACACTTTCAAACACATGACCAAGTGCAGTGTGAGGCAAGTTTGATTAATTCCTGGATGATTAAGCATGACAATTGTGCGGACGGCTTCCGGAAGACCTTTCTGTGCCCCTTATGGAGATGAGTGAGTTGTTCAGAAGTCAGGACGGTCCTTTTTCAGTCTGCTGTAGTCTACGTTAACCGAGTAGAACTAGGAAAGAGGCGGGGGGGGAAATGAGTAAGAAGCTTGTCTATCCATTTGCCATGGTATTTACTAAAAAACATGCATCATTTGAACTCAAGGCAAGAAACTGAAATCATAGTTCCAATCTGTACACTAAGAAATAATAAATAAAAACTCTGAAGAGCAGTAGCTTTATAATATTATCCTCATTCTGCATACAGTACCAGAAGCTCTGCATTTAAAATGAGGCAGTACTCATATCCACAACTAGAGAAAACCCATAGTATCTCTTTTTTAATCCACAGAATTAAAAGTCCATTCACAGTACTGCTTACAGTACTGCTGAGTACCCTTTTTGCTCCTGTATACTGAAGGCAACCCCTAGCCTGCCAAGCCGGACAAAGCCTGGCAGATGTGAACAGATAATATCATAAAGGAAACATTTAGAGTAGTGCTGCAAAAGCCAAGTTTGTTTTAAGCAGCTGCATCTAGAACTGCAAGGAATGACAAAGAGAAAGGAAAGCAAGAACAGATCCTTTCACACTCTCAGTTTTTATTAATAAAGTTATATCCCATTACAAGCAATTCAGAAGAGCCCAAATAGTCACTGAGAACAAAGAACAGCATATTTTGGATCCCAGCCTAAGCTGACATCAAGCATGTGATGCCACAGTTTTTCTAAAAAAAAAAAAATAATAAAAAATTTATCTATTAGCTTGATGATTTTTAGTTATGCCCAATTTATTTTTTTAAATTCCTCAGAGGAAACACAACAGTCTACAGCACATTCAAACTACAGGTTTCTGTGCAACTCCTACAGTAATGATCAGGTTTTCAACTCTCCTTTGGGAAGACTGAGGGAATCATAATGTATTTAATTCTGGAGTGTGGAGTCTTTTTTCTTGTTTCAATGACTGGAATAATAAGACATGGTACTGAACAGACATTAGGTTTGAAAATATGGGTTTGCTTTTTTAGTAGCTTCAGGATATTCTTAAAATATTCTTAACAGGAATCTCATAAAAATATAACTTTAGCAAAACACAATAAAAACATGGTTTTTGTAAACTACCAAATGCTTTACATATCTTTGAATGCTTCCTCATTACTTCAATGAAATAACTTGCATATTACTTAAGGAACACTTCTACTGTATCCAGTTGTGGTGGTTTAAACTCTGACAGGACCTGGCACCATGTGGCCGCTGCCCCCCCACCCTCCGGACGAGAACAGGAGAGGTACCAAAATACAAACCCTGCGGGTTGAGATAATGAGGATTTAATACAATGATGCAAAAGCAACAATCACAACAACAGTAACAGCAACAGGGATAACAATGTACAAAACAAGAGGTATAAAGGTACAGACCACGTGGATACAGCTACAGACACAGAGTGAGGCAACCCGGGTGAGACAAAAGCCGGGAATGCTCTGCCCACGCCTGCTGTACTGGACACGACGTCAGCATGGTATCGAATAGCAACTCCTGGTGAAAATTATCCCTATCCTGGCTGAATCAGGATACCAGTTTACAAACAATCAATCAACTGTAGAACTGAATTAGTTTACAGTAAACACTGACATTTTCCTGCTTTGTTTCTCAGGAGTAGACACCAACAGTTTAGACTTAGAGAGATTTAGTTCAGAACTTTTGAGGTTTTGCCCACCTCCATGTAGATTATTTCTGAGCATTATGAGTTAGTATATCCTTTCTCTTGCATATAATTCCTCTTTTTCTTACAGTGCAAAATATTTGACTGCTTCTAATTCTAGTAAAGTTTTAAATCTCAAGCTCATCTCTCTCTGCTCTGAGTTCTAGAGACAAACAATTGTTGCACAGCTGAGGAAATGCATCACTCATTAAGCTACTTTCCACTATATTCAAACATCCTAAAGTAGTAGGCTACGTCTTTGACATTATTTTTCCTAAAACCCTGTATTTTTCACTTTACCTTGTACTGGTCACTGGGAGACAGTTTGTTCCAAGGTTCTGGATTATTCTTCTTGTCCCAGCTATTGAGAGAAATGTGAGATACGAGAACATGTTAAGAGAATCACATTACATTCAAAACAAGTAAAATTTCTACATGTATTGTGCTTATTAGGCCATGGAGAGTCACCCATCCAAATAAGTGTCCACAGAAGACGACACAGTCCTTTATCAGCAGTCTCCAAATATCACATGGTAAACAAACAAATCTCCAAATCAAGGCAATCTTCACATACTTGGTGCCAGTGATACTGGAGCAAAATATTGAGACTTCCAGAAACAGAAAGACCAAGGCAGTTAAGTTTTCTCTAATGTATGTAGCAAGAGAACTGGAACTGTGAATCATTTTATACGTACCTGACATCAGGGTTGAACACTGCCAATCGCATGAGATACAGGCCTGCGCCAACACCTCCAGATCCAATGATCAAAAACAGAGGGATCAACTTGAACAACAAAAAAATATGAAATGCCATACCACAATATAACAAAATAGTATTATTACACAGCATTTCTGACTACAGCAATAACAAAGCAAAGAACAAACTCACTCACTTTGAGCCACAACATGTGACCCTCTAAAGCTCTGATATAAACCCCCCTGCATGCAGGGCATCCCTGGGGTCAGAGAGGAACTAACAGCTACAAAGGGGGAGACACAAAAAAATACTGCTACATGCAGAACAACCAAACAGCCAATAACAATGAGTTTCTGAAAAACAATCATAAGTCCCTCCACTGCTGAAAACAGCCCATATTATCTATACCCCTGATGATAAAGTAAGAAATGGGAAGTGAGGGGGTGTAAGGAAAGAGATAAGCAAGAACGGAGAAGTCAGCCTGAGCCTTGCTGTTGCAGCACGAGAAAGGCCCACACATCCTACAGGAAAAAGGGGACCTGACCGTGTTTCGCCGATCTGCCTTGAGCTGCCCACACGCCGTCAGCCCCGGCCCCGCCGAGAGGCCAGGCATCCAGAGGAAAAGGAGACAGAGGAGCAAGGGGGAAGAACCGGCGGGGCAGGAGACACCGATTGCCAGCTGGGGAGGGCACAGGGAGGAGGCGGCGGCCCGCCGAGACCCAGGCACCGCAGCCCCCACACCGACGGGACACTGCCACCCGGTACTTACGCTAGGGTGCTTCTTGGCATGGGTGACTATAACGCGAAACATGATGGCAGCGGGCGCAGGCAAAAACCTCACACTCTACCGGGCTCCGGAGCCCGTCCTCCTTCTTCAACTGTCGAGGCCCAATGTCACCAAGGCCCCCGGCGCGGCAGGTGCCCAACGCCGCAGCCCGGATGTAGCAGCTCCGGCGTTTGCCTGTTCGCCCTCCGTCGCCGCCCTCCCGCCCGGCGCCCCGCCGCGGCAGCCCGCGCCGGCACCGCCGAGCGCCCCGGGCTCCACAACGCCTGGGTCTGCGCGACTCCCGGCCGGCCCGCCGACAGCGCCGCTCGAGCAGCAGGCACCTGCAGGGGCACCCCGGCACCCTCCGCCGGAGGTAGCCGAGCAGGCGCCAGCACCGCTTCGCCCCGCCCGCTGCTGGGAGCGGGGAGGGCAGCGCCTGCGCTGAGGGCAGCGGGGCGAGGGGCCGCTAACGGCCGGCGGCTGTGGGCCGCCTGTCTTTCCTCGGCGGTGGCCTCTCACACCGCTTTCGAGCCTGTGCCACGCAGGCAGAGGCCAGAGGCCGCTGCAGCGTCCCGGGGGTTGCGTACCAGCGTACCCTGGGAGTACGGGGCTGTTCGAAGGTGTGTGGGTGCGCAGATCTACACCCGCCTTCGGCTTTTCCTCTGCGAGGCAAACCTCGCCGTGGACGTGTGTCTTTACCATCGCCTGGGGTAAAAGTGGAGGGGATGGTTCAGAGGTGAGGCAGGAGAGTTAGGGTTTCAGTGTCCTGAAAACGATAAAAGAGTGACATTCGTCATAAAGCTGCCAAGTTAATTGTTCTGCTACAATCAGGGTGGTAAAAATTGGCTGTATTCGCAGTGTTGGGAGAGACCTTTCATTTTGAAATTAAATTTAAACTTAATAATGAAAAATTTACCTCTGGCAAAGAGGTTTATAGTGAAATGTAACATATTTTGGCCATTTTGGGTTGGATTTCATTATTTTTCTTACGTAATTTTAAATGAGCTACAGGGCTACTTAATGTATAATACTAAGCAGCATGCTGGGTGCAGCCCTAGTTTGGTCTCCACTGTGCGCTTTACACAGAACTGGGAACCTAATGCCTTTGAGTAGGATCACCAGCCACCCTGATGTATCATTTCTTTCTCAAAAGGTAACCAAAAAGGTAAATTTCCACCCAGTCATTAAATTCATTTTTAGGTAGAGGGAATATCAGCATGCTACTAACCTAAGGCAAAAAGATCCCCTTTCCTAGGTTAGAAGCAGAATACCTTTACATGAATGCTAATGGTGTGTATGGATGTATATCACAGCGAAAATTTGAAGTAATGAAATGGCAGAGAATAAATGTACTTAAGCAAACAGATGTTTTTTATTTCACTTACTGGTTCCACAGACTGGCCTCTGCTTATTTGCCAGAATTGTCTCAAATTGGCCTTGTCACAGTAAATTCTAAAAAAATCATATTTCTTGCTTATCATTCCATGATCCAACCTTTTCAAGTTTGTCAAGGCCAGTTTAATCTGGGTAACATAACCATGGACAAGACAAAAATGCTGGCAGTTGGCCACATTCAGTAACTTGTACAGATACATTTGACAAGCCATTGGATGACACCAGAAAAATAATGTTTTCTTTGGGGCAATGCAAGCCCATTGCTTGTCTTTGTCATTTGTGTTTGAGTTGATAAACAAAGGGAGCAAGTGTGTTCCAAGAGTCTGTTAACTCTTTTAGTATTGCATTATGTGGTGAGGACAGTATTTTTCCTTTATTTCCAAATGAAAAGAGCAATTTGCCCATGCAGTTAGAAGCATTGAACATAAATGTATCACTGCTATTTATTTTATAAGAGAGAAATACCTGAAACATCCAAGAGTTACTTGTAAGGTTACACTGCTCACCCTCTAGTACAAATTAAACTTTTCACCATATATTTGGATCACAGGAAATAGCAGTTGCCAAAGAAGCTGCAGGATAACCAGGGAGAGACCAAAGGTAGATAGATAGATAGCCAGGAACCATGTGGGGCTGCTCAGCAAAACTTGCCTCCAGCTGAAACAGTCTCATTTCTTCAGCACAGCCAACGTAAGGCTAAGTGGCAGAAATTCAGAGACTTTGAGCAGCCTGCTGCTATGCTAACAAGGAAAGACCATCAGGGATACGTTATTTCCACTAGGCATGTTTTGATCACCTATTTCTAGGAAATACATCATGGTTTTGATATGCTTCTCAGTATATTATTTTTCCCAATCATTTATACTTTTGCTGGCTTCTTGTGCTTTGAACAGAGGCATAGTACCTGATCAATTTGCAAAATTTGTCATGCATTTTATGGGCTTTCAAAAATTTTAAACATTGTGTACATCAGCTTTTATTGCCTGGGCCCGTATGGCTCAGCTGGTTAATTGATCATATACATGTCTTATTATTTATGCTACTTGGACTTTTGTGTGTGTTAGTGAATTTTACAGACAAACAAAAAAATGTGAAAGCAAGCAGAAAACGTTTTTTCATTGTAATTTTAGAAATCATGAGTTAATATTCTTAAAGTACAGCCGGTGCAAGCATTTCAAAAAATGCAATCTCTCAATTGATTGTTATGTTGAAATTCTGAGTATTAACTCAAGCCACCTCATGGCATCTTGCTGGTAGATCTGTGGTTCCTAGAAATATGTACTTAAATGCCATGTTTGTGTGCTTGAACTATGCTATAGTTAGGTAAATTGTATGTGTTAATTTACAGTAAGGCTGTCTATATATTTGCCATACTTGAAGACTAACAATTTTCTATTAGTCATCAAGAGTCCATCCATTTCCTTAGAGTGAGCACTAGGTAAAAGTAGAGAATTTTACCACTCTTTTATCTGTCACTTAGCTACTCAAGCTGAAAGTAAACACATTTATTTCCTCTTAAAGTTTGGCATCTTTGTGTTGACACTTGACAATTAAATTTATGATGCTTTAGTTAGGCTAGTCACTTCTTTTATTCTGAGTAAAGTTATTTTTGTGTAGGTTTCTGCTTTTTAAATAAGTGAATCCATAAATCTTTCAGGTATTTTGGCAAGGTTTTGTGATGAACCGGTCCATTAAAAACTAAGGGGCTAGATTTGCAGTAGTGCTCAGCACTAAAGAAAATCAAGTCCTCAGGTTATTCCAGTACTTTATCATTTATTTTTTTCTCTTTTCTCTTGTTCTCCTGTACAGCCTTACCTCATGCCTTCTGTCTCTTACTTGCCCTTCTTTGACTGCTATCATATCTTCTTCCTGTCCTTACGCTTATTTGAGCTTTTGGGTTCAGAAATTTTTCTTCTATTCCAGATGCTTTGTTTTCGTATTCAGTGGCCTTCCTGTTTCTAAAGCCTTTCTTTGCTATACCTTTACCTGTTATTATGAATCATATCCACAGACTTCTACTCTGTCATTTGAAGAATTGTACTCCTAAGGTTTGACAGAATCAGTCAATTAAAAAGAAATCAGGAGAGACATAATTATAGTCACTTTGAAGTTACATTTTTAATTGGAGGAAAACAGGAAAGAAAGACTACTAGATTTGGAGATGTTCCAATTGGGCATAGATCGAGAAACTAAATTAATTGTGACTTGTCCTGTATCATCAGGACATTTCTCAGTTAATCAGAACATTGTATAAACTGAGGATTTTCTGTAGGATATACCAGTCTTGGTAAAAAGGCAAAGATTTTTAAAAATAATTGTTAGTAGAGAAAAGGAATTCTAGGGGGAAAAGAAAATTTCCTTTATGTGTAAACATTGTAAATATTATAACAGTTTGCAAAAATAGGTCTACGAATTTCAGTGTGTTACGCTTAGTTAAGTCTGATGTCACATTTGCAAAGAAAAAAATTGAAACAAAAAATTATGGATATAGACCTTTTTTTTTTTTAAAAACTGCAACAAAAATATGTGTAGCATTTAAGAGAACTATGGTGAAAGGAAAAGAGTTACTGTAAATCTTGAACACTAACAAAATAACACAAGAGCTATAACAAAGAAGAAATGAATAAGAAATGGTACTGAAATACACAGTACAGAAATATTCTACTCCTCTCATTTTTGTCTGTCAAACATATGGGTTGATAAAGCTTCTTGTCTCTATACATCCATTAAAAGCACACAATAATCTTAGCATTATAAATAGATTGTTATTATGTTAAAAAATACCCAAATTCAGTTGGAATGAGTTTATATAAAGATGTGTTATGCAGTATAACCTGGTAGCAATCATATGAGCAAAATATCTGTTAAACAGGGGTGCTAGAGATCTGGAAAAGAAAAAAACTTGGTGACAGTGGTTGTATGTTCTATTCCTAAGGGAAGAGTAGCTTTCTAGAGTTTATAATCTGCTCAGCAAGTCAAAGAATAGTATTCTATTAATATTAAGACAGAAAACCTATTTTTTTAGTTCACTTGCATTTATGTGTATAACATGATTATTCATTTATATTACAAATATAAATTGTGTCCTGGACTTTTACAGTGCTATTTGTAAACTTAATAGCCTTCATGTATAGAACTTCTGCAATACTACACTTTCATTAAGTGTACAGCTATATAGACTGCTGTAGCATTAAATTAATTCTAATTACTTTGAAGCAAGTAAACCCTTACTTTTAAAATAAAAGCTTTTTAAAAAAAATTAACATAGAGTTGCAGAATCATAGATTTGTTTAGGTTGGAAAAGACCTTTCAGACCATTGAATCCAACCATAGTAAATAAATAAATACAATCTTCATACAAAGAGAGTGAATATGTGAATATATGCTATTTAGCAAAAGTGAAATTACCAGTAATAAAATGAAGCAAATCCTTTCCTGAACATAAGCATCTTGTAGCAAAATGTGGATGTATTTACAAGTATTTTAAATTTTGTCCTTGAATGTAATTCTTATAAAATCCCAGTTCTTCATCTGCTGCAAATTGTTACTGGTGAAACTGCATAAAAAATCTAGGAGGAAGTTCATTGTTTGTCCATAGAGAATATAAAAGAATGATTGGGCAGGACATTTCTTGGCAAAAAAATGATCTTACCCATTCCTTGCGTAGAAAACCTATTAAAGGTTGTATTTCTCAGGGATCCAGGTGGCTGTATGGGTTGTTCATAATGGAATACTGAGGTTTTTTTACCTGTCAGCTAAGAGATTCAACTCTGGCTCAATTCAGTCTCTTTAGAGACTTTGGAGCAGCATGAGGGGAGACCTCAGGTAGCAGATCCCTCAGGAGCAAACAGGTTAAAGCAGCTGTTACCAGCAAGAGTTCTTTATAGCCTGCTGAAAATAAAACATTTTAGTTGAAAGTATTCCGTAGCTATGGGAGAAAAACAGAAATAGAGATTTGTAAGACCAACATTCCAAAATAGATTAAAATATTCAGGTTTTAAATACTGACATTTATAAAATGTATGGGGTTTTTTTAAATGCAATATCATTTCGTGATTATTAGGAACAGAAAGCAAGAACATGAATAACATGGCAAAAGCAGAACTACTGAGAAATACTTAAAAGGAACTAAGTTGTGGTCCTTGCCTCCTCTCAAGGTTCAAGAGAGCAAATTAAAAGGCTGGTCTTTGTATTTAAATATAATTTATTTTAAATTACAGCACCTGTCAAAAGTTAGGATGCAGAGCTACAAGCCCCACACAGCTTGCACCCAACTGGAAGGCTTGAACCTGACCAGAAGACCACAAGAAGTTATTGGATTGATTCCCCTAAAAACTCTTCTGATTCAGTGCCCTTTACAGATAATCTCTTTCCTGTGATTGCATCCATAGATGGTATTTCCATATAAGCTGCTCTTGTGTTTGATTTGAAAAACCATGTGAACTCTATGAATAAAAGATAAGTTTCCTGGCTTAACAGAAAGTCAAAATCTTCCCTACAAATGTAAACAGGACTGGTACCCGGCACTGTTTGTAACTAGGTGCTGCTTCAACTCTTAACAACCTGTTAGAGACAAATTAAAACTGCTTCTATTTTAAATGCCTATAATTGTCTTAAGGTTTTTGATCTTTCATCTTAATATAGGAAGTTAAAGGGTGCTTTTTAGTTTCTGCTATGGAATAAAGAGAAGCACACTTGAATAGTGCTTCCAGGACCATTCTGTGCCATTTCTTTTACATATGCTGGGGAAGAACTAGATAATCCTTACAAGTCTGCTCTGATGTTCAAAAATTAAGTTAGCCTTTGATTAATCTTTTGTTTGCTTGTAGGTTTAGCAAAGTTTGTTCAAATCTCAGCTGATTTTTTTTTATGCTGTGAATCTAGACTGACTGAGACAAGTCATGGATTTCCAGAGCTGGCATGACAGCCAAGTTCATGCTACCAACAACTTACATTTCGTCAGCTATTGACTAATTATTTATAAAAATCTGATCAGAGTTTACCCTTTGAATAAAGCTTTACCAGAGAAGAGTGATTAGGTACTGACACCCCTTTCCAGGACACATTGCTCCTTACGAGAAGCTGATGCAGCTGCCACAGGAGTGACTCAAGCAGTCTGGCAACAGAGAAAGTTACTTATAAGCAGCTTCTGAAATGTAAAAATAAAAAAAAAATAAAAATTGACTGTACAACAGCTGTAAGGAATGATATATGAGACCTCATGTTCACTATGTATTCCAAATGCTGAAGAGAACAATACAATGCTAACAAAGAAACATGGAAACAGCATATGTTTACAAAGTATAGTCTTATTGCTGTGGCATTATCTGCACAAGCTGTGCCAACAAAGGATTACACAGTTAAAAATAGACTTTGTGTTCTAATTTATTTTTCTGTATTTCTTTCTTTAGTGGATAATGTCAGTATTTTAATGGAAACACAATTTATAGAAAGAGTAAGGCTCCCAAATCTAACATTTTCAATAAGCCAAAACTTGTTCTCATTTAAGACAGTGATAGAGCTTTTAGAGGACAGGATGAGACATAATTCTGATCAAGCTATTTTCCACAGACCTAGGCTGGAGAAAATCTCATCTGTCTTCCACTAACATGAGTCATGCACTTTTGTTTTCTTTATGGAAAGGGTAAAGAGGGATTCTTGCAATTTATGAACAGGACAGATACTGCTATTTTGGAAGTAAGAATGCTATTCATGTACTTTCCAGAGAAAATATTATTTGCCTCTCTTTTCTGCTGTAGTTTTTAGAGGAAGGTTAATGTTTGCAAAGTAGAAAGGTTTACTGAATAGAGATTGCAAAAGAATGTTTTGCGGGTAGTTTAGAAATCCAGTATGTTTTATGCATTGCAGCAAGAAGAAACACACCAATCCAGCTGCTAATACCAGATGACAGAACTATTGTTAATTACTTTAGGAGTCTTTGAATTATGTTGCAGGTCCTGACACTGTTGGGTAGCAGAGAACCATCTGAAAAGCATGAATGTAGAGCATGTTTTGCTTGTGTTTCAGTAAATGATAGTGCTGTGGGGGTAATACATTTCAAAAAACATTAGAAATGCAAAAGTTAGGGCGTTATTTTAAGCAAGTCTCTGTTCTGAAATCAGTAGAAAGATACAGGTAGGTTCCACAGGCAATCTAAAGAAGAGTCAGAATAAATCACTCTTTCAGGATGTCGTCCTTGGCCCTTGCCAATATCTCAGGAGATACAAGCTGATACAAAGGGAGAGACTTGAGCTGCAGTTCAGAAGATGTTACAGGATAAACCCAATGCTTTCATTACCCTTCAGAACAAAACCAAGATACCTGCAGTATCCTGGTATGAACCTGGTAAGACCTGGACAGATTGTGCAGAATATCTAATACTTGTTTCTTGGTATTCTGACATGGCTTGTGCTGTGCAAAAGTCTTGGGATTCCTCCTACAAGGGCTATGATGTCAGACACTGCAAGGGTTAATCAGTTTTGTAAGCAGTGTGATTTTGCAGACAGTGGCATTTATAACTGAGGATAAACTATTGGTACTTGGCTTTGCCACCTGAAGTAAATTTAGACAAACAAAATCTGCATAGAAGGGCATAGTGCTAGGCTCTTGAAAAGAAGCAAGTAGTGGACCTCCAAGCCATTGTCCCTCTTCAGTTACAGTAACACAGTTATCACATTCACTTGAATCATTAGTACTTTATGCAGATAATTTCTAGCGTAGCGGAAAATGAAATCCAGTCCCAGCTTGTCTCCTTCCTTGGTATTAGCCATGAAATAAATATACTGTACTCACTCTACTCAGGAGGAAGGATACAGACCATGTTTCAGCCTGGATGCAGATTGAAATGATGCATTGTGCTCTTAACTCGTCTGCCACAAATTTTGAGAAATGACCCTTTTTGTCTTTATGTGCATTTATCTAGATTAGTACAAAACTCAGCGTTCTGTTTCTAAGAATACAAAGTATCCAATGATCTGTCTTCAATAAATCATAAAAAAACTTCAGCAAAAACTGCATGAAAGTAATTGCTTTGGCTACTCTTGAGTTTTACTTGCATTTTTTTTGAAACTTCTACTCTTAAAAATTGTGTGTTGTACCACTTATCAAGAAGTAGTATTTCCATATTATCCTTTCTTTAAATACAATTTCATTTAAATGTAGGGAACTGTATTATTATATTTATGGGAGAAGTACAACAACATGTTTTGATGTATGACTGAGCCCATCTTCCTCCTTTGAAGGATGTACACAGCATATCTGTGAGATTCACGTTGTGTGATTGCATGATATATATACCTGTAACATGACTTCTGAGCAGGAATTTCTTACTTTGGACAGCAGTATAGACTGAAGTAAAAATTACGTGAAGAGGAAATCTAGACCATATCTTGATTTTTTTTCTTATACATACTAAGACATCAAAGATTTTGAGAATAGGCAGAACATAAGAGCAAATTTAATTAAAAAGTAGTTTTCTTTTCTTTCTGTGAAATGCTATTTTCCTCTTGCATCACACAAGAAATGAGATTAAAGGCAACAGAATGTTCTGTTTACTTGTTATTTTCAGAACATCCTTAGTCCAAGAAAGTTGATTCCTGTCCTTCACTAACCTATTTGTCTGACGAACTTAACAAGCTTGTATACTTTGAGATGTTACTCCATTGGTGCTGTTTCTGCCCATCTTTTTTTCCTCGTTTGGACTTGCCCTTAAGAAATACTTCCTTCAGGCTGCCATCCTTATTTACAAAAATATAAGCAGAACACTAACACTTGGGTGAAAGGGCTGTCTTAACAAACACATGCAGTACTCCTAAAGTGTTCAGGCACCCAATACTCTTGTCTTTTCTCCATGGAATGCAGAACAGATGTGGATGAAATGAACACATTTTAAAATCAGTATCTTGTGCAAGCATAATTTAAAATACTGGAGCTCTGAAATTAATACCCATTGACAAAAATATATCTCCTAGGAGATACATTTTACACAACTCCACAGCAGAATCATTATTAATTAAAAAAAACCCCAAACCTCCTGTAAGGAGGCCAGTCTAGAGATGAACTTTTTTCTGTCTTATGAAACTTAGGCTCAGTATATTTGTTTGTAGGGTAAAATGTGCTTTGATTAAAACTTGACCAAACAGAAATGACTTGTGATTTAAAATCAGAAAATTCCAGTACAGTGAGTTTTAAAAGAAGTAGTCCACATTGCATCTTCTGAAGAAATTAATCAGGACAGTGGGAATTTCTGCTCTGTGTCTCTTCACTCTCTGCACCCCTATTTGATCTGGGAGGGGTGGAAGCATGATTTTCAAGGTCAGAGTTCTTTTAAATCAATTTGCTGGTATACTGTTTCATGACTGTGGAATCTGGAAGAGAGAAGAGTGATTTGAGGGGCAACAGAAAAGACTGTACTGTCAATTCCCCAAATCTTTTTTCTTTAGAGCCACCTTGAGTCACAGAATACAAATAAACAGTAGTGAGAACACAGGCAGGTATGGTTTTATTACATGGAACAGTAAAGGATGCAGTGAATCACTAAAGCCAAGGTTACAGTCATTTTAATTCACAGTAAGTCAAAAGAGCTACTCAAAGAGACAGTTTTATCCATCCTTTGCCCTTGGCTACTCATGTTCCAGCACCAGTTTACATAAGGCTGTACAGAAGAGACAAAACAAAAAGTTTTTATCTGGATCAATTCCAGCTCATTGCTAATGCTAGCATACAGGATGTGATTGCAGAAAGCATCCAGGAGAACCAAATGGGAGAGGGGCAATGGAATTGTACCCTCCCACTACAGGCCTGACTGATCTGATCATGTGGCCACCACCAGCTGTTTGTGTCACACCTGGTCTAACATGGACTGCTGCTGAGCTGAGCAGTCCTGACAGCTTTCCTCTCTCCCCACGTGTTCCTCTCCCTGGCTTGCACTGGATCTATTGGCCTTGGAGCCATAGGGCTTCTGGGTAGAGTAGATTTCTATCAGATCACAATCTGGCTCATTGTATGGTTGCATAATTGCAAAATTTGACACAGGTATTGAGAACGGAAGATGGCAGATTTCATGTGAAACTGCACCCTACCATTATTGTAACTAGGGAGACATTATCATTGGACATTCTTATTAAAAAAAAAAAAGTCGTCATTATAATCATGTCAGTGTAATTGAAAATATCTTTTCTATTTTAATGTTTACAGCATTTCCTGAGTTTGACAAATATTTAAAGCAATCTGGAAATTCATTCCATTCTGTATTTGATGAGAAAAGTCCCAATGGCCTCATATTTTTTGTTTGTGTTTTCTTTCCCTTTCCAGTAGAAGTATTGAAGAGAGAGCATTTAATCCAGGGTCTCTTATTTGTCGCCTTCTCCTCATCTGGGAATGGGAAGAGGAGGGGAATGAGGAAGGGGATACAGTACTTTAAAAAAAAATTTTTAAAAAAATTATAAAGCTTTTGAAACATTTAAGAGGGCAAAGAAAGGTACATCTTCAACATCTGATTGTTGTTCCTGCTGAATGTCAGAGACTGTAACAAGAGCTTCCCAAAGCTCCTCTATTATTTTCTAAAATTAGGCTATTTTATGTTAATAAACATGGGGTGTCTGATATTTCTCCCTCTAACCATCACAATGTAATATGTGTACTTAATCTGTATAAGCATAAAAGTGATAATCGCTATAGGATGATATTTAGCATCCAAATATCTTCATGGAAGATGGAGCGGAATCTTCCAGCTGGAATTCTTGTCCATGTTTGGGACTGGAGATGTTCGTCTCTTGAGGACCTCTGGTTTATGAACCATGAAAATTATAGCAGATTTCCTCTCCACTCACTAGCACTAAACCCTCCAAAACTGAGTACTGCCAAGCTAGGTTTCAAATAATACAGAAATAATATTAAAAAAGGTCAGTGTTTCTCTTTTTCACATGGAACAACAGGTCATCACTCTGAATGTCTGGCTCAGCAATATGACAGTGTGGAAGAAAACCTGCTGCTTTTTCAGAAGTCCTGCAGCTCCAGGATTTCATCCCAGTTCTCAAGAAGTACTTGAAATTGAGACTGACCTGTAAAATTGAAATCAGCACTATTATTTCTTAAACATTTATACCTTGAAATATTTATTTCACAGTAGCATATAAAACACAATTACACAGGGACTTTGAAAATCCAGCTCTAACAGGGAGTGTTCTGGCAGCTCTACTATCTAAATGATGGTAAAAGTGAAGATAAGGTAAAATCTCTTTCCCGGACTTGCAAAATCAGTTCATTCTCCCATGTCTGTTTTCAGGAACTTGTGCCTCTTGCCAAGCAATTGATGGTTGCAGGCCATAAGACTGGCCTTCACTGCAGTCTATTTTCTCCCCAGCCACAGAACGAGATCAGGTCTATCAGTTCTTGCTGCACTTTCCAGGCAGGATGCCAGTATTTTGCCATATGCTGCCAGCAGGATACCTTAACAAAGACATGTCTTGGCCATTTTTTTTCTTTTTTAAAAAACAAATCTATATGTATGTCTTGATGAAGTGGAGCTCTACCATAAATGAATGCCTTTTCTTTTACAATAGATTGGATTTTAAATTAGCTCAAATTCTTAAAATACAGTTTTTCAAGAAAAACCTGCATAATTTGGCAAAACCAGATTAGTTTCTATAAAATCTGTGATGATAAAAGGTATCTTCTGTGTCATTGCTACATATTGTGCTAATCAGAAAAATAATGAATATTAGAAAAAGCAAATTGATTCCCAAATGTCACAATTCCATTTAACCGAGAACATTAAAAGCAGTTATTTCCTTTCTTTACTGCTCACTTTTTTCATTATTTCATTATAAGTTTTCATACAAATATAAACCAGGCTAGCTCAGCTTCTTTTGTTTACAGATAAGTAAATAGAATTTAAAAGGAAGCTATATAACCCCCTTCAGTATAATTTATTGAGTAGCAATTCACAAAGATTTTTGTCAGTATAGCTTAAGCATCTTTTGTCCTCAGTGAGACCAAAACAAGATTGTATTGGAAAAGCTTCGTGTGAGAACGGTCACTGGCACTCATGTTCAAAGTAATTATTCTTGTAAAATTAATTAACTTTTTTTAGAAATCAAAGCCCTTAGAATACTTCCCATTGGTAACAGCAGGTCTGTGCTTTTTATGTTCTGTGTGGCAGATGTTCTTTACATCCCAGATTTTTTCAGAACAACAGAACGGTTTGATGTATGAAAGACTGCGTCTGGAAAAAGTGTTATCAGTCAGCGCCATTAAAAGCCTGAGCCAGAGCCCACTACAATCAGTGGGAATCACTGGCTTATGTTCACATTTTTCATATCTTGTTAAGAGGGAGAAAGTCTTAATTATTAAAAAAAGAATGAAATTACGTTCTTTACTTGTATTGCACATAATTAGTTTTTCCAACAGTGAGGAAGAAAAAGGTGGTGGAAGAATCTGCCATTGCATATATAGATGGCTGGGTTTGTGATTCCATGAGGCAACTACCTCATGGAATGACAGCGTGCACACCAACTACCAGGTGGCAAACCCCTTTGGGGAGTCTGGATAGGCTCCTAAGAAATGCTGGGAAGGGGTAACTGATTGTGGTGCACCAGTAATTGATAATGGGGGAACATTTAAGCAAACAGGGAAGCTAAAGACCAAGGTTTCTTTGATAGTATTTTGTAAAATGCTTACTGCCTTCCTTCAGACCATGGGAAGAGATGGAAAGGCAGATTTTTTACTAACCCGATTGGATAAGTAGGAAGAATGCACATTCATCATGAATCAAGAACAGTTTCAGAATAAAGGTAGTACTTTATCTGAAATTCATCAGACTGAGGTGTCAGGGAGCTGCAAGAGGAAGTTGCTCTCTAAGGGAAGGTGAATGGAGAGCTGGTGCTGACAGCAAGGCAGAGAGGGCACAGTGCCAAGGTCCAAAGAAAAAGAGCTGAGCAGGTCTGGTGATGGTAACCAGGGTCAGCCCAGCAGTACATAGTGATGAGGCAAGTCTATGGTCAAGGCAGGATCAGGGAAGATCCTGGTACTATCAGGCAAGGCAATACAATGTTGTTCAGGCAGGGACTACAGGTAAGACCTGAGCTTAAGCGCAGCTGCAGAGCTCCCCCAGCAAGGTTTTTCCTGGCTCTTTCTCACACAGCTTTTTCTCCAGAGTCTGATCCAAGGCTGCAGGGCTGCATCACATCATTGCTGGTCTTGGGCACTGGCAGCTAAACTGCCCTAGGAGGATGAAAAGCCTGTTGGTGCTGGTCCCTAACAAAGAGTGACACTGTGTAATTTTGACACTTAAAATCTAGATAGTCATAACTGAGTCTAAGTTTAAACTGCTCATAAATGCACAAGGACTCATGGTTCTGAAATGGTGATGCTGCTGAAAAGAAAAACTTGGAAGTTCTATATCCTCCAGTAAAGGGTTGGCCAAAGGATCTAAATACTCAGGTAGGAAATGGGAAACTACCTGTTATTTAAATGAGTTTCCAAGATGGGAACAAAACAGAAGTACATATGCTTATAGGCAAATGCTAGAAGTTTAAGAAATAGGATGGAGGAACAGGAATGTCCTCCCTTACTTAATGACATAGGATGCATTGGAAACTTGGTGGGAAGAAGACAATCAGTGGCACACTATAATATCAAGACAGAAAATATACATAAGATGATAGAATAAACTTTGCCCAGGGCAAAGACATAGTATGCATTCAAGAAATCAGAATCAAATCAACAAACTAACCACCTAATTGAATTTCTATAGATCAAAATTCCTGGCTTGAACTGGACAGAGGTAATACTGAGTCTCTCTTAATAACCACCCAGAAGGGATGGCAACAGCGACTGCAATATATTGAGAAAAATCAGAAAGGTAGGAGTTATACTGAGGGTTTAGTTACCCTCCTTCAGACTGGATGGACATGATACTGTCTGTCACGTTCCTACTACCAAGTTGTTCATACTTTGTATTCAGTACTAAACCAAAGTTTGTATTTTTGGGTGTGGGCTCGCTAACCACTTATTCCATGAAAGAGGCATTCATAACATCTAACATTTTCATCTCTGCTTGTTATGAATTACTGAATAACTAGCAGGATCTAATAAAAATCTTACTGATGAATTGCTCTTCTCTAACAGTGATCATGTACTTATTTAGCATTCCCACATAGGCAGCAAATCTCAAAAACACCACACTTCTCATGGTTTACTTCAAAGACGACCTAGAGAAAATGAGGAAGCCTCTTAACAAGATATCTGAAAGGGATAGTCTGAGGAATTAAATTGTCACAGGCATGAAATGTACTGGAGAACGCTATACTGGAAACACAGCATTAATGCTTATCACCTATGGAAATCACAGAATACTTTGTGTTGGAAAGGACCTTTAAAGGTCATCTAGTCCAATCTCCCTGCAATGAGCAGGAAGATCTTCAACTACATCAGGTTGCTCAAAGCCTTGTTCAACCTGACCTTGAATGTTTCCAGGGATAGGGCTTCTACCACCTCTCTGTGCAACCCATTCCAGTGTTTCATCAACCTCATTGTAAAAATTTCTTCCTTATATCTAGTCTAATTCTGCCTTCTTTTAGTTTAGAACCATTTCCCCTTGTCCTATTGCAATAGGACCTGCTAAAAAGACTGTCCCCATCTTTCAGTCCCCCTTTAAGTACTGAAAAGCTGCTGTAAAGTCTCCCTGGAGCCTTCTCTTCCCCAGGCTGAACAGCCCCAACTCTCTCAGCCTGTCTTCGTAGGAGATGTTCTAGCCCTCTGATCATCTTTGTGGCCCTCCTCTGGGCCCACTCCAACAGGTCCATGTCTTTCTTGTGCTGAGGGTTCCAGAGCTGGACACAGGACTCCAGGTGAGGTCTCACCAAAGTGGAGTGGAGGGGTAGAATCACCTCCTTTGACCTGCTTGTCATACTTCTTTCGATGCAGCCCAGGACATTGCTGGCCTTCTGGGCTGTAAGTGCACATTGACAGCTCACATCCAGCTTTTCATCCACCAGTACCCCTGAGTTCTTCTCCACAGGGCTGCTATCAATCACATCATCCCTAAGCCTGTACTGATACTGGGGATTGTCCTGACCCAGGTGACAGAAAAATAATTAAAAAATAGAAATACTAAGTCTGTCTCAAATGGATTGGAAATGCAAGTAAAGAACAAGTAAAAGAAACAGACAGCTATAGCAGGGAAGCACAAGCAAACTGTGAGAAAATGTGAGAGACCTTACAAGATTTTTTGAGACCATGGTGGTAGAAGGGTATTTTGAGAGAAAAAATGAACTGGGTTTCCAGGTATTTACATGGAACACATTTTAAGTATGAAGGATGCCTGGAAAAAACCCAACACAAACATGTCTGAAAATTTAACAGAAAACAGGAGGCCAATACATTGTGTTAAAGAAATATGTATAGCAGATGACATAAAGAAACAGCAGATGAAAGAAAGAGTAATCTGTGAAGTGTACTGAAATCAAACCCAAGAAATTTATGACTGATGCAGCAGAAGTGAATTCACTAGAGGGATAAAAATGGAAAAGAAGCATGATAGAAGCTGAGAAAAAAAACATTACAGCAGATACGGCAACATCAGAACTGCATTTTTGAAAACCTGATAAAGAAATATTGATGTAAATGAGAAGGGAGATGAGCCTAGACAAGAATTTTAACTGGGTGGGCAGGTAGAAAAGCTGCATGTGAGGTATGTTTTGCCTTGAATCTTTCAGACATAACATCAGTGTCAGGATCTGCAGTGAGGTCTGAGTTGAGGATGATGTCCTTTTTATGGGCATGAGTGACTGGGGGTGGTTTTATAGTGGCTGAAAAGGAGGTAGGCACATAGAGGCAGGGCAAAGGTGGGAGAATCTCTCTTTTAGCTCTGTCAAGCTTGAGCTGAGAAAAATCTACAAAACAACATATTTTTCTTGTTGAAATAGCTGTTTAATTACGGGTTGCAGGACTGAGACTTAACACAGAGTGGGGAAGAAAGGGTAGGGAGGGCAGGAGTTGACCACCTGTGAGTCTCTATATAAGCACAGGCACCTTCCCTGGGACCTGACTGCAACAGAAATACATTGATCAATCTTTCCTAATTCCTGGGTTTAACACCTGTATCGGCAAATAAAAGAGGGAGCAGGGCTCATCTCTACCTAATCCTAAGAAAAGACACACATTGGAGAAATGGAAATCTATTTCAGTCACACTATCTGAAGTGATGTGTCAGGTGGGATTCTCCAGCCTAGGAAAGGGATGACTTGGGAGGTATAACAGAAGATAGCAATTGATACAGAACTGAAGATATAGATAGCCCTAATTCTAGTATTTCTTAACCTTTGCAATCTTAATTATATATATTTTCTTAACTCAGAAAGCTCTTCTATTGAAGACATATACTGTTATTTTTTACTTTTCCTGGACTTTTTTACATGTGCACTGTGAAATAAAAAAACCTCCCATAATTAATAGGCTGAAGCAGAGTGTGGCCTAAGGAGTGCAAGAAATATCTTAGTATCTGATGAGAACATTCCCTGGCAGCATTTGACTGCATTAGACCTTGTAGCAGCCTGCAGTTTATTATTTGAAAGTCTTGTTGTTCAGAGACTATTGATACTGAATTTTATCTCTTTGTAATTTGAAACAGCAAGGACATCTGATTCAGTCTTTTTCTGTTTTACCATATAGTACTAGACAAAAGAGCAGAGATCACCGAGAGAGCTGCTTGCTGTAATGGCACAGTTAAAGAGCGAAAGCTGGAACACTTCTCTTTGGAAAGGTATTTGAAGAGGTCAGTCTCCCTACTACAGATGGTAATGTTTTGATGGACAAAAAAAAGAGTTTGCTGTTTGGTTTCAGACAGGTGGGTCATGACTTTAACTGTCTGCTCACTGACAGGAAAAAAAAAAACCCTAGGTACAAAACTTCATACTATTATTTCTCCATTCACAGTTGATGGATGAGTTAAAAACATACTCTTGAGTTTATTCCCTAGGTGAGGAAATGTTATATTATTGTATTTCTTTCTCTGAAAACTCAACACTTTCATTAAACTAAGAATTACATTTTTAAGGTAATTTATGTGAGTGTGACTGTATTCTCTGCTGACTTGCTATTGTGTAACTCCTTCTAAAATGATCTTTACAGAACTGCAACAAAGATTCTTTTTTTCTTAGGGCAAAAGTACAGTCAGGATATATTATTTTCTCTCTTTCTGCAGCAGTTGAAGAGCAGCCCTGAAATTCAGACACCTACTCTTGGAAGAGGCTGTGCACTGAAGACTCGACCTGCAGAGAACCACTGGAATGCTGAGATAATTGAAAGACCTGACATGCTTGACACGACCTGATATACTGAAATATTTCTGGGCATTTTTTTTAGGTATTGTGTTAAGTATTTAGGTATTGATGGAGCTGCCATGATATTTTGATACTGGATGTACTATTTCAGCTCTTCATAATTTTGCTCTAATTTAAGATACCTTTTAAGATATTTTTTTGTATGTGTATGAGGGTAGTAGTTAAAGGTGCTAAACTGACAACACTTACAATCTGTGTAACGGATATAGCAATGTCAGTACAGTGCCCAGCTCCCAGCAATGTGCCAGTAATGCCTCTTTCCTTTAACCAAAAGGGCAACTGAACATTTCAACATCCCTGATTATGTGCTGAGATTGGCAAAGGCTTTTCAGAAGTAAGGTTGTCTCTGAAGGCTTCTTTCATTTGGAGCATGAATTTTCCCTTCTTTGCCCCTTATTTGAAATAGCCTGACTCTACTAAAGGAGGTTAGCATCTACTAAGGGGGACTTATCTTTCAAAAGATTTTTAATAGCCAGAAATTTAAAAAAGCATTATGATCAAAAGATAAATTAGGAATTCCAGTTCATTTATATGCTGTATGTTTTATTTAGTTCTAATTACTAAATTTGTAGGATTTGTTGATAAACCCTATGTTTGTAGAAGCAGTGTGTAAATTTTAAGCACTTCACAGTTCTTTTAATTTATTGATGTGTTTTTTCTGTGTTGAGGAATGAGGGCCAAGTATGCAAGCTGACTACAGAAGATAACAAAGAACGCATGCATGCTATTTTCAGAAATAAAAGCAAGTGTGAATATTCTTTTGGAGGGGAAAAAAAGGAGATGAAGAGTGAAAAGAAAGATTTGGGACAAGAAAGAGTAAGACAGAAGGGCTGAGAAGGCTTGAGTATTGGGACAGAGTACAAAGAGGGAAGGAGGAAAGAGCAGTTGGGCAATGTGAGGTGGTCATGAGGAGCATGGGCATGCAGCCGTTAATTAACTTCTGCTTGATTACCTGTTCTTGTCAGAACTGTGTAGGTAGAAATCACAATAATCCTAGTATTGCAGGCTGCTCCAGAGGGCTGAACTGAAAGCCAGACAGTCTATACATCTGCTTTGACTTTCATGCTTAAAAGAATCATAAATTCCTCCACTGCTCTACAGGGTGTTCCCCTCCCCTTGTCTATTATGTGTAGAAAGCCCTCATTCTTTGAAGCTGTGTCCCTCAATCTGCTATTCTACATAAAGCCAAATCTGAGGTCAGTTTTGTTTACTTTTCCTTCCCCTTACATGTGATTTGAGTTGTCCTGCCAATCACTATTTATGGGACAATATCAGAGGCTTGTCCATTGGCAAGCAGGCGGGTTCTGCAGAACTTACTGCTGCACATGTCAGCATGGATCTGCAGATTGAAGAGATCTGAGCCCTGCTGCTTGTCCTATTAAGACATCTGTGTGTGAAGGTAAAGTAGGATGGGGATGCCAGTTAAAGGAAAAAAAAATACCTTAAGGAATGAAAAGCTAAGACATATACAACCCCTACTGGAACAGGAAAGCTGATCAGAGTTTTGAAAGACTAGACTGCATGGGCCAATAGCATGTTTGCAAAGCACTGGCAAAACCAGATTCAGAAAAGGAGTTCATTGTGCAGTCAGACTATCTAAGTAGCCAAAGAACTGGAGGTACCAGTGTAGATGTGATACAAAAAACCCATATGAAATGCAAGCACAGAATAAACAGAGAATTCACATATTTCATTGGAATTTTCTGCCCTTCCAGAATATTCAAAATCTGAAACATGTAAAATTATTACTGGAAGTTTTTCAGATGCATAATTACATCATACACCCATCATCTCTATGTTCTATTTAAACAAAGAAGACTAATACACCCATAACACGCTATCTGTCTCTGCAATAGCAAGAGGAGCTTTGGTTCTCTGCGGGGCTTGTGTGGGCGATACACTCAGAGCTATGTGAGAGGTAGTACAGGCTCTTCTCATGGACCGGGTACTTGCCAAACTTTACACTCCCTCCACGCTTCATCATAGAACTTGTCTGACCCTACTTGCATTTATCCATTGTTAAACATACATTGTGCAATAATGCTCCTACAATTCTGTTGAGAGCTTTCATGTTTAGCACTACTCTTGTTCCTCGAGTTCTTGAAGTCACACTAGTACGTCAGAGCATCAATTTGTTAAGATGTCCCTGTTCTTCTAATTACGAAAACGACAAAACCCAGGTTAGTGCCTCAGCTTTTTTAAACACCTCATGAAGGTTTTGTGCAACAGGCTCATTCTACCTGAGAACTGGCAATACGGGGCGTGCACAGGGGCCGATGGCGCTGCTGGTGACCGCGAAGGGGCACTGGGACACTTGCAGAAGGCAGTGGCCCCGTACTGTGCTCCTTCGCCGTCCATCTCTCGCTATCACATTTTGTGCTTAACTCCCGGACTTGCGGCCAAACAAAAATTCTTGGGCTTGGGGTGTATTTTCTTCCTATTTAATAAAAAATATGCCAGGTCTTGCAGTTTTTCAAGAGTGCAAGAATGAGCTTAGCAATGCAACGAAGCTCACGAGGAACTCGGCCCTTAGAAAGGGGTTTAAACAAACGCGGTTCTGTGACGCTTCGCTCCCAGCGGGGCAACAGAGGAAGCGCCGAGCGGGTTTTTGAACAGTTTACCCTAACAAATGAGATCCTCGACAACACCCCCCGAAAACGAAGGAGCCTGCACCGAGACCCGGCGTTACGTGCTCCTGACTCCTGGGACCGCGCGTGTCCGTCCCCAAGGGGGCGCGAGCACTGACCGGGACGCTCCACGCTGCCGGTCCCGGCTGAGGCCGCGACACAGGCACACACTACACCCCCAACCGCTGCACCCCGCGGCGCAGGCTTGTGCAAGCCGCGCCTGCGCGGCGGGGCGGGCGAGGGAGCGCGCCTGCGCAGCAGCGGGACCGGCCGCCGCGGGCGGGCGCGGGTCTGCATCCGGGTCGCCGCCGTGCCCATTGTCTGGGGAAGGGGCCCGGCGGCTCTGCGGCGCTGCTCCCGAGAGCCCAGCCCGCCCGCCTGCCGATTACCTGCGCAGCCTTTAGTAAGTGACGCTCAGCGGTTCTGCCCGCTCTGCCGCGGGGGAACCGCCGGTGTCGGCGGCGCGCCCCCGCCCACTCCCGCGGCCCCGGCTGCTTTTCCCCCGGCCTCTGGTGGGTCGTGCCCGGGCGCTACCTCTGGCGGTGCTCGTGGCTCCGGGGAGCCCTGGTGTCCGCCCAGCTCCCCCGGGATTCCTGCCGTGCCCGGGGCCTCGGGCAGCCCGCGGGGTGCCGCGTTTTCCGGCGTCTGAGGGGAGCAGCGCGGCTCCGGCGGGCGGGCGGCTCCGCGGAAAGCCCGGCCGGTCTGCCTGCCTGCCGCCCTTCCCTCACCTGTGGGAGTGGGCGTCTCCGGGCCCCCGGTGCCGGCTGCTCCTCGGGCGCTGTGGCGGAGGCTGCCCCTGCCGCCTGCGGCCGTTCTGCTCTTCCTTTTAATTGAGGTGTCTAACGATGCTGAGCGCGCATTAGCCGCCTAGTTACAACACTTGTGGTTTTTTTCCTGCAGTGGACCGCAGTTCGAAGAGGAGACAAGTGAAGCCTTTGGCAGCTTCGCTGCTGGAAGCTTTAGATTATGATAGCTCTGATGACAGTGATTTTAAAGTTGGAGATGCTTCAGGTAAATATGCTTTCTCATCTCCTCGGTTCAGAACTATTCCATTTTTGTTTTGTGGTTGCTCATTTGCTATCATATGGGAGACAGAATACTACTAGTGATACTGTTTGGACTTGGAGCCACTTGAAGTTCAGTGGCTCGATTGGATAACTGGAAATTCTTATACTGTGGTTAGGAGTTAACTGATTAAACAGAACATCCCTACAATATTGCAATTAATTTTTTAACAGCAGAAAACTCATGATTATCAAACAAGTTTTGGCAGAAGCATTTGAGTAGTTTCTATTGCTATTTATTTCTTCAATGCTGAGAAAATTTTTGAAATACTCATTGCGTTTAGTATTGAAATAAGAATACTCTAAATCAATTTTGTTTTGAATCAGTCTGGATAATAGTTTGTTATGGACTTAAGAATTTGCCTATTTCTCAAGGTTGGTTCCACTTGGTGAATGAAAACCCTAAGTAGAAGGATAATGTGTTCAGGTTTTTATTGTTTTTTACAGTAGACAAAGTGTCTGTTCAGAAAGGTGTATGCATTTCATACTAGAAGGAAGTCTTTTCCCCAGAGTGGTTTAGTTTTGCAGTCTTTTCTATGTGTGCAGATTCCTATCTCTGCAGTGAACATCCACAGAACCTGAAAGTAAACAAGATGCCAAAATAAAGTTAATAATTTCAGGTATATTAGAGGGAAGGGAAAGAAGGAACAGGACCATCTTTGTGAGTAAACTGCACATTACTTATTTCTCTGACATCCCCACAGAACATTCAAAGAGATGCAGGATGTGTAAGATGTTAGGAAAGCATTATGATGCTTTGTCAAATCACTTCATTATTTCTACACTGGGGGAACTGATCTATGTTTTCCTATGAATGTGTCATGGAAAATATTCCCCATCTCCTTTTAAAGTCTTGTTTTTTAACATCTGGCAAGCTCCTCCTTATTAATGAACTTAAAAATGATTAATAATCATTTCTCCAGCGTCAATTTTAAGATATGCCGTAATGCCTCTTGATTTTTTTTTCCCCAAGCTTAGATATAATTCCCTTGGTTGGTCTGATAGAAGCAGGCTGCTATGACTTAAGAGAGTAAAACTGATGTCTTAACCAATTTCATGCTATGATTTTGGGGGACTTGTTTCATTTACTTTTTAAATCTTTTTGGGGGGATTTTTGATCCATTATTTTGAGTAAGAGCACTAACTTTTGTAAAGATAATTTGCCATAAAAAGAAATGATTTTTGGTTCCCAAGGAAAATCTTCCTATTCTGAAACAGTACTGTAGGCAGCTTTTAAGGGAAAAGGAGAATTGGAAATAGGGTATAGGAACCGGACACATAATTCAGGGCAATATATTATTTGATTAAAAGACAATCTTTTAATTAATTAAAGATAATGAATAAAGCTTCCTGACTGAACTATGCAGAGGATTAATTTATGATTGATATCCTCTTTAATTTTAGGATGTACACATGGTGGGGCATCAGTGTCTGGCCCTGGGAGTATTTCGATCTCAGTTTCATTTTTAGGAAGTTGGATGGATTTTCTGTTAAAAACGCAACACTGAATTGAAACAAACATATGAGAAAAAAACAGGTTCTACTTAAAAATGTTTTTCTAATTACTGCTCTATGTTCATATATCTCATAGAGTGTTGTTTTAACAGTTCAAAACTTCTATCTATCACTTATAGGAAAGGTTAATGTTCTGTTTAATAAAATTTAGTGAAACACTCAAACAGCAGCAGAGTTTGGCATTTTAGAGTTTATTCGAAGATTTTCAGTGTGAAAGGAGAAAGTTGTGAGGGTTTGGAGAAGTTGGCAAATAGGAAGTAGTTAAACTTGTAGCCTCTTAAGTTGGAAGAAAAACCCCCATATTTCTTATATTTAATACAAGCTAAATGAATAGTTGCAATATATTTGAAACAGAACATCTGTGCTGATTTAAAATTAAGCTGGTATAACTCAGCCCTAAACTTGGTTTTACCTGGTCAATTTAGATTTGGATGGAAATGCTGAAATAAGGTTACTTTTTACACACACAAAATTATATATATATATAAATAATAACGTGTGTACACACAAGCAACCCTACTAGCCAAATTCTGGGTTGTTGCTAATAAAAAACAGGTTTTCCCTTTTTTCCACTGTGGATACAGCCTTCAAAGCATAATGTGTATTTCTCTAGTATAGTCAGGGCTGTTGCTTTTTTTCTTCTTTCAATGACCATAGAGGTCTCTCCATGTTCATCCTGTTGGAAATCAGTATTTAGCATTTATTTGAATTCAGAATTTCATTGTATAGTTTGCTTACAAAAGGAAACAAATGTGACAGAAGGAAGAAACAATCTTTCTACGTTGAAAATGGCCATGAATTCTACTCATGCACTCAGAAAAATCCCGTAAGTATGGTAATTCCACAGCTCTGCAATGTATGTTTATTTGGTTAACAAATGCACATACAGGCGTTTAAAAAACAAAACAAATTTGAAAGTTAAAAGTTAAAGGACTATTTAAATACCGAATTAAAAGAATTCTGAAGTTGTTTACTCCCTGATGATTATGTGCATCCATATGTATGAGTTTTAGAATGTTAAATGATGTATACTAGTAGACAATATTGTACAAGTCTATGAGCCCTGAGGAGTTAAACTTTTACAGATGTTCATTTTTCTGCCAGATTTCTGGGAATATGAGATGCAGTAAGGATTTGAGAAGTTGGTAGTAAGTGCTTTTGGGAAGGAATTGGCATTTCTGAATTTTTCTATTCAGAGGCCTGATGCCTTGTTAATTTTTTTTCACTACAGAAAATATTTCTAGCCACCTAACCTCCATTTCCACTCAAAAAATCCATTGGAGATATGGCCTTTACTTACAGAGTAGTTAATTTCTTTTCTTTTGGATGTAGGTCACACCAACAGGCAATTACAACCTTTTCAAATTTAAAGATTTCATTGTTCTGAGATCTCTTTAGGGAAACTGATTTGAAACTGTTATATTCTTGTAAATTTGCTTGATGTAAATAGTTTTCAGGCCTGTGGGCTTTACCCTCTTAATATTGAATGGAGTAATTTTTTAATGACTTCTCTGTTTCTACAAAATAGAAAGTAATAATTTTTCTGTTTTTTAGAAACATCTAAAAAAATTTGTTCTATATGTAATCTCAATATGGGATCAATCAGAAAAAGCTGTCCCTTTGGAGTCAGAGCATAAAAATATGTGACTTGAAATGATGGTACTGCAAAATACTCAACTGAAGTTTTTAATAATGGTTCACAGTACAGATCCGTTATTTGAAGTTTTGCTTTTAAGTTACTAGAGCATACATGGGTTTTTTTGGTGGTGTGGTGTTTTGGTTTTTTTTCTTTAATGAAAGTATCTGGAGATATACTGATGTCAGAAATCAGTGTATAGTTGTAGAGTAATTCCCAGCAGGATTCCAAAGCAAGGATTTACCACTTTTCTCTCATTGGTGAGGTTGGTCAGTTGTGGCAGCTCATATGCTGGTCCTGAAATGATGCAGAGAAATGTAGTGTGATTCCTGAACAAGAACAATGTGTGAATTTAAGGACTGGCTTTACATCTCTGTGTAGCTAAGGAGAGTATAGCTGAGTGCTGCCTTGAAGAACTGGATTCTGTCTCCACTTTTGCTGTGAGTCTTGTAGACTCAAACTTTTAGAGACATTTGTAAATGTTTTTTTTCTGTCAAGTGTGGAGCCTGACTTGCATAAATATTGTGTACTATTATTGCAATTGAGATCAGTAGCAGCTCTGTTTAAAACCTGTAATGCTCTCTATAAATGCATATATTAAGTATTCTGAAAAACCTGTGACTTGTTCTAGAAATAAAAAGTTGCAAATATCTTTATCTTTCTGTAATTCATTTCCTCTTGACACAATGGAGATATCACTTTTGCTTCTCTGTACAGGATATTGTAATATAAAGAAATGTTTGTGAAGCATCAAAATACTGTAGTGATAAGCACTACTGAAATATTGATGAAGAAACTAATAGTTTTGGGTTTGAGAATAAACTTGGTATGCAACAGAAAAGCCGTAGGGTGTTTCAGTAGACAGTGAAGGTAAGAGAAAATATTGAATAGCTGATCATTAGTAAATTATAATGTAAACACACAATCTTAATTGTTATAATCATTTTAAGGCTTGACTTTGCAACTGTCACATGTAGTCCCTCAGAGTGGAGTTCCCAGAGGAGTAATGTAACAGAAATCTAGGCTTTCATTCCAGTGTGTCCAGGCAGGGATGAAATGATTTTCCTTTGTTTTCCCCTTGTTGTGATTCTTTGTGCCTCATCTTTCCAGTCTGTCTGCCCCTTACAGAACCCTTGCTCATCAGTGTTGTTCTGCGTGTCCAGTCACATTTTCATGATCTCCTACTTTCTCATGTATCTCCTCTTATTTTAGTGTATGTCTATCTCTTGTGTATTTCCTGCCACATGGAGAAAGTTCTTTGGTGGCTTATTAACTCGAGCTTGGTGGGATGGTCTCTTTGCAGCTTGGCCAACTCTGAGAGTCTAGACGTGCTCAGTGAGGACGGAATGTTTCAAGTATTTCTCGAGCGTACACTGGTTACAGTGCCTCAGAGACTTACACTTAGCATGTCCCAACACGTTAACTGTCTCCCAGATGTCACTTCCCTTGTATAAAATGTGAAACTCTTAGGTGTTGCTTGGAAAAATATATATTCTAGCTCACTATTCAATAGTTTGTATTGGAATCCAATTTTATGAATTATTTAGGACCACAGCTTTGCTAAGGGAAGTCATGAAGTATACAGTACTTCAACCCAAACAAGTAAAATTTGATAATGTTAAAAAGAGGGAAACTGGGAAATAGGTGAACTCAGGAGGTAAGGTAACCAATTCCATCTGTGTTATGACATTGTAAATAAGGCAGTTCCCAAAGACTCAAGTAAAAGTTAGCAACTTTTAGTTTTGAGTGCTTTTAACCTTGAATAGATAGCTACTGAAATGCTGTATGATATAATTACTGCTGAGTGTAGAAGTGAGGAAACAGCTTACTAAACAACTTTCATTTATGTTCCTCTTCCATCCTTTTTTTCTATTAAGCTATATACTTGTCTTCTTAAACAAGTGTAATTGTAGATCAGCAATCGATTTAATTTCCTACTCTGCCTTGTCTACATCTGCGGTTAATACAGATTAGATACTTTTTTCAAAACATTGAGAATTGAATTTCTCTCCTTAGAGCAGTAAAATCTTAATGTTGGTTTTGGTTTTTATGTTCTTAATAATGTTACTGTGGACAGTCCTTTTTTTTTTTTTTTAACTGCCAGTATTGCTAGTGCTGAATTGCCAGTAGTCTACCAATATTTAATCATCATACTCAGCAAAACAGCATAGAAAATCAGTGATGTACATGTAATTGATGTTAGATTCTCTTTTTTGAAGTTATATTGAAAGTGAAGCTTTAAACATTTTCAGTTCTTTCAGTATAGTTGCATTGGTTTTAGCATAACGGACCCTGGTGGGTTTAATCTAATAGGCAGATGTGATCTGAATTTTACCAGTTACACGACTCAGCCTTTGGCAATTGAAAAGTTCATGTTTTGCGTATATGATCTAGATTTCCCTGCTTATTTTTATGCCCAGTTATTAGTATAAGAACCTTCTAGTTAGTTAAAGTATTTCCTTAAGGTATTTTGGAGTCTTTAAAATTATTTACAATTTTTAGACCAGATGTATAGGAAATACATCTGCTTTTACACACATGTTTTGTATAGCATGTGTGCAAAGGAATTTTTGTGACTCTGGAACTGTTCTTGTAAGTATGTTTATGGGCAGAGGCTGTTGTTGACAGACACTTTTTTTGCAGTGCTTTCCACTTTTCTTTCTGTCAGGATGCAGGCAACCTGGGTGAGGTGCTATACATGGTGTGTAACATGGTGTTTTAGCAGGGATACCTAGGTAATTTCATGTCATCAAAGATTTGTTGTCCGTCTTGTGATAAGGAGAAGGAGGATAAGGGACTACTAGATAGGCTGATGGTGATCGAGTGGCTTTAACCTCCAAAAGTATTAACCTCACCTGTAGCCTGGTTTTTGTTACTGTGCTCGAAAAGAGGGTATTGTGAAGCACACTGTGGGCTGGATGACTTCTCACATGATGCCTACAGATTATTATTGAAAAATATTATTTAATGGGAATAACTTCAAACTTGATAATTGCTCAGTTTTTCAGGTTTTTTCACTCCTTTCCAGTGTTCCAAGATTCTGGATTGTATTCTTTGCATGCAGCTTTGAGCACCTGGATAAGACTCAACCAGATAGGACTCAGTGCAAAATAATTTCAGCTGCTTCTCTTCTGCTACCTGGAGTTAGTTAGGCTTTGTTAGTGAAGAGGCAAGCCCAAAGTCGAGTCTGTAATTTCCTGTAACTAGCTTATCCTTCAGACTTCACTTAAAAACAAGCAATAAAGCTGCTTTTCACAGAACTGCTTGTTAAGCTAAATATTGCATCGAAGAATTGGCCTGTCTTCTGTGAGTAGGTGGCTTTGTGCTTATGTAGTGTGTAGCACTTACACTCTGCATACATGGCTTTTGTCAGAATGTAAAAGTAGAAAAAAAACCAAATCAGAGTACCATGTTTGAAGTTGCTTGTAAGGTGGTCCTGCAAAATTCTGAGAGGATTTTTTTTTTTTAACTGATGTAGTGGTTTCAGCAGCTTTTCCCTGAAGACTTGTGCATAGTATGTATTATGCAAGACTCCGCATGATGTGGAGATTAGTAGTCGCTTGTTTATCTTTATTACACTT
>VYZX01009078.1:39454-96276 GCA_013401335.1 Brachypteracias leptosomus | reverse complement strand
TTTTTCCGTTGGTCTGTTGCCCCCCCCCCCCAACCCCCCCTGGTTTCGCTGAGGTTTCGGTCTGTGTCTGTACTGTACTGGGGATGCTTTTCCAGCACTTAACTGACCAGGAGAGTCACAGAGAAATTTTCCTCGGTCTTATTTTCTCTCCATTTGAGGATGTAGATGGGAAAGGGATGAGCGGTGCTGACCCACCGTGTGACCTTAAGCATTCTACTGGGCATTTTTGTTGGACCTTTGTTAGGAACACACCTGATGGCAGCCTTGGGAAGCCTTTTACAAACATGAAGCTTTTTTTTTTTAAGCACGCAAAACCTGCAATAGGCACTAAATCTTTTACCAGAGAAGGGAAGAACTGGTTCTTTCCTAGCCAGCGAGAGCTTGTGTGTTAACGGTGCAGTTTGCTCTGCCTGAAGTCCAGCCAAACAAACTCTCAAAGACGTTGGTGACGCTTGTTAGAAAGCGGGGACGCCCGAGCGAGTCCCCCTGCGGGTGGGGCCAGGAGCAGGGCCTCGCTGGCTGCCCGAGGCTCGGATGCCTCCACCATCTTTTGTCAGCCAAAAGATGCTTGTGGCAAGAGGTCGTAGACGTTCTCTACCGTGCTTTGTGTTCCAGTACCTGATGTGTCTCTGTATATCTCTGCTGTATATACAACAGCACATTGATGTCTGGTTGTCCCGACTAGTCCTAGTTCTCTCTGTACCTTGTCCGATAGTGACTGTCACTGGTAATGGACTCCTGTGGACACTGATGTGTCGCTAGTGTGTTATTTTGGCTGTAAAGCTCTTGGTTTGTGGTTAGTTCTTTCTTTATTTTTTTTTTTTCTTTTCTTTTGAAGTATTTTTTTGTTGTTGTTCCGGTCACTATCTGTGCTAGCGGTGGCTTTGCCTTCTCCGTTGCCTTGAAGGTACAGGTGGAGTAATGTCCCCTCGACCGACATTACTCCCGGCGTGTGCTCATGCGGATGCCTACACTGTTAAGACTGTAGTTTCCATAACTGCTTCATGTGCACTAAGCACCCTTGTGGAATCCTGCTGAGAGTTTCTGAAAGACTTCTGGGAAAAACCCCTTGAGCACGAGGTGGCAACATCAAAACCAGCAGGTCTAGAATTGGTCTCCCCTCTCCCCCGAAAAGAAATGCTTCTACAGGAGCATTAACTTCTGGATTGATTTTTGTGCTGCTGTTTCAACGCTCTTCTCTCCTGCACTGCAGCTTGGAGCAAAAGGAAGTGGTTTATAATTTAAAAAAAAACCTCAATTGGTCATGAAAGAGCTAATTACTCATTGGCAGATATTTTCTTTTGGTCCTAATTCTTAAAGGGGAGTGGTTTTGCCAGGCAGAACAATGCTGCCAGTCTTCTGCTGCTGAAGCCTGTCGTGCCAGGAGGTGTTCCAATGTTCCAACACCCCCAGCTTCCCCTGATGCACAGTGCCTGACCCAAGTGTCTCACCTTCCACCTCCTCCTGATCTGGCCCCTTACCGAATTGGAGGTGGAGAAAAATGGCACGTGTAGAGGTGGTGTCACCCCTGGGGGAAGATGAGCACGTGGTGTATACACCCCATGGTGTGTATGCTGGTAATCGCCCATCAGCAGTTGAAGAATGGCTTAAAAATACATGTATTTTTTTAAAAAATACAAAAAAAACAACCAGCAGGATTTTACAACTGAAACGTTGGTTTGTCTTCTCATCTATTTTTTATGAGATTGAACCACTGGAACTTGGGGACAAGATGGGTCTGACCATATTGCAACAATCTGTCCGCTACAGTTGCAGTTCTTCATGACAAGCATCCAAAGTGTTAACTAAAACCATCGAAGCAACATATCTGCCATTAAAACTCGAGTCCAGAACAATAACTCCATGAACCTTTGCACTACCAAGTGGAATGGCCTTTAATGCTGTAGATAGATTGGGTCGCGGGTGTGGCTCATCGGGGCCAACACTGACTCTCGCTTTTCTTTCTTTCCCTTGTCTCTCCCCGGATCCCGTCGGAATTCTTGCTGCAGATGATGAACCAGCTGGGCCAATGTAAGTCACTGAGCTGAAATTTGGGGGGTTATGGGAGAGGATTGGTATTAGGTGGGCAGCAGGGTGAGGGGGGGCATCCTGCCCCTTTGCTCTGCTCTAGAGAGACCCCCCTGCAGGGCTGGAAAAATGGAGTAAAACCACTTTAATTTATATCAAAGACATTTTTTCCTACGTTTGTGACTGATTTTGGTGCATTTTTAAAAAATTCTTTCTTCCTGCAGGAAAACCAATTCTACAAACAATCACAAAGATAAAAACTTACGCCAGAGAAACACAAATTAAAACCGCTCATCATGTAAGTACGAGTCGCGCACCTCCCGAAGGGGTCAGGCCAGAGCCCCCCTCGCCCCGCAGGGCTGGGGGTGCCCGGGCAGGACCCCACCACCCACCGCCCAGCTCAGAACGCCGCTTGGGGGCTGGCACCAGCCTTCCCACCCCCTCAGAGAGCGTGGGGATATTCCAGAAGGGGTAGTTTAGTGAATCTGAGCTCTACATAATCACTGCTATTGCTAATTAAGGACAGGGGCCAGCCCCTTCCTCGCTTGGGAGCTTGTAGCTGCGCTTGACGTGGGGAAAACGCTGCCGGGCATTGACGAGCCCCTTTTCTTGTTTCTTTTTTAGAGCTTTAAGTTTCTGAGAGACTGATGGCAATATGACCTGCTAAATTTAAGGGTTGGAACTCTTGGTTCTAGAACTCCAGTTCTGTCCGATTCTCTTTTACTTTTTTTTTTCTTTTTTTTTTTTCCTTTTTTTTTTTTTTTTTTTTTTCCTTTTCAAGTGAGCAACAAATATGACTGTCTAACGCATGCCTTATTTAGCCTCTCCTGTAAGGATGACCTAGCCAGATAAATTTTACTAATGCTTCCGTGTAGAAGGTGTAAACTATTTTGGGCTTGATGTGCTGTGAATGTTGCTTTTTTTTTTTTCTCTCCCCCCTCCCCTTCCTTACTCTATTTAATTAGTCGTAGTGAGTCGGTTCCCGCATGCGCCGGGTTTTTTTTTTACTTCCTGTAGCTGTTTCAAATTGGCGAAGCTCTCCAACGCACCGCTGCCATCTAGTGAGACTTTTGTAAAGTTCGGCGAAAACGGAAAAATATTATTATATACAGTATATATTTATATTTTGGGGGAGCGGGGAGGGAGGGGGGGCAACCAGAAGACAGTAATTGTGTTTCATTTTGAAGCTGCTGATGTTCATTCCTTACTGTATGGCTGAGAGATGAGAGGATTAACACTGTTCCGGTACTTAGAGAAGTTAATATAAATTGAAATTATCTTAAGGGCTTAACCTCTAGAGAGAGACTTTGGGTGTCCTACAATCAGGCTTCACAAGCTGGAAGGATCCGAGGTGCTGGTGGTGGTGGAATGCAGTTGAAAACAACAACAAAAAAAAACAAACCTTCAGTTTATAAATATATATATATGATTGCTTTTTAAGTGATTATTTTTTTTTTTTTTGTTAACTCATGTAAATTCTCAAATCCTTTTGCACTGATGTGTTCAACATATTCTTGTACATTCAATTCAGGCAAACTTTTATAATTTTCTTTTTTTTTGTTTAAATGATGAAATGTTACAGCATGGTGATATTCTATGCAACTAGTTACACTCTTTTAGTTTGACACTGTAATTTCTCATGATTTAAAAGATTGTAGAAATAGACCTTCCAGGGTTCTCATGATGTGCGTAACTGTAGATGCATGAACTTGTGTTCTGTGTATTTGTTGAAGTGCAATGATGTATAAAAAGTGGATTCACCTGTTTTTAAAAATAAAACACCGACCAAAAAAAAAAACACAACCAAAACCACCTGCCTGAGACTTCTTCAAATATTTAATCACTCTTAAGATTGTGTGTCCTGAGCACTGTGGGTTTGGCGGGGGGGGATGAGCTGGTGTTTCTCAACCTTCTGCGAGTTTTTTCAGCTCCTTCTCCACCTCCTCCACGAAAGCCGGGAAGGTGTGATCCATGAGGCAGAGACGGATGAAGGGCCCCAGCTCCTGTGGCCTCCAGACGACGTGGCGATAGGCGAGGGGCAGCCCGGGCCCCTGCCTCAGCACAGCCTGCAGAGGGACAACACAGGGGGTCACCTGCTGTGGGAACACCACAGCTAAGTCAAGAGTACCCTTGGTGGTGGGTGGTGTCACTCTGCAGTGTCAAACTGGTGGAGGATGTACATGTCACTGGCTGAGGCCGAGGAAGCCCTGATGGCCTCTCAGCATCCATTATATATTATCATTAATCTTATTGTTGGTTCATGTTGTGCTGTTGCTCTTCTCCCGGCGGAGAAAATTATCTGTAGGGGAGTATCTTTAAATATTTTTTTTCAAAGTACTACACCAGGGAGTCTCTTTGTGCCGGGTAATGTAAGAATTCAAGGAAGAGGTGGGTGAATGTACACAGGCCTCGCTAGCAGAAAGCTTTGTTTGAAGCCTGTATCTTGCTCCTGCCTTACACAGGGACCAGAGAAGGGCTATTTTTAGAAGCAAAGTTGTTTAGAATGTTGTCGTTAATTTACATTTCCCAGTATCACCTCTTAGAGCAGAGATCAGCCATGACAAACACAGCTGCTAAAGGCCAGCTGTGGTGTTCGATCACTGCTTTGGTTCATTGTTCAAGGGAATCAAACAGGACACGTGCTACAGCCTTTGCTGCTGAGGGGAGAGCACAGGGAGCTCTGCTTTCTGAAGAGAGGTGGGTAAAGGCTTTTGGGAGTGTAAGAGATGACAGATTTGTAGCAGGGTTTTTTATTTTACCTGTGCTAGCTGTGTTACAGATCTTCTTTCCCCAAAGTTTGTACAGGAATCCGGTAGAGGCTCATCTGGCTAGAAAATACCAAATGCAGATAAGGGCTCGTTACCCAGCAGAGTGTGGGTATGTGCAGGAAGGGAAGGAGTTCTGTTTTCAGAGGTAACAGAGGAGATTTATGCAGTGAAACCAACATCTTTTTATGGACCTGGATGCACATCTGCTCAAAGACACGAATAATGGGCCTGTAGTTAAAATGTCACATCTGAGCTAAAACATGCTGTGTACAAGAGCTCACCAGGAGCATTGTTTTTCCTTCTCATGGGTTGTGTCCCTGAAAACCTGGTTGAAGTTGTCAATTGTATTTTCCAAGTGAAGATTTCAGTCTAACTTCTGCAGCAAGACCTTTTTCTTTACCTTTCACTCTTTGCTTTAGCTTATGAAGAGATGAGCAAAGCCTGATCCTCGGGATCCCCAAGAGAGCATGAATTTAAGACTTAGTTACCCTCAGAGACACCACTTGCCTTTGCCTGTTCCATCTCCCTCAGGTCTTTGTCTCAGAGAGGGGAAATGTTCTGTTCCTGCCCTGAAATTGCTTTTCAATGTGTCGAGTTAAGCTTAAATTGATACAGTTGCATACTTACAATTATTAACGCTGCAAAACAGGAGTAGGTCAAGACAAAAACCACAATTTGTGGGTCTTTAAATGGCTCTGATCATTTTTCCTACCCTGTACAAAATTCTGACTCCAGACCTATGAATCTCACTCCTGATATTCTTCTTATGACCATATGAAATGTGTAGATTAATTGTGGTTATTAGTGACCTCTTGGAGGCCAGAACAAAGGCAGCTGGTGGTTCTGGGAGATGTTAAGGAGCTAGAGCCACTTTTCTGAGCACTGTTACCTCATGGATTATTTTCCTGTCTGTCTGTTGTTGGTTACTTACTGTGTGTAGCACCGATGCGCTGGGTTGGGTGTCCTCTTGGTTGTCACCATGACCCAGCTGGCTGAGGCTGTGCCAGAGCTGCTGGCTTTGTTCCTCTGCTGCTTGCACGGGCAGGTACTCGGCCAGCTTCTGGACACAGCTGCAGCAGTGCCCCAGTGCCTGGGCTCTGGAGTCACCCCCGAACTGAATGCGGAACATGCGGCACTCATTCTGCTCAAACAAAACCCAAAGAGAAATGAAACGAGCCGTGGAGCCCCTCAAGCTGTTTTGGTTTAATTAAATTCCTATTTGTTAAAGTTAGGAAGAAGGCAATTAATTTTGGGGTGGCTGCAAAACAAAGCTTTCCTTGCTCTATCTTCTTTTTCTTTTTTCCCCAGCAGCTAAAACAGGAAATTTCAAATTGAAAATGCAGCTAAAAGTACTAGAAAAGAAGTGAGTTTTCCTCAGACTGACCCAGCTTATTTGAGGCTTCATTTTTCCAAGATTTCCAACGTGAAAAGCAGTTTTTTACTGCCTAGACGCACTGCAAGACTGCTGATGGTGTGAATACAAGGACACCTCTCACTTCAAAGAGTTTGGTCTCAGAGATGAGCCAGCTCCTCATGACAGCCTCTATGTTTACATGCGTGTTATTTTAAGATGCTCGTACTGCATAAAGTGATTTTTAGGGTGGTGTCAGCAGAAAAGCTTGTTCTTGCTGCCTTTTAAAGGGAAAAATGTCAAAATAATTCAAACTGCGTCGCTTGTTTTACCAGTGCCCAGTTACATTCTAATTAACTGGAATGTCAACTTAACTGGGGCAGCTTCACATAGGCGAGAACCGATTCGTGGCTGTGCCAGGCAGGTGAGTTCTCATTAAAATGACTGAAAGGTAACTTGCATCCTAATTGGAATTCCTTCTGGAGACGTTCAAAGGACACTTGTTTTAGTTACCCCTGCACTCCCCAAATCAGTTTTCAGTCTCAGCTATTTGTGTTGCCCTTTGCTTTTTCTTGAGAACTGTGAAATACTTCAGATTGCGGCTTATAAACCACACCAGACTGTAAATTAAGCATTTTTCCTTTAGGGAGAGTGTGTGAATGCTCCAGTTCTGCATCTGACAGGCACTGCTTCAGAATTAGACACTCGTGCTCTGAAATAAATAAAATTCCCACTAGCAGAGCTGTTTCAGGAGTGATTTGCAACCGGTACCTTCTCTGCCCTCTGCAAACAATGTTGTTTGGTTTGTAACACCCTAAAAGAAATATTTATGTGTCTTTTATGAAAGAAAGCTGATAAAAGGTTGAAATACAGGACTTTTTACATTTCCCAGTTCTTTCCCTGCAGTACCACTAACCCATTCCTGGCAGGGGAGAATGCCAGAATATCTCCAAATACCTGGAGATGGTTTTATGCCTTAATAGTTCTGTGAGCAGGACAAAGAGTTAACACTGGTCTCTAGCAGCTGCTGAACAAGGGGCTCTTCACCTTTCTCCAGAATTCCTGTTTCTAACTTTGAGATGAATTCTCTTGTCAAGTAGAAGTAGTTAAAGTGGAGACAGCTGTTCCTGCTGGAACAACAAAGCCCAGAAGCTATCAGGGGAGAAGGGAGAGCTCTTCTCACTTCAAACAGGCTTTGTTGCTGAAAAACCTGGCGAGTGCTCACTATAGATGAATCAGGAACTTCTCAGAGTTCATCTGAGATTTAGACACAAGTTGGGAACAAGCAAGTGGTGTTTAATTATTTAAAGCCTAACTAACCACTTTTTGTGAGATCTGATATTAAGAAGTGTGTTAGCTATTGGGAACACAAGAAGCAGCTCCAACATACCTTGGCCTGTGCACGAAGCAGCAGGCAGTCTGCTTTCCTTGTTATATTGAGCCACTTGTGGGAATCAATTAATGAAAAGCCTTCCTGAAAGAAAGCAGCACATAAATTACTCGCACGGCAAGCAACACTGTGTCAAGGTACATTCTAATTTCCATATATATTTTACATTTATATTTATGCACGTTGTGAGTCTCCGGAATGCGGAATAAAAGAGCTGCAGCAGAGCTTTAAATCCTTCCACACACCCTGAAGTTGCCCGAGAGGGCAGCAGAGAACAGGCAAAGCTGGAGAAAGGGACAGCAGCTGCTTTAGCTGAAGCCCAGGGAGGTGTTTCTCCAGATGGAATTCAGGTAAACGAGGAGCAGCTTTGATAACTTGATGAAGATGTTTTTATTCTCCAGTCACGTTAGCTGTCAGTCCCTTCACACAAGCCCGGCTGCTCAGCGTTCTGTAAAAACACCCCAGGAAGCTGAAAACACTGGGTAAAAACTGCAAGGCAATGGATTGTGTCTCCCAAGGTGCTTCCCGCAGGTTCATTAGTTAGTGAAGTCATGCAGGAGGACCAAACACATTTCAGGGCATGGAGGAAATTGTTTACCTGTTTTATCTGAACTCACAATGCTTTCAATGCCCACAGCTTTTTGCATAGGCTGCTTTTCATAGGTGTCCTAAGGGTCAAGAAGCACAAGCCACATCCCTCCTGGCCCACCAGCAGGGTGGTTTTGCCAGAGTTGCTCCCCATCCTGCAGGGGTCCAGGCTGGGAAACCATCTGCCCTTCTATTTTGGTGCAAGGAGTCACCTCGGTAAGATGTGGCTCCTTTAATGTGCTGGCACTGGCTGGTTTGCCCCATGCAGCAGTTGCCTGTGAGTTTTTAATTGAACTTTTACAAAAGGCAGGTCTAGAAATCATTGAAGAGCTGACCCTAAGGCAAATGGGATCACAGACATCTGCCATGATGGGCTGCAGAATGGTAAGACAGCCTGCAAGTATCATTCCCAAAAGATTAGAGGTCAGAGGGAGAAAAGAATTCCCCTCTGCACTGTAAAACCAGCAGGTAAGACACACGAGTCACTCACAGCATGTCTGTCACACTCGAAACACCTCAAGGTAGGACTTGCTGAGGTGTGAATGGCCTAGAGAACAGGAAGCCCTCGCTTTGTTGCTGATGGGAAGTACCAAGTGATCCTCTGCTCCTACAGGAATTAGTAAAGGAATCTGGATCCTCAGAGGGACAAACTGCAAATGAGAGACCTCGCAACAGAAAAGAGCATCTTACTTGGTAAGTTGGTGTTCTCCAGCTATACTGCATGATGCAACTAGACTGCTGAGGTGGTGGAGCAGGAGGCTGTGGCCAGTGCTGAGGGCACCCTCCTTCCACCAACAGACAAAACCCTTGTAAAAACAGGCTGTGAAATACCCTCACTGCTCCATACACCTGGTGTTTGAGCACCCCTGTCTTTGGGCTGTGCTGTTTTAACCTCCTTTGATAGACCAGCCCAACAAGAGCTTGGTGTGCGGACATCAAAGTTGGGGCAGGGCAGGGAGAGAAGATCCCAAGCAAAATGTCTGAGGGATGAGATGAGATTAGGAGGCTAAGAAAAGAGCACAGCACCAGTAGAACACTTCTAGAATACTCAGCAGTGCTTCACATGTCATGTTTTCAATTGCACCGTGCAATATATTACTTGGGAGTTTGCCTGAGGACATCCATCGCAGGGTTGGAGTCTGATGCTGCTTGTGCCTGGTGCTTCCTGCCAGAGGGTATTTCTCCACTACCACTTAGTCCCCCTCCAATTCCACTGCTAAGCCCCAAAATGCTGTTAGTGAAGCAATTCCAACATCCCCTTCCTTCACCAGGCTGCTGTAACTTGTGGCCTCTTGTGCTTAATCTGTTCATCTCAAATAGTTACTGGGCTTGATATGCGCCAACTATTTAAGTCCATTTTTATAGTGTTTTAAGTCCATTTATAGTGTTTTAAGTCAATTTTTATAGTGTTTTTCCTCTCACTGGAAGATGTCGGTTGAACAAATGTTGTCTCCTTCAAACAATAACTGTTTTCAGAGAAATCATAACAAGCAGCCAATGTTTAACTTTCCTGCTGACTATTTTATTGGCATTTCCCAGCTTGTCATCCTTTTACACGTCCTGTTTCTGAGGTAAAGCAAGCTGGAAAAATACCAGCATTTGGAGTTTTTATTTATGTGCTCCTAATTATTCAGCTCCAACCCCAAAAATTTGATTAACTGGGATTTAATTTACTTCCAACTTAATTAACTGAAGAACAACGCAGGAAGTATTTTCTCACCTCTCGCACCTTTGGGTGATTTTATGTTGCCAAGCAGAAACAAATAACTAAGAATAGCCAAAGAAAAAAGAAAAAGCAATGTCCAAAGGTGCCTCCCAGCTGGAGCCAGGCATTGCTGAGCAGTACCAGGCTCAAGCAAAGGCAGGTGGCAGTGTAAGATTGATCAGGAATAGCCTCTTAGCCCCGTCTAGTCCATCAGCAACTGGGAAATACTTTTGTTCTGATTTTACATTTCAGAATTCAAGAAGCTGCTGGATAATGAGGCCTGTGATCTATGCTGGAAAACAGTGCATGTTATTTATGAATACTTTTATTATTGTATCATCTAGAAACCCTGTGGTGCTAAGCAACAAGGGAACACAGGAGCAGGTTATCCATTTAATGTTAGACTGCAAGGCCTTAAGGCAACACTATCTCCGATAAAAATGAATATATATTTAAGAACTATTACTTGTGTAACAGTTTAGCTATGCTGGTTTGCATCAGTCTGGATTCATGCATTCTTCATGAGGCATGTTTTCAAATGAAACTGAACGATGTGTAAACAAGGATGAAAAACTTCCTTCTTGCAACAAACATTATATACTCTGCACCTGAATTACAACCAATACTAAAAAAGATAAATAGAACCCCGGAATGCCACATTATCATGGTGCCTTTGCAAGGTGAAAGAAGAGATTTAGGGAAAGCACTTCCCTGAGGAAGCATAAGATGTTCTCCTGCTCAGAGCATCCCCCCTGCAAGCTCGTGCAGCTCTGCACACAACCAGCAGGGATGGTTCAATAACCTGCCATTCTGCCCAGTTACTGTGTCATCCTGCCTGGAACTCCATACCATGGGTCTGCTCACCACGGTGAGGATGGAAGGTACAGTGACAAATCTGCTCAGAAATCATATTCACTATCTAAAGTGGCATTTGTTAAGTTACAGATAGCAACACACCGGACCCCTAATATTCTAGGTATGTTTATTAAACAATAACATTTCTACTGAATAACACCTTGCTTATTCTGAGATGTGACTTATTTGGCAACAAAGGCACAGTAATATTATTTCCAGGTAGCTACACAATGTGGTTAATATGCCTGATAAAAACCTGCAACAGAATAGAAATATTGTGGTTAAGGAGACTGTTGTTATCTCAAGTGACAGGAAAAATAAGGACGTGAGAGCAGACAGCCTGAAAAAGCTTGTAAATTATGTTCAAGTGTTACATGGAACGCTAAAGAATAGAGAAAACTGAGATGCTTTCAGAAAACTTCAGCAAAATTGAAAAATGCCTTTATGAGTAAGTGTTTTGATGGTGACCTCTGATATTTAGTTATTAATAGGTTATTATAATCAGAGAAACTGCATGCTTGAAACTTGACATGTAGATTATAAATCAAATGCCCTGAAAAATACCAAATTTTAACTCATGGCCTTCCCCAATGATAAGGTGAGTTGCCATTTTACACTTCTTAAATTAGAAAACTGCTTATTCTGTTAAAAAATAGAAAAATCTTCCTTTTGTTAATGACTGTAGAATAAAAATGTAATTCCAGCTTAAAATTAGATGTTGTAATAATTAAACTTTGAAACATAATTCCAGTCAAATATTCATTATTACCTTGCAACACACCTAGAAGTAGAAATTTTCCTTATTTGTATCTTTTTCCAAGATCTAAGTCAGAAGATGTTCTCTAGTATTAGAAAAGTATTAGAAAAATGAGTCGAGAGTAGGAGTGTCAACGTGACAAAAAAATAATCCCCAAACATGAGGTAGAAAGAGGTGAAAGGTTCAAAAACCCCCAACCAAGGTAGAAAGACTAACAGGGGGAAGGAATAAAAGGATGTTAATCTCTGCATTATCTTGTTGCATGCAATTTTTTCCCCTCCAAATCTCTTAGAAGCTGGATCTTAAATCTTGCTGTTAAGCTGTTTGATGGTGGAGAAGAACCCAGGAGGGTTGAACTCATTAAACAGAGTGCTTTGTCTCTACAGAGGCAGGAAAGCCACATTAAAACCAAAACAGACTTTGAGAGATCAACACCATACATTAAACTCTGAGCTTAGGGTGAATATTGTCATTTTTGAGCTACAATTGTGGTACTGAATAAGTCAATAAAACTTAAGATTCCTTCTACTCTAGGGAAATAGGACCTCTAATAAAAAAAAACAATGTACTACCATTAAGCAGCATTAGCAGCCTACTCAGTTCCCTAAGATTCCATCCAATGTCCTCATTTATTGCAGAGGGACCTTTGTCTACTCAAGGCACTGCTGTGAATATCATCTCCCAAATCTGGAGCATAAGTTTCAGGCACTGCAAAGAGAGCATCGAGAACATGAGAGTGTCTGCTGAACGCCTGCCTAATTAATGAGGGAGAACCTACTGGAGCCCAAGCACTGCTGCCTTATTAGGAGTCATGAGGGGACCAGGAGGGCACCGAGGACATTTAGTCTATGCTTTAAAAGATCGGGTCATGAATTAATTACTCTGGATTAATTTTATCCTATTAAAGAAGTCCTCTTCACAATTTCAATTTTTCATTTGCAGGATATTAAGGATTCCAGTGGCAGAATTAAATGCATTGAATAAAACACCAAAATATTGTTTTCCTGATGCGCTGATTCAAAGGAGGGAAAGGAACGAAGGGTTGTGGTAAACAGAACATGATGTATCTCGAGAACGTGGCCAGAAATGGAGAGATGCTGTTGAGATATTCCTGTAAAATTCCATTATCTCCAGTGGGCAAGAATAAGATTTTTCTCCTGTAAAATATGCAGTCTGTTAGGCAACACTGCAGCAAAAACAGGGCCTAAAAATACATTACATAACTTAATTCCAAATGAAGAACTTTGTTTAAAAAAGAAACCAAATCAAACCCCCCTTTGATTTGCATTACACATGGGGGATTTTTATGTTCCACGCTCTGAAGTCACCCTCCTCTTCATTCCGTTTGGCTGATTGCAAGAAGTAGATTGTATTTTTAAAGGAAAGATGTTAAGATAGTTTCACATATGTCTGTGACCGGTTCTGGAGCATTCTGAGCTCCTGTAATTGATTATTTCTAACCTAGGGCTCCTCACCACGTAGCAGCATTCACAGCACACAGTATTTTATTCATGTGCCTGGTTCCAAAGTGCTGAGACTCAGTGCGTGCCCTGTAGCATTCTTTTTGGCAAGAAAATAGTATTTTAACTTTCATTAGTTAAAAGACTGCTAGGAGGGAATTGATTAAATATTCTACTGTTTTATTGCTGGTGAAAAGAATTCTGTAGGCTTCTGTATGTATGAAAAAAATCATTGGTTCTTAGGATATGTGAATATTTCATTGCTGTTTTATAAATGTTGTTCTCAGAAACAGATCGTAGAAGAGTAATAGTCTCACTTGGCTCTAAATCGCTGCTATTCTTTAAGGAAAAGGTTTCTTAACACTCCTGCCTTAAGAAAATAAAAAAGACTAAGAGAATACATAAATACATCCATTACAGAGAAAATATTTTGGTATCAAGTCAGGAACACTTTAATATTCTTCCTAGAATGAAGACCTTCATTTCTGCACGACTCTTCGACCTCAGCTCTGTGCAAATGGAGCTGTGGTGAACGTTGTACGTGGATAAAAGGTGGACACCAAAGAAGAGGCTTCACTAAGTAACTCACACAAAAGCCACCTCCTCTTCTTCTCGTGCTGACAGGAGAGTGTGTTATAGAAAATAGTTTCTGTATTTTAGTATTTCATAAATCATCGCTTGACGAGAAAGAAGTTTGATGAATCACTAAGCAAAGCAGCAAAAGATGCCTTCATCCAAAAAAAGGTATTGGTGGGGCCTGTGCTCACTAAGAGAGCAAACATTGAGAGCTATCATGAGCATGTTGTTGGCCAAAAGAGATTAGTTTAGCAGAAAACCACAAAGCTGATGAGCACTGAGTTCAGGCAAATGTTAGTTCAGTTAACATCACTGTTTACTGCAGAAAAGTGAATAAAGAGAAGTTCTGTGGGAAATGCAAACCAGCCAAAGTCTGGAAGTTCACACTTTTTGGGACGTGACTTGGATTTTTTGCTGGACTTTTTAAAAAGCTTCCACCCATGGTATTATCAGCATAATGCAGAGCTTGCTGGCAGCTAAGAAGGTTCAGTTTTGGCTTTTGTAAAGCGTACACACCACCGAAGAACAGAGGCACTCTGACTTTTATCTTCCTAAAGAAAATAGGAATTACAAACTGAGGGGGTTTGCATCTATTAATGCCCTGATTTTATGACATTCTTTGCCAATTTTACACCAGAAGAGAGAAGAATGTATCATATGACACTATTACCCATTTTAAAAGCATCCGATCGATGAGTTTCCTTTGCTGCAGCTGTTGGATGAAAACTTTATTTTTAAAAAAGTCCTGCTTAGGATGTTAAAATTCTCAGGGTGGGGCGAGGGTTCCAGCTCTACCCTGACTGCTGCAGTAAAACAAACCATCAAGAGTTAGGAACATTCACCACTGAATGAACTCTTGAATTTACTTAGTTCTGTTCATTCTTGGGTTAGTGTCAGAGGGGGCAAAAAATCCCTTTATGATTAATTCACTGAAATTTCACAAAAATACACCCTAGTTATTCAAGTTGAGAAGGAAATGGTGTCCTTGTGACCCAGATCTTGTGCCTCGCTGCGTTCCTATGCAGAGGTGCAAGGTACAAAGCTACGATAATTGTTATCCAGCTCCCTCAAACCAGGAGCCTGTAGTACATCAAAAGGGCTGAAAAGTAGGGATTAGAAGATAGATCAAAAGACCAGACATCAACAACTTAAAGGATGCAGTTACTACAGAGTGAGAAACGACTCTGGAAGTACATCAGAGGGAATTTCAGGGTGAGTAAGGCAGCATGTACGTGTTGGAGAACACCTTGGCAATAAAAAAGAAATATCCAGTAGCCCAGGCCAGTGAGTACACAGTAACGACAAGCTGAACCATGCCAACAACTGCAACTATCAATCCTGATACACTCCCTGTGGAGCAGAAACTTGTGTGCTGTCCTCTGCGACAAAACGTCCGTTAGAACGGCCCCCCCAGTGAGAGGATTTGGTCTGTGACAGATTCCAAAGAACTTACTTAGTTGTGCAAAGCCTGATTAAATATTGTGACAGGTTTCTGACAGCTCCAGAGAGCTGGAGACTAGAGGGAGATAGAACTGGTGTCATTAACTATTTCTGCAGTATAATTATTTCCAAGGCAAGAACAGACTGTGTAGGATTGCAGGGTTTTTTTGTTATATGGCATCTCAAGGAGCTTGCAAAACTTCACCAGTGAAATAGTGCTGGGAAAAGGGATGTGTTTCTGGGAAGCCATGTGCTGAAGGAACAGGCCTAAGCAGTAAAGCCAAGCCAGATGTGCTGCACCAAATCCCAGGAACCCTACCAGAGTCCTGGAGATGCCCGCCCAGGTTCAGGACTAGCAGGGTGGGTACTGGCTTGTTTTTTCAGCAAGTCAGTATGTTTTAGAGCAGCAGTGGGAGGACCACATCTGCTTCCATCTCTGAGGAATATAAATGGGCATAGGGCACATTGTACCAGTGCATTTGACACCAGTTTGGTCCTGTATGCACAGAGCACACCTGCAGTGGGATCCCAGTTACATGTACTCCAAGAAGTGCACCCAAAGGAACCGACAGTCAGGTTTTAAAATGTGTAGGGCACAAGTTTTGTGTAACTTTAACACTTCATAAAATATTGTTGGTGTTGGCCTGGAGGTTGGTATAGAAGCATTGCCAAAAGAAATGTGGGTTTTTTAAAAAAACACAAGCAAACAACTTTTTTTTTCTTTTAAACTCTCAGTGTTGTATTTCAGTTACGCTTATCAAGCATGTCTGCTCCACCTCTATTCTGCACTGTTCTTAGGCTGTGATCATTACTGCAGTATCTCAGTGCTTCTCAGCAGCTGGAAGAGCCCTGCTAGATCTCAGAAATTCCTCATCTGGCATTTCAAGCAAGGCAGCTGCCTGAAAGCTTCACTAGCCACTGAACCCAAGAGCTGCAAGAAAGTGCTTTTCTCTGCCAAGGCTTTATAAAGCTTTTCTTCTGCTTCCTGCACTCATCCCTTACGCCAGCACGCTTTTATCTGCCCACTGTTACCTGCCAGATTCAGTCTCTGCCAGACGTGGGCTTTGAAGGGATACAGCTTTTGTCTGTGACTTTTCTGCTGAGTTTATGTGGTTATTTCAAGGACGTTCTACAGAGTAATGTCAGTCTACTGGTTAGTGAACAGTTATGGTGGTTTGACCAGGACACTGAGCACAGGACCAGCCTCAGGGGAGGTGCACTCTGCACCGACCCATTTCAAGCAGAAGTTGGTAAGAGATGGCAGCAGGTCTCATTTCAGTTGTGTTTCTTTTAACTACCTGGACTTTCAATCACTCTATCCCTTTTTCTTATCAAACACAACTGCTGAAATGCTTCCCGTGGTGCATTTTTACCTTGTCCATGAATATTCAGCTTGCCCTCGCTAAGTATGTGAGACAAATACCACGTCTTGTATGAGGGATATCCAGGCTGACAGCTCCCTGTTAGCTCATTCATTATCTATGCAATATTCTTAAAGCACAGGCCAAATAAAGTCAAGGGTTCTCCCCCTGCACTTATAAGACATTTCTGTAAGCTTAAGACCTTTTAAGAGGCACAGTAAAAATTAATTGATAAGCTTATACATATTTAAAGCTACAAGATACTCTTATATATTCTGTATTTAAAAAAAAAAAGCCTTTGTTATCTTAATACTGCACCATCTTCCAGTGGTCTGTAATAGCTTTCTAATCTATTTATCAGCCAGTTCCTACTTGTTACCGAGTATCAGTGAAACTTTCCAGCACAGGCTTTCTATGCCATGTGCATCAAAACCAGCTCCTTCTGGATAGAGTGTTTCTTTTAACCTCTTTGGTGTCATTTTGGTGAAATCTTTACAGTTAATGAGTTAGTCAGGCTTAAGTACAGGCTACTGGAAAATGAGGTGACACAACTGTGAAGTTATTTTATCACCATGGCTGCAAGTTGTATGTTAAATCACCTTACCCAATATTAGAAAAAACTATATCTTTTAATAAGCTAAATAATCAAAACCAAAATACTAACCGAAGAAACTAACTGGATCATATAGCAAATCTTACAGGAAACTATACTTATTTTTTTATCTGTTTCTTAACAGTATATTTTGTGTTTTGTGAAAAAACCCCACTTATCTTTCAACACCAGCAGCAGTTAGTATCACATCTTCACTAGATCTTTAGAACCACAGATGAAACACACTTCTTCAGTTTGAAATAATTTAGTATTATTGATAAAAGTAGGGAGAAAGCAGCACACGAGAATTACTGCAAGGAAAATAAAATTGTCAGTTTCCTTTCACTGAGAGAGAACATGAAGCTGAGAAGGGAATACTGATGGTAACAAGAAAGGAGAAATGTTCCTCATATCTGAGAAACTTACCAGTACTGTTCGTCCTTGGGAAATAAAGAAATGGCCAGATACAACAATGGTAAGGATAAGATGGCCTGATTCTTCATTTGATTCAAAGACCTTTAAAAAGACAGACAGAATATAAATGTAGCCCTCACTATAAATTTTCTATTTCTAGTGCAAAATAAAAGGTTTCAAAGGCCAGTTCTAGAAGTCAGGTCTGTAATTTGCCTCTCAGTAACGCAGCTTGCCTTCCACTCCCACAGACAGGAGGCACATTTAGGAGGTTTTTTTACTAATTGTAACTCCACATACAGATTTAACTACTTTAAGCAACAATGTGGACTCTTCCAACTTGGATTTTAACAACACAGGGCACTGCTGAAAGAAGGAGTGAAAAAAACTGGGCTATTGTGTTGTGGATGATGATGACAGGACTGGAGCATCTCTCTGGCTAAGGCTGAAGGACTTCTTCCTGAAGAAGAGAAGACTGAGATGAGATCTGATCAATGCTGATCAATAACTAAAGGGTGGGGGCAAGAGGATGGGGCCAAACTTTTGTGAGTGGTGCCCAGCAACAGGACAAAGGGCAATGGGCACAAACTGGAACCCAGGAGGTTCCATCTGAACAAGAGAAGAAACTTCTTTGCTGTGAGGGTGGCAGACCCTGGACACAATCCTGGGCACCCTGCTCTGGGTGATCCAGCTGGAGCAGGGGGTTAGACGAGATGATCTCCAGAGGTCCCTTTCAACCCACACCATGCTGAGATTCTGTATGTTTATATTAATATTTCATGAAGCATAATGTCTCCTTATTCCTGCATTAACTCTGGACTTGTAAAAGATACTTGCAAGGGCCTCATTTATTACTGCTTGCCACTCAGCGGCCTCCGAGCCGCCACCGGAGCCACCCAGAGCAAACCCGAGCGGCCGGACCCCCCTGCACCGCCCGGACCCCCCTGCACCGCCCATCACCTTCCAAGAGGAGGTGTTTTGCCTTTCATCGTCGCCATCCCTCGGGGGTAGGAAGCGGCCATAGCGCTTCAAAGGCCACGTCGTGGCGCTGCTGAGGAGGGAGGTGTCGCCGGCGGGGCCCGGCTCGGAGCTGGAGTCCCGGCCCGCTACCGCCATTCCCACGCCCAGAGGCCGCGGAGACCAACGTGGCGGCGGCGACCGTGTGCAACCAGGGACTGGGCGGGAAGCAGGAGCCAATAGGAGGGGAGAGAGGTCACGTGGGGGTGCTTTCACCAATCAGCGGGCGGCTGGGAAACGAGAGCCAATGAGGTAGCGCGCTCGGGATCGCGCTGCTCCTTCATAAGCGAGCTGTCTCACGAGCCGTGGCGCAGGTGTTTTCGTCCTCTGAGGGGAGCTCTGCTGGCCGCCATTTTGTGCGGGGAGGGAGCGGGGCGGCGGCCGCGCAGCGCGGAGGAGAAGGCGGCGGTGGCGGCAGCGTAGCTGCTCCCGGTCCCTGAAATGCTTGTGGAAGCCGGCCACTATGTCAACACGCGTCCATCCTCAGGTGAAATATGTCTAAGTCCCTGTTGAAACCTGTTTTGACCTTTAAGCCGTCTTCTCAATTTTTGGTGTTGTGCGAGCTTCCCAGGCTTTTCAGTAGTGCCTTTGTGACACCTGAAGTGAGATCTGTGTTAAAACAAACTGGTGGTTTTTTCCTTTTGTTTTCTTCTTGTCTTTTTTTTTTTTTGGAAGTGTTTTGTATGTTGTTGGCCAGCCCAGGTTTGCACAGCTGGTTTAATAAGTTGAAATCACACTCCCCTTCCCACTTTGCCTCCTCTCTGCTGCTAGGTTGCTCCTAAAATTATGTAATACTACATTTTCTCTAGAAAAAAATGATGGTGAAATGACTCATAATAATTCTCCATTTAGGTATTCCATTTATAGTACACATCTCAGCTCATTGACAGTGAAAACGTGTATTAGCCAGCGAAGGTCATTGAGGGAACACAGAAGAGCCGGTTACCATTCAGAAGGATCTTATCAGAGACTAAGACCTGAGCAGACTTGGGGATGCCAGTCACCACTAGCCACTGTTAAACCATCTGCCAAAAGCTTTAATCTCAATTCTGAGTATTGCCTACTGCCAGCAGCATGTACCTGACCAAGACAAAACTTGGCTGAATAGTCATCTTTCTTAAATTACGCAGAAAAAGAAATTTATGTCTTTTTTCTTTCTGTTCCCTTTATGGTTTGTGCTTACCATGCTGGCTTGGCTAGTATGATTAAGGTTAAAATAGGATGAGGAGCTACTGTCTCATCTGAAATAGAACCTTCAGGTACAAGGTTAACCTATTCCTTGTTCTGTGATGGTTTAATCTGTTAGAAAATATTATATTGACACTGATGTCATGTGGCTGTTGTGGTTTTCCTTTGATGTTACACCCCGAGAACCAGATTAACATGTGAGGAGTTATTTCCATGATAAACAACTTCACTGCATTTTCAGAAGGAAGGCATTTATCTGAATGTTTTTCAGATAGGGAAACACAGACAGAAAAGCGTTAAATGACTTGACAAGGTCGTCCAGAAAAATCAGTAATGAAGCAGGGAATGCAGCGTGGGCCTCCTTGCTGCCAGTTGCCTTCTCTAATCACCACTTCCCCGGGAGGATTTCTCAAATTGTGCTTGTCAAACATTCAAAATCAGCCTGTAGGCTTGGGACTTTTCCTGGAACCTAAAGAAGCAGCTAAATATTATTGTCAGAGAAAGACAGTATGAGTACATTTATTGAATCTATTTCCCCCTAATTCAGTTGAAGTTCTGTGGAAAATGGTCAATTTTCAGCATTTTCTAGTGTCTAGTTTCCAAGAGAAATTTCTGGCAGACATGCTAAAGGAAAACAAAAACTCGATCTTTAACTAAAGCTTCAAAATGCAGTTTTAAAGAGACAAAAGTAAACCAAGAGCATCAGATAGTCCCATCAAATACCTTAATAATAATGTATTACTGAAATGGCACGTGAAAAGGAGCTATTGGGGGGCAAACCCTCTCCCTCATAGCTTTGTGGGGCTCTGCTGTGATGTATACAGGGTGTGGAGGGTATTTACACCTGAGGCACAACCCACCCCAAGCCAACTGTGATTGGACGGTGTCTCGTCTAGATGAACCAATCAGAATTGTGTTTGCTGAGCCTTAAACATGATTCTAGCACCCTTAATTTTCTGATCTCAGTTTTGCTTGATTGGGACCTACTGGTTTGCTTGTAGCTTTAGGACATGAGTGTGTTATGCTTTTACATATGTATATAGTAAGGTCTGAGCTTTGTATTTGTTAAGACTGATACACAAGCTCTTGCTGATTCTGGTTTCTGTGGGGAATTGAAGGATTAGTTCTGTATTCAGAGAGCAGACGTTCAGGAAGATGGTGAAAATGGTTTTTTGTAAAAGGCTACAGAAGTGGCCAATTTTTTAAATTACAGAACAGAATGCAGAAGACTGGTAGGTGAGCCTGACAGATTAAAATGTGTTTCATCAGAGATGAGATAGCAAATCCCATGTACGTGCCAAGAGTTTATCATTGTGGTGTACTTTGGATTTGCTTGAGACTTTGCAGGCTGCAGAGTTAATTCTCCCACTGCAAAAGTCGGTAGCTCTGTTAATAAGTTAGAGAAAGTCTGCCAGAAGCAGAGAGATCCATGAAGAAGGGACAGCTGTTCTTTCCTTCACAGTATGGATTTGGGAATGTGCTAATATTTGTTATAATTGTTAATTTTGGTACTAGGCATTTTGCTGAGCCATCTACATTATTGCTTTTTAATAATAATGATGATGATAACAGCAAAAATAAAGTTATATTACCATAACTTCATTGTCAGTGTGAGTGTAGATTGGCCACAAGCATAAAGTATGGACAGGAGTGACTTAATCCAAAGAGGACAAATAATTTATTAACAAAACAGAGGCTACCAGATGCTTGGAATGGATAAAGTAAGGTACATTTTAGAAATTCTGGGTGTTTCCCTGTGCTACTGACAACTTCTCATCTGCTTCTATCCATCTGTGTTAAGGGGATAAATAAGAATAGTAGCTGAACATACTTAAGTATTGTCTTAAGGCAGGAGTGAAGTCTGATGGCTTGAACTGTAATTTGCAGTTACACTTCTTAGTCTTTCTCTTCAGTGGCTGCATCAAGATTAAGATTGGATTGAAAATCCACCTTTTAAGCACCATGAGAATTAAAGGGTCCTTCCAGCTCAGTGTCTTCCAGGATTTTAAGCAGCTGATCCTTCTCATTTTCCAAAGTGATAATGTTTTATTCAATGAAATATGCAATTATCCTTTTTTTCCTGAAAGTTATTCAGCCTTAGTGTGTATCCAGAGATTGATTCCATACATTCATGTATTGGTTCTGTTTATCTAGTGGTGACATTCCTAACTCATCAAGTTAAATGTTTTCATCCTACTCCCTAATTTATATGATTTGCAAGGATGCTTAAGATTCACAAGGAAGCTGTGGAAATGTGCATGTTGATGTGTATGCTTAGTTATGTGACCAAAAAAAAGTAGACATCTAGTTCTGTGGTTTGCGTGTCTTAATTGTCACTGCCGTGGGACTTGCTGGAGGGTTTCAAATGGAGTCAGAAGCTTTAAATAGGTGGATAGAGATGTCAAAAAAGTCCATCTGTGTAAGGTCCTCTGTTCAGTGCTGATAGAAAGCAGAGCTTGTCCACCCTCAGCAGGGACAAACAAAAGACAGAGGCTGAATTTGCATGAAGACCCCAGACTTAATGATGTCTTTGGTCTCTTTGGGTGTTTTGAGCCTCTGTTCCCTAAAGCCTTAGACTTTTTCTAGGGAAGGTCACGTTTATTCAGTGCGTGATTTCTTTGCATTCCCTTTACTTCCTTTCAAGTTTTCTAACTTCAGCATTCATGGCACAGATGAAGGAGCTTCTGCCTCCCAGATTTTCCATTTACATGAAAAACCCCACCCACAAACACCCTTCGCTGTCAGGGCAGCCGTTTTGCTGAGTGCTTTTCATTTTCTGTGACCTTGAAAACATAAGGGCGTTTATTAATTAATTTGCATTTACAGATGGGTGGAGGAGAGAATTGCAGATTGGAGATAAGCAATTTGTTGTGTGCCCCTTATTTGCTGAGGATTGTAGAAGGAGACATAATCCTTGCTGTTGCCCAGATTTCCCATCCAATCAACTATGGTTTTAATTTAGCCACTGGTTAAATAGTGACCCTAGAAGGAAGAGAAGAGTCAGGACTTAGAGTAATTGCTGTAAACTGAAGCTGTGAACAGTCTGGGATGTGGACAGGAGCTGTAATTATCTCTGCTGTTTTAGTTCTTACACTGGTAACTCTGGATGTTTCCTAATGTAAACCTGTATATACTGCTGTAAACACAGCAATAATGTAAGGGACTTCTGGCTTGTACACAGCTCTGTCACAATTTGTTTCTGCCCCAAAATATACCAGACTATTAAGAGATTTTATAAAGAAAAAAATAGATCACACCCACTTACTCCCGACTGCATTTAACTGGTTTTAGCAGTTCTTGCAGTGAGTTTGTAGGGGAAAATACCTCTTTGATTCTCTAAGTCTCACCCCCAAAGCTGATGTAGGGGAGAGCTACATGCACATAAAGGAGGAAGAAAATATGTCTTGAACTCTTGTGCATGCTTAAAGAAGGATATTCTCCCCCACCACCCACCTTAATTGTGAATTCTCTCTAATCTGCTGGATTATCGTGTTCGATTTAGGAACTGGTGGAGCTGGTGAATAGAGGACTCTAAATATTTAATCTAGCTAGTTTAATATATCAGTATATCCTTTTCTATGTCTGAATATAATGGAATATTTCCGTTGAAACTACCTGCATTAGAACCACTTAGAGTTCAATGACAGATAGGTCCGAGACTCAAAGCATCCTGTTCTAAATATACAGCCATTTAAAAGAGAGAAAATTCTATTGTAGCTGTTAATGACATGAGATTTTGACCTGGAACTGAACAGTTGCTATATGCTTTAATAAAAAATATACCTCAGCCCACCTTGCTGTGACCCTCTGATATGAACCTGGAATATGTGCCACACGAGAAGGAGCCTCTACTCCCCCTGAATCCCATGCTGTTTAGGAAGCAAACAGTGGAATGCTAATAAATTTAATTTACTTGTTTAATCTCCCCTGTGTTTTGTATTAATATGAATAGCATTATAGGAGTGGGGATGTGCTTATATAACAAAATGTTCTCCTTCAGCTTAAGGTTAATGTAGTTACTCGTGTCTACCACACATAAAATGGAGATCTTCATCTCCTGCTGTAGGGTACAAGTAACTTCCATAAAGGTTTGTTATATTCCATGCCAGGAGTCTCTGAGCTGGGGAATGGGATACCAAGTATTTGTAGTTTCCCCAAATTATGTCATATCAGATACTGGAGACATTTTTCACCAAAGATGACAGAATCAGTGTGTGCAGAAGAATACTGATCAGAAGCAGGCAGAGTTACACAGGAAATCTTTGTTTGCTCTAATAACCTAACCCAAAAATTAAAGGTATGTTCTTTCTCCAGCCCCGGATTTCACTGGGGACATTTGCCAAATGTGCAAACATGACTAAGCTTTGGACATTTCTCCAATATAGTTTTATAATAACCCATTTTCACCTCTGAGCCTGCTTGTCTTGGACAAGAGCTGGGCTTGTTTTCCTGTGTTTTTATAGAGCTGAGCACGGTATCACCATTTCATAAATACAGGATGTCTTCTCTGGACTCTGAAGTTAGGTTTTTGTTAATTTTAATCCTGTAGGCAGCTGCTTGGATCAGTCTAGTTTAGTTGCTGCATGAAAACTGAGAGATATCTCTTGTCATTCTTTGCAGAACCTGCATATGATTCTGATCATCCAGCAAGTTCACAGCAGAACAGTTTTGCCAGCTTCAGCTGATTTCTTCTTGATATTATTTGACAGAAGGTAAGAAGGAGAGCCTCTCTCAGTCTTATTTGTTGTTGTTACACAAGACCTGAACCGACAGGCACGCAAATAAACACAATCTTGGTTGTTATTCTCAGCAAAAAAAATCAAGTGTGATAGATGGAATGCCATTTGTGATAGAAGAGATTTTGGTTTCCTATCTTAGCATTCCAGAGATAGGGTCTTTGTTAACATTTAACAACAGCTTGATGTCAGTGGAAAACTCAGATGTCATTTGACATAAGCTCTCACATTACTCAAGAAAAATGTAATTTTTAAGAGATGTTTGTGCTACCCAAACAGAATTGAGGCTTAGGGTCACAATGGAAGGTTTCAGATCATTCTCAAGCTGCTTTTTCTCCTCAAATGCTGAAGTGTTTTTCAAAACCAGCTCCTTTCAAAAAAAACCCATGCTCATGGCTCCACTACATTCATTATAAAGGTAGATGTAATAACGTCTTAATTACAACAGTGCTAACATCAAGTAATTGGTTTGCGTCTGTGCTTTATGAGGCTGACAGAGACTATTTTAACTTGTAAAGGACTGGAAGGGACTGGTTTTGTGCTAACATTCCCAGTGCTGCAGAGCCTGTTTCATATTCTGTGTAGTGTGACTCTCTGATTGAAAGCCACTGTTATAGAGAATCTACAAATCAACTAAACTTTATACCATGCTGGTGTTTCATCCAAAAAAAGAGGTTATTTTGGTGTAATTTCCACATATCTTTCACCATGGGTTTCCTCAGTTCCCTGGGTGGTAAGGCAAACGTGTTAGATGAAAGGTATCGTAAAGGCTACTGCATTAAATTCCCTTCAGAACAGAATGGAGCTTGCTAGCCTGCTGCTGAGCTTTGCCTATTTGTCTTGGTAGTACCAGCCTGAAAGTTATTTTTGAGATTTGTGCTTCTGGCCATGAAGGCCTAGTCTAGCTGTATGGATTGAGTGTATTTTAATGCCATATAGAAGGTACTGGGCAAGATGATCCTGCCTTTATCATGACTACTTGTACATATCTCACTAATGGAGTGAAAGACATTATACCAGAGCTGCCCAGTATTTAAAGTAGTAACCTTGAAGCAATTTGAGAGTATTTGGCAATTTTATAGGTATTACTGGACAGTGTGCAGTAGAGAATACTTTGCTTTTTGGTGTAAGTGCAGACTCATATAGCTTGCAGGTAGAGCTGAGTGCTCTCCATATTGAGAAGAAATGAGCCTTTAAATCTGCCAAGGACTTTCATTGACATGCAAAGCAGCATAGCAAGGAGATGCTTTTCTTCTCCAGCAGGTCTAAGTCTTGAAAGACTGTTGTTTCTTAAGGCTTTGAAAAGCAAAGAAGAGTAGGCTGCATTAATCCTGGAGTTTCATATAAAACAAAGAAAAAAATTATTTCGGATGAATTAACCAAGACTTACACCTTATTTTATTCATCCTTTAAAGAGGGATGAATTAAATCCCTTTAATCATTCTTTAAAAATATCCAGACAACCCAAACTAAAAGAAACTCCCACCATATTGTATACAGCAACTGAGGAACTAGAATTTTGTGAATTTTGCACACACACACATTATTACTTCCACTAGCGTGCATAAATTCATCCTCTGCCTCTTACCTGCTTTAATAATAAGCCTTCAGGAAGCAAGAACATGTCCTGAAACAACTTTTGTCAGTTACTTAATTGCTAAGTGACCTTTTTTAGATTTGCCAAATCACTTAAGCCTGGGTACCACTCATCAGTATTTAATATATACCATGAAGTGCCACTCAGTTTTCAGATACTTAGCTCTTCTCATACAACTTTTTCACAGAGTTATTTCCACGAAGAAGGATTTTCAGATTATGCCCTGTTGTCAGAATGCAAGCAGACAAAACTGGGTAAATCCTCAGCTTTGTGAAGTATGCCAGGAGACAACCATTAGAATCACACTGTCATATGCTTGAAGCTCTGATTTTTGTCCTGCCTTAAAATGCTTGTAAATTTGTGAGAATAAATCAGGCTCAAAGGGCCAACTAGTGGTGCCAGGCACGGGGAGACACTGCTTGCCAAGTGTCCAGAGAAGGGCAATGAAGCTGAGGAAGGGTCTAGTGTACAAGCCTTGTGAGGAGCAGCTGAGGGACCTGGGGATATTGAGTCTGGAGAAAAGGAGGCTCAGAGGAGACCTTCTTGCTCTTGATGACTTCCTGAAGTTATACAACAGATGCCAGTTTTCTATAGATCAGAAGAGATTCTTTTGCACTTCTAAGGGTTTTTTAGTGCTTATCACACCATAGGCTAATATAATAGTTGCAAAGCAGTGTTTTCAGTACTGCCTCCCTAGGCTATGCCTGTGGGCCAAAGAAGAAATTTGGATAAGAAGCACACACATCAAACAATTTTTACCTGATACAGAATACAGGGCGTCTTTGCCTGTGTATAACTATATAAATATAACTGGACCTCTGTATTGCTATAATGGGAAATGCAAGAGTAGTAGCCCCTTCCAGTCATGCTGGTGACTGATCAGCCTCATATGTGAGCTCATGGACTTAAACTCTCAGGAATTTTCTCCCATTAAAGCACATATATTGTCTCTTGAAAAGATTGTTTTATCAGTTTTGAAAAGGTCTATCGTCTGCTCATAAATATGGAAATAATATTCTCTCCCTAACAATGTCTGAAAAAACAATAATCACGAATTGATAGGTGAGAGTTAAGGGTCCATCCTATTGCGGTGAACTATGCAGTTCATAGTGCCTGAGCAGAGTAATGTGTTTGCTTATTCCATGAACATTATGGGATACTTGAGTTAGGAATTAACAAGATGAAAAGCCTCAGCCTTGCTATAAGTTTCTATGGAATTAGCATCCCCTTACTCCAGTAAGGGCATCTTGCTTGCATTTTATAGACACTGATGGAGAATTTTTAGTATCAGCATTAGTTCATGAGCCAATTCGTTGCCTCTTTTGTTCTAGGAGACTCTCATAGTGTGCATATAATATTTTCCAAGCTCTAGTTGCAAGTATAAGGACTAGAAATACAACTATTATTTTTTTAACAAGAAAGGTGGGAGTATCTGTTAATGATGTGACACTAAGAACTGAGGACCTCAGCATATGTTACAGCTTCTAAATTTCATCTGAGTCACGTGTCAGAGGGATCATGGTAGTTCTTATTATTGAAGTGTATGGATATATTATTGCAAGGGTATAGAAGAATAATCAAGAAAGAAATGTCCAAAAAGTCAAATAGATAGAAGGCAAAATACTGCTCTATATAGGTGCTAAAAAATGCTCCCTGAAATGGTGTGAAGATCCAGAAGACACTGGCAAGTCACTGCTAATTAAAGAGAGTAAGTCAGGGAGTTCAAGTTCCAGCTGATGACTCTTTGTATATGAGAGTTTACAAATTCCATTACACTTGTGTTAACTGCAGAATTGTACTGGCTAACTTTCTCCATTGAAGTGCATTGCTTGAAACTTGATAAAATAGAAAAAGTAATTATAAAATTGGCTCAGAGACAGGCAGGAGCTATGTATGGTTGGATCTGTGGCTGTTCAATATTCATTTTTCTTCGTTTTGCCCAGTGAAAGGACACAATTTATTTTTCCAATTGTATTGAGATATTTTGTGGATGCTATCAGATGAGCAATTTAGTTGGAGTCTTCTCGCTATACTAAAAAGCTGTTCTTGGTCAGTGCCTTAATTCATACACCACAGAATTCAGAACTCAAGGCAAAAGGAGGGTAAAGAACAACCTTCCTGTGGTCACATTGCTTTGTGTACAGCTGGATGCTGGTCAGATCTAGTGAGGAAAGCAGTATAGGAATCTATAGGACACACTGGATGCTGCAGGATACAGTTTCTTGAGTGCTTCTTCCTGTGAGTCTAGGGAAGCCCTAGCTTATGATAGATGGAGCAGCCTCCATGTCAGTCATTGCTGTGACCAGTGACAAGTATTCCTGCTGGGTTTCATGCAAGTGGCAGGTGCTGGGGTTAAAAAAGGACAACATGAGTCTTAACAGGAAATTCAGGGAAGAAACTGCAGTGTCTTTAAGTCCCTTTGAATTAGGTTTGGGTAGGAGTGATTCTTCCTGCTGGGTGATGGAGAAAGGTGGTGGAATCTTCCTCCGTGTTGTGAAGGGTGTCTAGGTGTACGTATGTGTATGATGATAGACATCTTAAGACACAGGGAAGTACTTGCTTAGTCCTCCTCTGGTCTAAGAGCAGTGCTGACTCCTATTGTAATTTAATGGGATATTTTTCCTTTAAAAGCATATTCTGAAAAGGCTAAATTTTGCATACAGGAAACGGGTCCATCTGCTGAGCCACCTGGAAGGCCTCTATTTTTAGTCTCATTCCTGGGAGCAGTTGTAATTTGAATTGACGTATTGTTAGCTCAGTGCATGGCACACTGGGCAGTGGTACCTCCAGAGCTGTGCCAGCCATGGATTGTTAACAGTACCAGGATCAGGAGCCCTATTGAGAGCCTGCTTGCTTTTTCTGAGCAGGAAAACACACACACAAGTTTAGGTAGTGTAGGACTTGCTTTCAACAGCTAGAGCTGAGCAGTCTTAAGAAGTCAGTGATTCAGAGACAGCAAAAGGATGAAGGATATATGTTTCATCTCTCTGGGGAGAGTTCAGATTGGTAGTTACCAGCTGAGGCAGACACCAGTGATTGTAGCTTGTTTAACTGTTAACACTGTGTAAGTTACATACCTAAAGCCTAATCTGTACACAGCACATATGCAGTTTGAGCTAATGGTGGTACACTTATTTTTTCAAGAATTTAACAAAACTAGTACCAATAGCTATTATGAATGTCTTTAATTATGAAGTGATTTCTTCAGCACGTTCACACAGTTTATGTGACCTTGATTGGGAATTATTGTATCTTGATTGGGAGTTACTGTATCTTACTGCACAATATTTTGTACATGCATCTGCTACCTGCACATACTTGACAGATCAGGTCATACAAATGACTTCTTGCTTTGGCACTTGCTATTTTATTTTGTATATCATGATAGGCCTCTGTCTGTATGTACATGTTAGTTCAGAAAAGAGTGGGTGTTGGCCTGTAGCCTTTCTCCCATAAAGATAATATGCATCCTGTGACTGTAGTAGATCCACTGAAGGGAAAAGCAGATGGACCTTCTGTTACTCACTCAAGGGTGAGAAGTCCTATCTGGCTAAGGCAAACCTTCCAGGAGAGCATCCAGTCCTGATACAAAATTATTAAATGACTGAAAATTCCCCATCTCCTTTGGTATCTTGTTCTGAAAATTAGGAAGCTTGCTTTTAAAATGTATTCCCTATTTATCTTTCTCTTACTTTGAGATGTTTGTTATCTTTATGTGTTTCTGTGCTAGCTTACAAAGTTCTTCAGTTGTTAGTGTTAGTCTTTTTATAAATAATCATAAATTAAATTTGCTTTGCCAAATGGAAAACCTGTTCCCAGGAAAGCAGTAACAGCTACATTTTCTCCATTGCTTGTAAAAATGGGTGCAGTTTAGGTGCGGGTTTTTGTTAAATTGTGAACAAGGGAGTACTTTGATTCCACTCAGCAGCTTTTCCTTGCTCTGAAATACTGTCAGAATCCCAGTAATCCACGTCCTGCCTCTAAAACATGCATTCATTGAGTTTAAAGTGATTTCCACTCAGTTTTGTGTTCAGAAAGCTGGCAGGCCAGTGCATTATCTTGAAATTTGAACTGACTGTAGGAGTTTTCTTCTGTAATATATATCTGCAGCAGTGCCAAGGTAAGTCAATAGAATACTGGTCTTTTTGTTGAACTAGTGTGTATGCCTACATGTGCAATCATAGCTAGAAAATAGGGAGTGTGGGGCACTTCATTTCTGCTGAAGTACAGAACTATTCTCATGACATGGAGGGAAATCGCAGGGTCATCATTTCTCTGGCATTCTTGATACGAGGGCAAGAGAGGTGACGTTAAAAACCTGCTTGTTGATATTGGTTGCTAGGTAGAGTGATAGGCTTTGCCTTTCCTATTTCAGTCTCTATTGTTGTGAAAAGACTAACACAGAGCTGCACAAACTGGGTGTCATTTTCTGGTTTGTTCCCAAGCATTCCTCATGCTGAAGAAATGATGTCTGCTCCTCAGGCTGTGCTGTACCACTGTCCTCTTAGTTAGAAAACAGGAGTGATACCACTCTGCTTTATGGGTGTGAAGAGAGAGAAGTGATGCTAGAATGAATACACAGTTGTGTTGCATTCCTGCTGCAAGGGGGTGGAGGGCAATGTGACTCAGGAGATTGAAGCTGCTTCTGATGTAACACTAAACTATTTTATTAGATCCCTAGTAATTACAAAGAAGCAGCTGGAGCAGAATTCATTGTTATGGTAGGAAAAGTCGGGAATTTCTACCAACTACATATTGTTTCATTCCAACTAGAATGTCTTGTTTCCAGATAATATAGCAAATGGTTCCAGTCAGTCAGATACTGCTACTATACCTCAACTCACCAAACACTGTAACTGTTCAGAAATCCAGGGTAATTGTGGTACACACTTTGACCCAGCTTGTCAAAACAAGCAGTAACTCAGGGAGAGGATGTCTACCAAGGCTGCAGCCTATTCCTGTGGGATATGGAAACTTCTCCCCTGTGTAATGGAGGGCATGATTAATTCTGACTGTGTTGACACAATAAGGTTATTGAATAGGATTTCCTTGTGAATGGGCAAATCCGTTCCCAGCAGAAAACCATTACAGAGATGTCAAGCATACTCCCATTGTATTCTGAAAACCCACACCAAGGCTGTGTAAAACCAGCTCAGGGTGTGTGCAATTAAAAGTTACAGAGAAGCATCTACAAACTTGTGCATTTTGTAGTGTTACATAGTTAAAAAAATATGGAGAAGACTCATTTCATTGAAGAAAAGGATTAGCTCTGCAGCCTCCCTGTGTTTCCTGGTCCCTTGTCTCTGTGTTTTCAATAGCAACCACCCATTAGTCTCTAAACTCTGGGCTTTTGGTTCATGCTCCTACGTACCCAGAGACTCTGGTTCCCACTCAAGGCAGTGTATAACCACATTCCACATTTTAAGCAGCTTAACAGGTCCCTGGCTCAGTTCATCCTTCTCCAGACACAACTTGAGTCCCATCTGGAATGAGATCAGCCTGTAGGGGAAGAGTAGGTGGCAGCAGTTAAAGCCAAGTGAGGCAGCCGTGATGCTGTCAGGTAGAGAGATGTCCTCCTCAGTGCTTGTAGCCTCTGCTGTTTGAAGACACATGCCTACGCTTGACAACCATAACAATTATCCTCTAGAAAGAAACTAAGGACCTTGACAAATCTGATCACTTTGTGCTTCAAATGCAGGGTACACATCATCTTTATACGTGTGCGTGTAGGTGGGTAGCAATTGACCCGTGTGTGCTTTTCCCCCTGCTGAGGGAATGTAAGAACAAGACAGTGACAGGTATTACTCATGGTGCTCTAAGCACTGTTGGAAGATCTTTTGGTACAAGGTAATGGATGTACTATAGATGTGTAGAATTCCCACTGAATTCAGGAAGATTTAAGGGTGCATTCAAACTGCTGGAGTGCTACACTAAGGTAAGCTCCCCTTAGATAGTGGTCACCTTTCTATTGCTCTCTTAAGCTCCATGAAGTCAGTGGAAAGACTTGCAGCTATAAAAAGTCACCAAGCAGTAACTGTTAACCTCCCTCTGAGGTTCTAAAATCCTCCTTGAGCAACTTTGAAAAGCTTGCCCATGACTCATAAATGCTTCTCTCTTTTAATGACATTTCTGGCAAGTCTGTTTTGGTGTCCTCTGGAAGGTGGACAGCTTAGATGGATAGCTATGAAAACCATTTGATGCTTTTCTAGTGCCACGAGAGGACCAGATACATCGGCACAAAGTATTAGAGCAGTTAATGGGGTCAGTGTGATTGCAGAGGCCCTCTTTACTCCCTGGTTGTGTAGGTTCCTTTGGAAGAATTTACTGCTTATCATGGTCATAATACAAAAAAGTGCTTGACAGAGCACGCAAATAAGAAGAAAACATTTATCATTTCTGCCATCTCATTCATGTATTGGGCACCTTTAAGTAGACAATAAAGAGGACTCTGTAAAGGATCAAAGACATTTTGTACATTTTCTTGCCAGAAGATGTGTTGGGCACATGGTAAGGTTTGGAATTTATTAACTGGGTCCCTGCCACAGCTTTCTAGGAGCATCAAGCCCCTTAGAAAATTATCTGTTAAGATGCTGGGTACTACTAGAAGTATCATGGTTAGTGGAAGAAGAATATTAGGAATCTCACTGTTACTACAAGTTCAAAAACTCAGTGCATAGAGCCATGGGAAAGGAACCAGTTCAGAATGTTGTGTGTCCTCCAGCAGTCAAGAATTAGGCTATGGGATTTTAGCACTTTGGGTTATTACTACTAGTATTAATCCATATTAATATTTCATATACATAAGTGCTAGATGTAACCTACATGTCACAAATTCTTCAGTAGCAACTACTGTTTTAAACCTGTAAATAGATAAATCCACCAAATGATGATGTTGTTCATGATGTTAGTGTGAAATCCAAGAACCATTCTTTTACTTGGACAGATGTTACCAATCAAGGAAAATTTTTCCAAGTAAAACACAAATACCAAGTAAATTTCAGTTTTTGTTGCAAAGAATAAACAAACATATGTATTGGTCACACAGCACTGCCTAGTTGTAAGGCATAGCAGGAGCAAAACCCAGTATAATTCAGGCAGTAAGCAGTGCATTTAGTCCTTTAGTATTTAAAAAGTTAACAATTAAATGTTATTTTCAGCATTGTCCTTATGGGGTTCCATGTAGTTGCCAGATCTATTTCTTTCTGCTTTTGTGTAGTGATTGGTTACATCATTCCTTCTGCTCCTGAGGTCTGGAGGTGGAAACTTTACAGCTAAATTAATCAGTGCTCCTGCTGTTTTGATTGTCATTATGGGATCTGGAATTGCTTAGGGTTCTTCTGCTCATAGCAATGTTTGGACCCATTTGTGCTTTGTTCTGTGCATGTGTAAGAAAAAGCCCCAGGCTTAAAAACCTTGTACATTCTCAGACTGCAATGACTGATATAATGAGTTTGCAATATATAGCTTTAAGCGTTGGCTTCAATGATACTTAAGCACATTTGTAATGCCAAGTCTGTTTTTTCATCAACTTGGATATCCCAATAAGCATTTATCACTGGTACAACTTCTTTGAAATTCAAAAATCTAACTCTCAAATATTTGCTTCTTGATGTCTGCAAAGCAAGTCTCACTGAGGCAGTTAATCTGAAAGGTGTCGGTGACTGAAGAGCTGCTTAACTGCAGTAAATCTTTTCCAAAACATGGTCAGCTTTTGGTCTGAATATATGGACTTCAAATCTGCTCTAAGTCTGAGTAAATAGACAGGAATTCATGACAGTGTCATCACTGGAGTTACTCCAGAGTTTCTTATATTAAATCAGATTTTTAAAAATTCAAGTTCTATCTACATGGGTTAGGGGAAGGCACAGGTAGATTTCTGCTGTGTTGTGTAATTCCTGGTTTCACTTCAGAAAATTATTAGGGGACCTGCTTTGATGTGTCCCAAGTCAGTAAGTGCCTGAACTGCAAGGGAAGGTTTCATGTCATTCATACATTTGCTCTGTAAGGAACATCACACTTTGGGCTCCTTTGAGAATGCTGCTTCCATCACCCCATTTTGGTTCTGCCTTGAGATGACATACTGGACCACCACTCTCAGGTTCACCTTGAGCTAAAAGACCAAATTAGAGAAATAAATACTTGCTAGTGAAGGAGCACAAAAGGAAATATGTATGATAGACTAGTAGGGTGTACAAAATACTGTCAAAGCTGGACAGTATTATTGCACATACTTCAAGGCTAGCATAGACCTCAGTAAAATTCAAAAGAGCCCCAGAAGGTTCACTTTAGTGGGGAGAAAAAAGTGAAAATACATGGTGTATAAAATGGCTTTTTATCCCAGCCTGATTATCAACAGGCTGCCTCTTTGTGCAAGACATCATCATCAATTATACCTTTTTGCCCCTGAGCTGTTTACTGTAAAAATCTATTTTCAGTTGTAGTAGCAACAGCAATAAGAGAAGAGGCAAAGAAGACCGACTTTTTACCCTTCAGGTACAGAGAAAAGGATCTATTAGTGGTAGGAGATGCTATTTTAGAAACGTTACCACTGACCCACTTACTGGTCTGATCCATCCGTCTACCTTTCAAAAGCCTGTAACAATGGCAGGGGGGAAAAAAAGCTTTTAGAAATATATGTGTGTCTCGCTCCTGTTTAATTGGTGTGTTGGGTGACTGAGCTCCAAAACCTTTTTCTTTGTCAGCCACTGTCCCAGTTCCTGCCCTGTTGAGGGAGGCTGTCCTCCCCACAGCCCTGCTGGGTGTCACACAACGCTCCAGCACAGCTGCAGAAGACTCTGGGTCCCTCTGCTGTTCACTGGCAGCAGGAAGGAAGACAAACTCCTGAAAAGCATAGATGCACATCGTGTGCCTTTTTTAACTTCAAGAAAAAGTGGCATTTGTTTCTAAGCACACTGAAGAATTTAACTACTATAAGGACCCAAATCCCCAAGCCCTGCTCCACGCAAACCTGCTGAGGCTTTTGACTAATTTAAGGCTCTGTGTTTTAGGGTTAGGGAGTTTGAACAGCCTGAAGTTTGATCTAGTTTACATTGTCCACCAGAAGGTGGAAGTCAGAGGAGTTCAGTACACAAATCTGGACCTTCCTTTTATCTAGGTAAACGTAGGAGCAAGGCAAGCAAATGGCTTATGGGTATGTGACAAATAATCCCCGCAGAGTTAGATCTGCTCTGGCTTTAAGGCAGTTTTGTGTCTGGAGATCTTCCCCAATGTGATAGTTACACTTGAAATTTACTTTGCTTAGTAACTGTGTAGTGTTTAAACTGGAAACTATGATAGCATAACCTTGGGGAGGTCATGACATTGCAGATGACCCTATTGATATTGATCGTCTTCTTGAAGAGGGCTAAGAAAAAAATCCTTGTGCTATCCTTGCATGTGGCATTTTAAAAGGGAGAAAGTTTGCTTTCCAGGGCTCATCCAGTTCCCAATAGGCAAGCCAGTTTGTCTGGCAACAGAACTGAAATAATTTCATGCTCTCTAATCCAGTAATCAAGAGAAGACATTGGTTCTGGCTCTCTACTGATGTAAAGCATGTGAGCTACAATTATTCTTGAGGCTCTGGTTAGACTCTCTCTTCTTTCTAACCCTATCCCAAATTCCTAAGATACTCTTTATCACATCCCCCATCCTCATTAGTCCTGAGACTATAATTTCATTTTGTTACTGACAATGAATTACACGATGAATATATGCAAAAGGAGAGAACTATGAATGAGAAAGTAGTTGTGGAAGAATTGCTTCTTTAATTCCACCCACAAGCGTCCCTGTCCCTCTGATCCACGCACATCTTGCTCTCACAAAGAGGTTGTAGGAGAAATTACTAAATTGCAGGGAGCAACCAGAGCAAGGCTGTTCCTCAAGGAAAGGAAAGCCAGAAGCCAAGGGAGACCACAGCACAGACAGGGACAGCATCCTCACCAATGGGACACAGTCCCACAGACAGTGATGGAGTCCATCAACAGTCCAGCCGCCCTCAGACAGCAAGTCAAGTCCAAGGTCAGTCCAGGAAAGCCAAATAGCAGCTCAGGAACAAGCATGGGAACAGGTACACCAGGGACATAGCTCAGGCCAGGCCTGGGCTCCTGGAACAAAGAGCAGAGGTTGTTTGGGTAGGGCTGGTGGGGCAGTTAGGGCTTATTGGTTGTGAACACAGAGTTGCTGTTCCCTTCATTCAAATGAAATGAACCTACTAAAGCCAGTCACAGCCTGACCAGTGCAAGCAATTTATGATAAAGCAATTCTCTTGTTTTCCAAAATGTCATCACAAGTCAATTTGAAATTCTGGTTATCTTCCCATTTCTTCAAATGCTGTTTCCTGCAAATTCACAGGATAGAAGAAATGAAGAGCAGCTAGTAATAAATTACTCTTATTGAGGCTGCTTGGTGTTCAAACCACTGCAGACAGAAAGAGATGTCACATTATTGTTATGGTAACAGTGAAGGATAGGCCTTGGCCTGCCCTAAGCTTCAGCCATGACAACTCACTCTCCTATGCCAGCTCACCTTCATTAAACACCAGTAGAGGAATTACATCCATCCCTATCACATACGATTTACTAACCAACAACTGGGAAACTGTTGTAAAGGAAACAACTTGTTTCTACCCTCCTTCATACATACAGCTGCTTGAGGCAGGGTTCTTTACTTCCTTAATTCCTAACTATTTTTGAGGCAGCCAAATAACTGACTTATTTCCTAACCACTCTAGTGTCTTCATGTCTTACAGGCTCTCATGGACTGCTCCCAAGCTGTCCTTTTAGACGTTGCATCTTGGCTCATCAAAATTAAAATGTTAGGCTGTTCCCTAAAAGAGAAAGTCCATCTTTCAGTGAGTGATGAGTCCTTTCAGTCCCATGCAGGACAAGCACTATAGAGGTTGCTCAGTAAGGGAGAAGCTGTTTTCTCTTTTGGTGTCATTGTGATGAGGTTACTGTTTAGTCATGGGCCATGTGCCTGGGATCTGCCTGAGGCATCATATCTACAAATGCTGTTTTAAAACATACTTTGCATCAGATTCCTGAGAGTTAAAGACAATCTGACAACATTTAGTGCCATAACAGGTCTTCTTTGTGTTCCCTATTTTAGCACATTCTTAGTAAGAGAGCTTTGTGATAATCTCTCCCTAATCCTGCAGAAACCTGGTTTTTACTTGGCTGTCAAGGGCTGTGATCTGCAGAGGTCGGATTTGGGATATAGCTGCACTCAGGAGCATGTTCTTTCTTACACCTGACAGGGTCTTCCTAGGAATGATCACTCTGATTCTCAGCCTCTTATTTTTGGCTACTAAGAAGAGTCTTTGAAAGCAAGGGATTCTTCCACAGATAAACCATGATTGGATTACAAGTCTGCTGGTCTTCCTTTTCCTTTCAGATGAGAAACGAGCCCCACTTCTACCTTCAATTTACCGATCAAAGAGAAGGTGGCTGCCTGAGGTACAGGTCACGTCCTCCAAAATAAACCAAACATTCCTCTGTAACTCAATATGTTGAGTCTTGAACCAGTTTTAACTAGATTACAACTGGTAGCTCAAGACCAGAGAGATGCTGTTTGGTTTTGTTCTACCAAGACATCTAATTTCATAGAAGGGGCTATAAATATTAAAAAATAATTGGTGTTCTGGTTAATAAAGAACCCATTTTCCATTATCCCAGGAGCAGACACTCTTTTCTGTAGAAATCCAGCAATCTCTGACCCAGAGAGCAGATCTGTGCACTATTTATGACCTACACTGAAAGGTTTTCTAAAAAACTAGAGAATCAGGGATTTGATTTGGAACGATTCATGAAAATCAGAAAATAGCTGATCCCCAAGAAGGTCTGATAAGTATTTCCCAATTCCAGCAGTATCCTCACAGACTTTATTCCTGTTGTTAGCACCCTTGAACTCCATATTAATCTGAGATTTCTTTCTGTCTTGCCCATAACCATCCTGACTGAAGCCAGGGACAGGCAGTTCTGTCACTGTCTCTGTTAAGCTCACAGTGTCTGCTTGTGAGTTACCACAACAACAAGGATTACGTGACAAGCAAATGAAGAACCAGTCAGATAATGGAGTTTTTAAAATGGGGATTACTGGTGCTGAAGATGTAATGGCCTCTTTGATGGCTGCTACTATCTATAGCATAAATCCTTCTCAGTCTTTGGACTATTGACCTGACACACTGAAAAGGCTCCTTTGCAACCCTCATTGTCCAAAGAAAGGGAAAATCTTTGAGCACAGACATCTTCAAGGCACAGGAAAAACACGAGGCCAAGAGATAAGCTTGGTAATTTGAAGGCATTTTGTTTCTCTCAAGCACAATCCCAACGTTTTAGCTGAAACTGATATCCTGATTTTATCTGTGCTGCTTTTTCTCCAAGGTGTGCACTCAATACTTGGGAATTTCTAAAGATACCATGAGCTGATCTCCACAGGGCCAAAGCAGAAGCCTTGCAAATCAGTATCTGCTGAAAAGGGAGATTTTGGAAAAAACAGTTGTCCCTGACACTTGGGCTGTTGTACCTCTTGGAGTGTCTACAGGCCTTGTACAGTATGACTGGATATATCCCTAAGAATAAATAGCTGGATTTTGGAGTAACTCAGTTGATTGTTCTTAGTTTGGAAAATACCAGTTAATGGCAGTAGAATAATTTGTAGAAGGGCGAGGGTTTTTAGTGTTTGTCTGTAACAAACTCTCGGCAGAGCTGTTAATGTAAAAACCTTTTCTGTATTCTGCAAACATGAACCCTTTGTGCTTTCATCCAGAGGTCTCAGAGGTTTTGTACAAATAGTTTACCAGGTTTATAATATTGTGAGGAAGTAGGTGAATGTAATTCTCCCTATTTGACAGCTAGAAGGTGAAATTCTTTCCTGAATTAGGACAACATTATGCTTTAAAGCAGAGCAATGAAGACTGCCTGCAGGAACTTAACAGGTTTAGCTTTGCTTCACACACGTACAAACACACACACTCTCCCCGGCCAGGTTTGCTGATTAGGCTCTGTTTCTGTGAGAGCTCTGCGGGATATCTGGCAATTAGCAAGTGTTGGACCAGTTTCACTTTGCTCTGAAATTGAAAATACATGGCTAAAAGCAAACTGACGGGTAAGATTGAAGGCTACACTTGGATAGAAGTTGCCTCCCTCCATCTTGACTCAGCTCCCCTGCTGCATTCAAGGGCAGGCACAGGGAAACTAAGAATAGCGGGGCTCACTCAAGTGCCTTTTCCTACAGAAGCCTTATCGTTGCTGTCACCACAAGTCCCTGTTACATAACAGATGCTGTCACCCAGTGCGTGAACAAGCCTCCCGCTGATGCCAACACATTTGTTATGTTACACTGCCCAAGTTCACAGAGGCCGGTGCTTCCTTTTTCTTGTTGCCTGTTTGCAACTAAGGACTCAAAAGAGTTGTCTCTGTTGTGTACTTCTGCAGTGACTGCAGGGAGTTTTCCAGGACAGCAGTGTTTTCCCTTTCTGTGCTCCATCAGGGCTGTTTAGTGCTCAACACCTTCATTTCCCCAGGTTTTGAACATTTCTCTCTTTACCTGTTGCACTGTTCACATAGCAGCAACATCTCACTGTCGGGAAGCTCTTGTGAGCTTTTGCTGCCTTTACTCCATTTCCTTTCCCTTCCTTCTCAGCCAGAGCTGAGAACAGAAGACAGGAGCTCTGGTTACTAATTTCCTGCATCAGCCTTTGACCTCACACCTCAGACATACACAGGCACCTTCTTGACTGAGGAATGGCCCATATCTCACACCCCTTGCTTTTAATAGCCTGTGGCAAGCTAAACAGATGTATGTTGATCCAGTGCTGGTTGTCTGCAAGCCCCTGGAGGGAAAGCAAAGTTTATTCACAAAAGCAGCTATACACATTCTAGATCATGCTGTGTGAACAGATCTGTTTAGACTGGAGGTGGTTTAGGTGTTACCTGTTACATGGGTAGTGACAAGGTGAAACCAGGCAAATGGAAAATTAGTTGTCGTAACAGAAACAGCGCTGGTATATTGAACTGGGTTGGTACTCAGGAGACCTTGGCCCTCCACCTGCCTTCAGTGCTGAATGACTATGTGAGCATGATTATATCACCTTCCCATCCTCATCCTCTCTTTGCTCTCTGATCCTTTATCTGGAATATCAACCCTCTGAAACAACAGCTGCCTGTCAAGGAATGTTTTATGCCGTGCCTAACACAGGAGGGCCTGGTTTTAGCTACAATTCTCCCATCAATCACCATAATAAAGCCCATCCCAACAGAACAAACTACAGAAATAGAGCAGAGTGATGACCCCCTCACTGAGTTACTTGAACTACAATGGGGCTAAGTCCCACAGAATCTGCTGAGGACAAGACTGGCCACAAAGGGAATTTAAGAATTTAAGCATGAGCTAAGATAAATTGGGACAAGAATACATTGCCATAAGTAATATTTAGGCTAAAAAGTAGGAAAATTGCTTTCTAAGCATTAAGCGGGATGTTTTTAAGGAGCTTCCCACTAAGGAAGTTGGAGGCAGAAGATCAATCTTTTTGTACTAACTGTAAATGCCCTTTTTAAAGTTCATTAGTAACAGGATACAGGGATTGCCCAAGTCTTTATTAAAACATGAACAAGTCATGAAGTTCAGGGACAGATTCCTACTCAAAGTTATGTTAGATCTTCATTCCTTCTCTGTTCTTTTCTGGCTTTAATTTCTTTGACATATTTCATTCAATTAACTTGAATAAGAAACTAAAACAAATTTTGGAAATAAACTAAGCTCCAGTCAGAGAGTTTGACCTGTTCATTCTAAACAGTGAGAAACTGTGGCTTCACAGTTAGGACTTTTAGGAGGACTTTTGGCTGGAGCACGTTGCCATAATGGAGATAATTTGCTCCTTGATTGCATCGGTACACTTAAGGAAGTTTGCAACTTAAGTGTACAAGCAAATTCACATTCTTCACTATCAGTAGGAATCGAGCCTCTGCTCCCCTGCCTGCCACATTTGATTTATGCCCCACACTCCCTAGGACTTGCCTGTTTCTTAAATAGGTCAGTCAATATGTAAAGTGGAACCTTAGCTAGTTATCGCAGGTGGGAAAATCAGTGTCTTGGGTTTCAGCACAATCTGCTGATACAACCTGGTGGGAAAATGACTTCAATGTAAAAAGCTACTTTTGTGAAGGAACAAAGCAGAGAGGAATTTGAATCTACTTTGGAGTAGCTGAGAAATTCTGCTTGGTATCTGCCTGCCTTTGTCCCACCTGACAATGCATTTGCTCTGAAGTATGTAACAGAAGAACAAGCCCAATACTTCTTGGACTGTAAATTTGCAGGAATTCTACCTGAGCAGATCAGTGTCACTCCTGGGCCAGTGGCATGTCTCTAGATGCAAAGTCCAGTCAGAGCCAATCATAACCTCCAGGCCCAGGCAACACTTTTTTCCAAGAGCTGGGTTTACAGCATCCTTTTCCAGAAGGTTTTGCAGGGTAATGCTGACCAGCAGGCAGGACAATCTTATGTAGCCCCTGCACTGGAAGAATTAACCCAGTATGTGGAGTGGAAAGTACAGTCTAGGCCAGTTGTTTCTGTTTGAGGTCTTCCTTCAGCCTGTGATTCACTGCATTGTCCTTTCCCACATGATGGCTCATCCTGGAAGGCAACTCACAGTTGCCTTGGCCTTTTATACAGGAGGTTATGTATGCTGCTGAAATCAGAGTCCTGAGACTCCTATAAAGGTACTATCTGATACTACCCAGTCAGAGTCCAGTACAGAATGTTCTTCAGGGCTTCCAGTGCCTCTTGTTGAAAACATCTCAGCAGCTTTCCTGGCAAGGAATCCCTCCCTGATGTCTCTACCTTACCTTGCTATTTTGCATGTCAGAGTAAACCTGATCAAAAGGTTACTGCTACTGAAAGAGGGAAGCTTTATTTCCCCAGCTACCTCCTACACTCTGCTGCTTTCACTGCCTCTGGCTCTCATCAGGTGCTTTAATAAACTGATGTAGTCTACTAATCTGTCAGACAACTAAAGAATCAAAACAAGAAACCTCTGGATTAGTAAATAGAAATGTTTGTTTGTGGAGGTCTCGTGAGTGCAAGGATGGGAGAAGGTAGAGCAGAGCTGGAGGGTGAAGACCTCTCCTCTTTCAGCATCTGGTAGATCAGTATGTGAAACTACAGCTATAGTTTCATCCTGTTATTTTCTTAAACATTAGGAAAAACTGAAAACTTAGAATCAAATTTTATGGTTCAGGGAGATCTCGCTCCTAATTATGCAAAAATATCTACAGGGTAATTATCACAGACCACAAAGCACATGAATGTAGTTTCCTTTGTCATTCTAGGGATATTTTGGCAGAGCTCAACCCTTAACGGTGAATATTCTTCTGGAGTGGAATTTAGGCTAGACTCATATATTAAAAAAACAACTAGCTCATCTTTGAAACACAGGGTGGTGACTGTACATCTGTATTGCTGAACTTCAGCAAGTTATTCTGGATGCAGACAGTCCTCTTCTGCTTCATATTTAACCTGGTTTCATCTGTCTGGAAGTGGCAACTGCTAGGGTTTGATAAATAGATTGAAAGGTTGTCCAGCTTCCCTGCAAGTGTCAGTCTCAGAAACTCGCTTATATAACGAGTTCCTCGGTGATTCACAGCAGCTGCTGGAGCTGTGAGAGTCAGCTGGGAGAACCATTCTCCTGCTCTCTAGTGGCAGAAGCACAAAAAAGCCAAAAATGTTCTGCCTTAGAACAAACTCGGACGTGTGTGCCTTGTTATTGCTGCACAGCCCTGAAAATGGCTGCCAAATTCCAAGTTGGTAACTTGGAAAAGGGAAGTATCTAAACCACCCAAAAAAGGGGCAAGGAATGGTTTAATCTAATATATATGTCTATGTACAGTGTTAACTTGAGAGTGTCAGAGCAATCATTATGCTGAATTCCATAAGCTTTTAAATGAGAACTTTGGGCTTTTCTAGGAGCCCTTGCAGGAATGATTGTGCAGAATGAAAAATTTCCCACTGCCATGAGCAGTAGAGGACCCAGGACACACAGTTGCTTAGTTTGGTTACAGCCAGTAGATAGCAGCAGTAACCAGACTGACTCACCAGTTTGCTGTGACTTGGTCCCACAACAGGCACTGCAGCACCTGGTGAGCAACAGAGCCTGTTTCATGCCAGAGGAGACAGCAATATTATACATCATCTTTGATCCCCTGTGCTGGCATAGGCACCATGAGCTGCATGGAGTGACCTGTGGAGCTACCACTCCACCTAAGACAGGGATCATATAGGAAAAGTAGTAATAGCAGGGAGGCTACAGGCTCATGGGCTGCCTGTCAGCTAAGGACACAATCTTTAAACACATACCTGCAAACTCATGCCTATAAATACAGTTGAGTCCATAGTAAATTAAAGGTGAATGTGGATTTCAAACATGCAAACATTTCAGAACAGTGACATGCCCCGGAGCCTCTCTACACTCCTGTATAATAAAATAAACAAAAATTCCCTTTAAGGCTTGCTTTAACACAGGCAACTCAGAATAGATGAGTCAGTGCTGGAAAACTGCAGATTATTCCTCTATCCTTCCCCATTCCATGGAAAATAAGGAATATAAGCTTTTTCCTGACGTGCCGTATGTGGTTTTATACCTGGGTAGGCAATCCTGAACTTAACTGCCTTGGTTGCTAAAGTATCTATTTTAATCAGTGTTGCACAGCACCCTCTTCTGCTGAGAGGTGGTGAGAAGTGGAAATCCCTGGTCTGCCTCACTTCTGTCTCTGATAGGCATTTATATACTGAAGAGCGAGGAAAGTCTAAAAACTCAATTACAGCAAATAGGGGAGAATCAATAAAGGAATGAGAAGCTGGCAGCCACACAGATGGGGGTTCATCTCCACCGCAGAATCCTGACACGCGACATTACAAGAACATAGAGTGCTCAGATGAGTTATGAAGATTGATATTTATGATGATGACTTGCAATTGTGCTATTTTAAAAACCCACCTATTTGGTAATGAAAACCTGCTGGCAAGAGCTGATCAAAGAGGTGAAATTGCAGGAAGAGTAAAATAAGATCAGTAAATCAAATGCTGTAAATCATCAGTGAGGCACACTACAATTAGGGTTGAATTCAAGAAGGCAGAATTATTGGAATTGCAAACATAAATCCATGTCACGCATGTGCTGCCATTTCTTCTGGGAAACACACGCTCACCTCTAGCATTCCCAGACTGACCTCTGTCAAGGGCAAAAAGATAACAACGGGCTCCTAACATAATGATTCCCCTTGACCGTGGCATGTTCCAGTTCAACAGAGGTCACAGAGGCTTGGAGGATCCCCATTTTATTACCTTAGGGAAGGTCTTAGATTTTGTACGTCATAGAATATAGTCCGTGAGTGGCCTATGGTGCCTACAGCTGGATAGGAGCAAAGGGACCAGGCTTGGAGACCTTAGCTGACTTTGTCTGGGAGATTGTCCGTTGTAAGCAATCTGAAATGCTAAACAACCTTGAAACAGCAATGCCTGTTCCCCTTTCTGACTACAAGCCATGTCTCTTTTGTTTTTTCATTCTATTTGCTCTCTGTTGTCTGAAAACTTCCATTTTCTACTAATATACTTGTCGGTGCAGTGCAGGAGTTGAAGGCGAATAAGACCCTCTGAATAATGCAGTAGAATTTCTCATACACTGCATTATTATCTCTTCTCATGTGCATTGAAAGAAAAAAATTGCTAAACTATCTAGTCATAAAGTTCCAGCCTGGGATTCCTTTCTTTTGGTCTCAGATGTCTACTTAAAACATTCCTATCAGATGGAGATTGAAGTGGGTCATTCTACTTTCAGTGGTGATGGCAGCTGGTAGATGAGGTTTAGTGAGAACAAACATCTTTTGGAATGCATTTAGGGAAACATTTAACAAAAGCTGCTTTGACTTCGGTGACAACAGCTGGATTTTGGTTTTAAGAGGCTGTGTGGAACAAGCACAAGTGGAGAGAAATAGCTTCTTCCAATAGACTGATGGTGGGATGAGGAATTAGGAAATCCTCTATTTTAGTTGCTGGCTGCCACTGCATTGCTTGGTGAAACTTTTAGGTTCTCTATAGCGAGCATCAGCCTCATTTCATCTCATGTAGCATTAAAACTTGCTTCAGTGAAGAGTCACAAAGGCTAGCCGCTTGATACAGTGCAAATGTGCCTTGCTTAGAAAATTAAGCAGCACACGTGGCTTCCCTCTTTTAGTTTTTAATAGAGATGAACATACTGGCGATGACCATTGTCCCAGCAGTTCACAAGAGTGATAACATACATGAATGTCCTGTTCTCATGGGAGAGACCACAGATCTGAGAGCGCTTCTGGCTAGTTTCCCCCTATTTCAGGAAATCCTCCCCCTTTGAACCCTTTATAAGGAGGACCTAGAATGAAAGAGTGGATTTCTAGGGAAATCGCCCCTGCTTTTCCCTATGCAGAAACTAGACAGAAGGTGCTGCGCTGAAGTTGTGCACCTACTGCAAGTAGCATCTTTGGTGCAAAGTAGAGTGAACTTTACTTCAGTAGCTCCATGATTTTCTTTCTGTGTACTAAAAAACTGCTACAGGGTACCTGGTAAATGAATGGTTAGTTATTATTTTGTCTTCAGAATGGCTCCATCCAGTTCTTTAAACTGCCAGTTTATTATTCATTTCATTTATCTACAAGGCATTAATAAAACATGAAGGGCTAAAGCTGACTTCATTGCACTTGGAAATCCATGCAGTATAGTTTCACAGACTGGGAAATCTTGTTATTGTGCATTCATTTTCTTGTGGAAAACATAATGCACCAGCAAAGTTTATCATTTGTGGGTTTTAATTTAGATTGGCCATGAGGCTGCCCTGCCACGCTCCCAGCAAGATATGTGCAAAAAGCAAATGATAATCCGTTTTGAGTCTTTCTTTGAAACAGGTCTATACTGAAACTGAAATTGTGGTGGTCCAGCCTGGCAGAAGCTCTCAATACTACACTTACTACTCTACTCAAATGATGTGTAGACTAGGACTTAGACAACTGAATATTCAGACCCTTATTCTCCCTGCAGTTCTGCTCCAGAGAGCAATTTTCTGCTCCAAGTTACGGAGCAGTAATTGTATATGAGCAACTGGACAACAGAAGATGTTGGCAGGGGCAGAAAGGGGGTATTGCAAGTCAGAGGCATTGTCAGGTGGTGCTGTAGCAATACTATTAGCAGCTCTTAGAAAGATCAATCCATTTCTGCTTTATAATCCTGGGGTTTTTTTAAGGACACGTGCAGCACGTGGCTGTGGTCCTATTAAAAGTGCAGCACAACTATGAGGGGCTACCTGTTTTTCTTAAATAGTCAAATAGATCATTATAACCAAAACCAGAATCTTGAACTTCTGAGGAGCAGGAACCTCCTACAGGACATAAACTTGGGTGAATATGATCTAGTTCAGTCTACTTGGGAAGTGTCAAAGTGGCTTCTGTAAAGAGGAGTCCTAATAATTTACAAACCTCTTTGACATCTTTGAAGAGCCATCAATAAATGGAGTAAGTGTGATCTGATTAATACTCTTCAGTGGAATTGTCAAAAGGCTTTGGCAAATCCAATTTCTGAGGAAAGTAAGCAGCCAAGGAGGATAAGGGAAGGTCCTAGCACAGGTAAGTAGTTGGGCAAACAAAAGAAACAGATGGTAAAAGTAAATGATCAAGCCTCAGAATAGTGTCAGCAGAGGTCTTTAGGGATTTGTGCTGGGAGGTCGGCAGTCCGGAATACTCATAAATCACCCAGCAAAGGGTGCAAACATTCCAGTCGCTATTACTGGTCATTTGCTTTTCCGGTTTTCCAGATTTTAATGTAGAAAGGAACACTGCTAACATTTACTCTAGCCTTCCATGTGACGTGATCTAGGACTAACCCAAATGAATTGCAGATTCAAGTCTAGTATCTGGGATTGAACTAAAGCAGATCTTTTCTAAAAAATACCTAATCTTGTTTTTAAAATTTCCTGTGACGTAGAATCTACAAAAAACTTCCTGTTAATCTAGGGGTTAGTTGCCCTCAACATTAAAAATTATTAACTTAATTCTGGCCTGAAGGCATGGAGCTTCCAGGCAGCATCTCTTATGTCTGCTGGTGTGAGGATTCCTCTGTGTTCAGGTCTCCATCTCTCCATGTGGGTACTCACAGATTATTATCAAATAATTACTTGTACTTCCTTTTGCTTAACCAAAAAAAAAGATTAAACTCCCAGGATCTTTTCTATTAAAGTGCGTCTTCCAGTTCTTTTCCACTGAGCAGAATCTTCAGCTTCAATTTGGTGCTAACATCTACTGCAAGCAGCAAAGGCAGCCCTGAGTACAGTTTAACCACCTTGTGAGAGTCCTCTGCACTGGGGAGGCTTTCCAAGGAAAGGGGAAGGGCAGAATCACCAAAGCAGCTTGGATACCACTTGTATCTCATAGTGATATCTTGTAGAGCAGGGAATAACAGCATGGTTGAAGGTTACATGTTCTAGACTAATAGATCTGTCTCTTGTGAGAAGTCAAAGTAAGCTAGTGAAGTCTTCAGACTACTTAGATATTTTAACAAATTCTGTCTCAGTCCTCGGCTTGATGGGGAGATCAAGTCATTTGGAATCTCACATTCTTCAGGTCTCACAGCAAGACTGTCCTCTATTTATTCCACTCCAGTCTTCTCCTTGCTAGAAAAAGTTAAGCATTCTCGAGTACTGAAAAGTGTGGGTGGCAAACATCTGATCCGAACCTTTTCCCCTGCTGAGCAACAACAAAATTGTGATTTTTTTTCCTCCCCATTACTCATGAACTGTGTATTTTTATCAGCACACATTTCTAAATAAATCCTGTCACCTAATCCTGTTAAGTGAAACCTGCAAATCCAAGGAAGTAGAAGTCTTGCTCAACTGAAACAGGGATTTATGAAGGGTTTTGCAGAATGGTGAAAAACAAAGACTTTACAAGCACAGAAGTGGCTTGTAATATATACAATTTTTCTTTGAGCAGGCTTTGAACAGCAGCCTGTCGAGCATCCACTATGACAGGAAGTTGCTCAGAGGGGGGAAAGTGGTACTTTTTATTGTCGGCCTTGTTTAACCTTAAGTGCTTCCTCTGGGGTGGAGTATGCACTGAGATGTCGTGCTGCTTAGTCTGACATCCCTCTTTGGGAGGAGGAGAGAACTGTTGCAGTGTCTAGATCTGCTTTACTAAGCTTCATATATATATAAGTTTGTGTACAGGGTTTTTTACAACAGTAGCGAATGGAACAGCAAGCAGAAATAAATGGGTTTTGCTGGTAACTTTCTGCTAGATGCCACAGGAACATGTATAACCTGGGAAGCTACATGGACAGATGTCCTGTGTCACCTCAGGCAAGCTTTTAATGCCAGACCCAGCGAAGGATACAGGCACTCAAAGGTGTTGTGCACTGTAGTGTGTAACTCCTAGGAGCCTAACCAAGCCCAGAGTGGGACACCAAACCTTTCTGTCCTGTGCCCTGGGGCTCTCCAGGGACCATGGGCCAGCTGAGCAGGAAGCAACCTAGCCATGAGGACAATGCTGACAAAATCAGGTAGCCACAGATTGTTTCTCCCTGTTGTCTCACCACAGGTCAGCCCATGTGCAGGGCTGCTCATATCTTCACATCATCTAGAGCTCGAAGATCTTTTTCAACCTATATGATTCTATGATAAAGATTTAAGCTTTAAAAAAACAAACAAACCAGAACAGTTCTCACTCTCCTCTTAAATTGCAGCTGGTGAAGCAAATGTCACTTTCCTGTTCTGTAGTGTCCCACAGGAAGCATCTTTGTGAAGTTGCTCCATTGAACAGAAGATTTAAGATGCCATCAGTTGGTAGGAGAGCACAGGAGGGAATATGATTCTATCAGCTAATGGTTTGGGGAAAATCAGGAGAGCCTGTCTTCTGGTCCTGCTCCCTGAAGTGTTTCTGCAAATCACATGGGAAAGGGCATTGTCTAAAAAAGAAGACAAAGGCCAGGAAGCAGCAGCTAGAACTGCTGTGTGTTCTCCTGCCCTTGCAGTAGACAGCACAGAGCAGTAACACTAGATGCAGTATGCAGTTTTCTCATTGATTTCGCTGAAAAAAAGCTTCAGCCTTCACAGAAGAGGCAGGTGAGCTTCCCCTTGCAAAAACACACACGAACACAAGACCACCCTCTGCCGAGACAAATTTATACAATGATGAACTGATACTATCAAGACAATGGCCTCAAGAGTCTGTAGAGCTTTGTTTAAGCTCTTACACAAAGATCAGCAGAGTGTTGAAAACAAATGAAAGAACAGGCTGCAAAAATTAATCAATGGGGAATCCCTGGGTGGACTGGTAGAAGTGCCACAGTGTGAGGCAGGGCTGGTCACTCCCTGCCTGCACAGAGCGAACACAGCCTTGCTGCTCAGCTCCAGGAGCATCTGAGCATTTGACATCGTTTAATCAGGGCCAGCTTGTGTGGCAGCATGGAAGATACAATCTTAGTTAGTCCTTCATCTGTATGCCTGAGAACTAGGGAGGTGCCTGCATGATGGGTATTAATTAGCACAAGGGCATGCAGTCTGAATAGATGTGGCTGGGAAGGAGGGGCACAGATAAGAGAACGCTGAAGGAACCTTCTGCCTGCACGCTTCTGGCTTTACTGGGTATTTAATCTTTGTCAAGGGTACAGCACTTACACTTCCTTCTATTAGGAAGTCCAAATCTCATTTTATTATTAGCCACTTGGGTAATACATTGGTTCCTAAAATACCCTTTGAAAAAGAGAACAAGAAAAGGGCATTTTACCTTTTTTTCTCTTCTACACATACAACCTTCTTGTTTCCAAAACCAGCTTTAACTTTCAAAAGAAGAAAATTCCCTTTTTGGTACAGATAAAGGTTTTCAGAATGTCAGCTTAGTTGCTTGAGTACAAGAATGACCATAAAGAAGCTTATAATGGAAGTTTATACCCTCCTTAATGGTAGCATTGCAGAGTTGATCATACAGAAAGATGAATGCAGTGCAGACAGTTCTCTCCCTGCCTCTTCCTATGTTCTTAGTTTCTTCTCTTCTGCTTTGGATCCATTCTTCTCTATCTCAAGGAAATAATCTCCAGATTTAGGATAACCACAAGATCCCTCCAGTGTGGAGTGGGTTACACGTGGTACCACTGGCAGGCTGCTTTCTTAGAAACAAAGCTCAGACAGGAGAGGCCATTATTTTAATCACATGGAATTATTTGCAGCCTTATCAAATGAAGCCTATTCCCTTTACTTATCTACTGGCTCACTGAGGCACTCGGCATTGCTGCCAGTTGTAGACACCACTGCTGAGCAACAGACACGGCGGTGGCACAAATCGCTCTTTTCCCTTGCAAGATAATGGAACGTCTCAAGGACTCAGACTGGCCTAACCTGGTTGCTTCTTTGTAGAGGATGTACTTATGCCAGTGAGGAATGAAAGGCAGACAGAAATACAGTATCTTCCTTGCCTTTGGCCTTGTTTTATTGTGAAATTACAGTGAAATTCTATTCCATTTAAGCTACTGAGTGGGAGGGATAACTACCTGAAACATCCCTCTGTGGGTAGTCCATGACCAGGGATATCTGTAAGGGGTAATGATAAACTAGGACCTTCTGTTTGAAGCTCTTCTAGTGCCTTATTGTTTAGGCATGCTGGCTAAGCTCGGTTTTGCAATTATGCTGTCTTCAGGAGTTCAGAAATCATGAATAAATATGGAAATATCTGAGTTTGTTCTCCAAAATCATGAAATGACTTCTAGCTGCTTACCTGAGGAAATGAAGCTCATACAGTCATGCTTTGTATCCATCAGTCTGTGAGTTCCCTCCTACTAATGTTTCAACCTGTTTGATGGTTTAAAACAAATTTGACAGAGGGATTTTGCCGCAAAGATAGTCTCTTCCTTCATATTTGTGAAAATATATAGCTGGAGTAAAGAGAGAATTCCTATTAAGTCATAAAATCATGGAATTGAAGGATAATTTAGGTTAGAAGGGATCTCTGAGGGTCTTTTGCTCAAAATGGCTGCAGCCTCCAGCACTGGCATTAATAAATTACTAGACATTAGAGAATCTGTGACAGTAGAATTATGAATTATGGAGGAAAAGTTTGTGTTGACTCCGCAAATTAGACATGGGAGACTCCAGTCACAAGGCATAAATCCATGGGACAGTTTTTTCATAGCCGTTGTGCTCACAGACCATCTTGTTTCTGATTAGTCTCTTATTTCCAATTTTTAAGTCTTCTGTCTGCCTTCAGCACTTTGCTGCGTTGTTGGCATTATAAGTTCTTAAACCAGAGCTGTACAAATGCCTGGCAGGTGGTGTGGCTGTGAAACCTTGGTTTGCAGTTGCATCAACAGCATGACGTTGAGTTCGTTTAATTCATATAGTGAGGAAGAGAAAGGGTTAAAGTCAGTCCTGACAGACTAGCTCACTAAGAGCAGAGTCTGGGCTTCCCAAAGTTGGGAGCTGCCATTGCTGTTGTTGGAGACAATAACATGCTTCCCATTAAATCCAGCACTGCATGATAATCAAAAATAGTACAGTTCACAGAGACAGGAGATACATTGGTGGGGCCAGGCTTGTGAAAGGGGATCCATTATTCTTTGTGAAGCTCCAGCTCATTAAATGGTGGTGAAAAGCGCTATTTCGAGAAAGAACCATTTGATAGGCACTGAACTGATCCAGTCTGAGCAAACCTCCCCATGCTGCCTCAACCCTTTCCTGAATAATTCCAGATGAGGATAGAAAAATAAGCTAGTGCTCAGTTTTTAAATAGAAATTTAATGGGGCATACATTTGGAAGGCAAATTTTCTTGAAATCCCAGATACAAGCTTAACATGAGCATTTCAATGTGAACACAGGGAAACATATTGGTAGAGTTTACGCCATGATATAAAAATGTAGGTGCTTTGTAAACTAAAATAATTGTGACTAAATCATACAGTTGCTGTAATCTCAGCAGCTTCTCAGATTCCATGAAATTTCTCTTCCTGATAGCTTCATACCTGGTTACCTGCCTCTATTTTTCTATTTCTATTAAGTTTCCCATCCTCCAAGGGGAATATTAAAGATCAGGTGGCAAGATGCTCATGCTAATCAGTTTCTAGCTATGATTTTTAGCTACTTGCTCCAGTGAGGATTACCAGCTTTTGCAAAACATCTAAACACTGAAAATCTCAGAGGTTTATTTTCCTCTTCCCCCAGATACCAACATGGCTGATTCTCTGGATGACATTTTCTTTTTTGCAGCCCAGTGGCAAAGCTGTTTGTTCGTTATAAGCACATTCCCAGCAACTCCCCCATAGTCTAGACAAGTGCTTGTGTTTTGATCTCAGTTCTAAGGGTGAAGAGAGTGGGATTGCTCCAGACTTGTTTACCACTGGAAGCTGGAATGAATATAGCTTTCCAAGCACTTCCTGAGACAAGCTCTTCTGTCCTGTTGTGTATCTCATCTCCTGCTGCTGCCTCTCTTGCCAGGCTCCACAGTGCATTGTTGTTAGGGATCTGGTTAGTATCGCTCTGCTCCCACTGATGGACTTTGAACTGTTCTTTCTCCCAATTCTTGTGCAGCAAAAGTGAGCTGCTGCTTCCATCCAGACATCCTGCTCTGTGGGACTCCTCTCTCTCCCTGCTGTCCTCTGATGTGGCTCCCCAGAGTCCAGCATCCCAGCATGGAGCTCACTTCCCATTGCTCAGCTGCTTCTTTTAGCCTGGCCAGATGCTCAGGTGCCCTTTTCTCTGTGCCTTAAATAGGTTTCAACATATGTTCCAGCAGTTCAGTCCCCCACTTTATGGTTTCTGGAAGGAACATGATGGAGCAATAAGAAAGTGCTGGCTGAATTTCAACGAGTACAAGTGTGACAGCACACTTGGGTAATTAATAGGGGAAAGGAAGAGATAGGATTTGTGCATTTATGGTGATTATTTCTCTATTATCTCCTAGGTATGCTAAAAGCTGCAGAGGCAGCAAGTGCAGACTCTGCTGCTAAAACTCTGAGGTAGAATTTCCCAGTTTTGTAGTGTTGAATATTTCATGAATTTCAAATGCCAATTATGAGTTACTTGCTGCCTGCTAGGAACAACAGACAGCTTTGAAAGGACTTGCTCCCATTCTTCCCATCTATACCACGTGTTTGTTGGCTCCTTTTTTTATCTGAGGATCCAAGGGTTCTAGGGGGATGACCAAAACCCTCACCCAAGCAAAGGTGGTCATAACAGGCCAGTGTGCAGAAAGCTTGCCCTGCTGCTTTCTGTACCCTGAGCTGGAGGATATCAGTTTTTATGGGCTCACAGGTTATCCTTCCATAGTCCTGAGCTCATTTTGAATGTGCTTTTTCACATTTGCATTGCAACACTCGATCTTTATTAAAATAGCACCACAGATATATATATATATACACACACACATACACGTGTATATATGAGCTGGCAAAACCCCCTAAAAAACAAATGAATCTTTGGCTGCTTCACCTGCGTTCTCCCTACTACATCCATTTCCTTTGTATTTATGCCAAGTCTTGGAGTGGTATTTGACAAATATTATTGAACAGGAGATAACTTCCCTCAAAAACAGTTCTCCCTTTTCCTGGCAGGTGGGTTCTCTGTAGCCCCTTTGAATATACTGGTGCAGGCAATGATAGGCAAGACAGTCCTACAATAGTCCTAGTTTTTCTGAAATGTTCTAAAACAGTGCCTATAAAGGTCCATTGGCTGACCTGGAAAGCACTGCCATAATGCCAACAATAAATAACGTCTGTGATAATAGTTTCATACCATTAGACAAGGATAATTCCCAGCCTCCTGCACTTAGTTCTTGGAAGGCTCTCAAATAAAAAATCATTACTTTGAAGTTCTCTGGATGCAAAATTGTCATTATGTTTTAAAGGACTTTAAAACTTTGTCTGAGTTTGGTGCCTGTAACTCCTGGAAGTGTTAGAACCCCCACTTGAAGACAGCTACCCAAGAGCGCATCTTCTCGTTTGTAGCCCTTTGGGCTACCTGCTTTGGGCCATTTGCTGGATTAGGCCTAGATTCCATAGAGAACTTAGGTTCTTATTTCAGGTTAAGCATTTTTATTTTTTCAAAATGGGACTATAGCCTTTGCTAAAATAACATCCTCAAAAAATTGCTTTAAAGCAGTTGTGCTACTGAAGTGAAGCTTAATGCTTTATAATATATGTGAAGGTAATAAGCTTGATCCCAAAGCACTAACTTAAAAAACTTTCTTTGTATCTGAGGAATCATCTGTGTTGTATATAGACTGGACACTGGTAGCTGGAAAGTGCCGTCCGGAATTCTGGGCACGGGGATCTCTGCGTGCCTCTGGCGTGGTGCAGCAGTCTGCCAGCCGGCCTGACTCAGGCTTTGCACCTGAGAATGTCTTCCCTAGCTACAGAAGGGCTAACAGAGCATTCTGCTGCTTGGCTGCTCTGTCGTGTTCTTTCCCCACTTCAGGGCTGTAAGAGAATCTTATTTGTGTCACCAAATAAGGCAGCACTCAGAGAACAATCTCGGAAGGGCCTGGAAATATGGAGTGTGGGTATTTTCCAAGAGCTGGCTAGAATACCTAGGGCTGGAAGAGGACAAACAGCTTGATGCCTTGAGCACGTCCTTTGTTGCTCTGTCATTCCCTGGGAACATCAGGGACTGTGTTGAAGAAGCTGCATCAGTTTCAGATGTTATGCACCTCATTAATCAAAACCCATCCTTTTGGAAGGCAGCTGATTGCAGCTTAGGCACAGAAGTGCTTACACCTCGGCATCCCTAGTGCCTGGAGGAGGGAAGAAGCAGAGGAAAAAGACCTTTAATGCTATCACTGGCTTAGTTCACGTTATCTAATCTACAGGAGCATTTCAAAATCGAGATTTATTTCCCCTGAAAAGCTGCTTCTACCAGAAATTGTGATGAAAATAATAATAATAATAATATTAAGTAATATTAGCACTGGGTAGCTTTGCTGTAGCATATTTCAAATGAGTCACAGCCAGTCTGGGCTGTAGCAGGAGGTGGGAGGAGGAGAGAAGAAGGTGATTGCTTTAGAGAAAGGATTTGTGAGTGTGAGACAAACAAAGATGAGGAAGCATGTGCTGTCTGTGTGTATGGTGAAGTCACTGCTGAGGGCTGCATTTCTTTGAAGTAAGAGCTGAGGTAACATCCTGCTGCTTTATAAATGGCAGAGTTACTTTAGGCAAGTGGCTGGTGACTCCTGGAAGGGGAAAGGTGAGTATCTGCTTATGAAAGCAGAAGTGTGGAGCTCTCCAGGTGAGGACTTCCTCACCACTCACAGTGGGCATCTGCCTCCTGTGTTTAGCCTCCCTGCCAGCCTGCGGGCTTCACGTGGTTTCCTTTTCCTAGGAGGTATGGTTTCAAATGTAAAAACCAGCAAATGTTCTACAAAGCCTCAGAATTTCAGTCTGTGCAAAAATATATGCAAACAGTCTTTCATATATACATATTCTCAATAGAGGTTTAATTTAACTCCACTGGTTTCGAAGGCTTTATGTGAGGAAATAATTTGAAGCAGTTTATCAATCGAATTCCCAAGGAAGCACAGGGCAGGCTGATTGTCACCTCTTTCCCTCCTTTTCTCAAAAAAATAACAACAAAAGGCAGGGAAATGCCTGATTTTAGCCTTCCCCCCCCTGCTCTGGCCTGGCTCATATGAGGTGCATTGCAGCCAGCCGTGCAAGGCAGAAGGATTCCCCCCCGGAGCTGTGCCTTTCCCAGGACTAGCCTCCCGGGAGACACGGAGGGAGAGCCGCGGGAAGTGCTGAGTCAGGTGCCCACTGGGAAGTGGGTTTCCCCGTGTCGCAGGGAGAGCCCACGCAGCCCACACGCTCCTTCCTCGCCAGCCCAGCCTCCCGCAGTCCAGCGGGGGAGCTCTCGGAGATGCAGCTGCCTGGGTTTTTTTGAATGACTTCTACAGATCCAACCCCGCAGGGGAGAAATAGTAACGTTTTGCATGTCTAACGGGAAAGCGAGCAAAGGGGAAAGAAACCGTCCATAGTTTGCAGACAGGTAGAGAACACAACGTGTTTCCCAGCAGGCGAACTTCTGCTGGAAAAGCCGGGCGCTCCCCAAACCCCTGCTTTGCATGCAAGTCAGATTTTCAAGGTGAACCGCTGCTTTCCCGTTAGATTTGGCTTTTCCCCTTCCCACAGCCCACCCTGTGTCTCCACAAGCAAACCTGCAACAACTACAGAAGGAGAAAGGACCGGCAGCATCTATGAGAAAAAGGAACCACCTTCCTGTGTGGGTTTTTTTTTTTTAAATGTTTATGATGCTGCTATATTTAAATTCCCGGTAGCGCTTGCCGCTAAGGCCCGGAGCGCACTAAGCCCGGTGCCTTGGGCCGGGCGGCGGGAGCTGGGCAGCGCCGGGGCGGCGCGATCCATCCTGCCCGGGGGCAGCGCCGGCAGCACCGGGCGGCACCGGCAGCGCTGCGGCGGCCGTTCGGCCACACACACACCCTTGGCTGCCAGGCGTTGCCCTTTTAAGAAGCCCGGGTGCTGGCTCAGGTAGGCAGAGCCTGCGTGCAGTAGTCGCTCCTATGGCAACCCAATAGAATGGGATCGCTTCATGAATATTCCCAGGAGCAAGGGCTGCATGAGGAATAAGTGATGACAGTGATGTAAGCAAGCAGTGGCTGCTGCAGGTTGCAGTTCATTGTGTTATTGGCCGGCAGGTTGAGGAGTTTGAGGCACCCGGGCTTGCGCTTCGCTTTTCGGATGATGTCTGCCCGCCGGGAGACACGGCACATTTGCATCTCGAAGCCAACATGGCAAGGCGGCTGCTGCTGCTGCTGCCGCCCTCCCTCGCCTTCCAGCCAGAAGTGTGTGGCTCTCCTCTAGACTTCTTGCCCAGTGCTCTGGATGCGAGCAGACAGGGATTGCAGTAACACTCACCAAGGGGAGACAAGCAGCAAGTAGCCAAATCGGGACAACGGAGAAGCGGGAAGGGAGGGGGCTTTTTTGCCTCCCTCTTTTTT
>VYZX01009078.1:0-39408 GCA_013401335.1 Brachypteracias leptosomus | reverse complement strand
TTTTTTTTTTTTTTTTTCCCTTCCCTTCTGGATGCAGAGCCTGTGTTTTGATGCAGGGCTTGTGGATGCCACAGCCTGGTAAGGAGATGACACGCCAGTCTCTGGTCCCTCCTGCCCCTTGAGCTGGGGGGCAGGGGCCTGGGGGCAGTGCCGGTTCCCCTCCCTGGGTAGAGCTGAGGGGATCTCTCCCTCTACCTGAGCAGCAGCAGCAGCAGCATCGGCCATGGACAAGCTGCCCCCCTCCATGCGCAAGAGGCTCTACAGCCTGCCCCAGCAGATCGGACCCAAGGCGTCGATCATGGACGAGGAAGAAGACAGCGACAAGGACACCCGGAGGAAAAGCATCAGGCTGAAGCCACTGCCTTCGCCCTCTGCTGGGAGCACCCGGGCGCTCGGGGGGGACCCCGGCAGAGGGGGGGACCCCGGCCTCGTCGAGACGGAGGCAGGCAGCAAGGGTGCCAAGACCAGCACCAACGGGGACTGCCGCCGCTTCAAAGGGAGCCTCTCCTCGCTGACCAGCAGGCACCTCCACGATGCGGCCGAGGAGAAGAGGCTGATCGGCGGCGAAGGGGACCCAGCCTCCCCCTGCGAGGACAAGAGCCCCCTCGGCAGTGGGGAGCTGGAGCAGGGGCTGCCAGCGCCCCCCCCGCCAGCGTCCCCGCCAGAGCCCCAGCAGCAGCCCCCCCGGGCTTGTTCCTCTTCCTCCATCAAAGTGGAAGGAGGTGGAGGGTGCGATCAGATCACCCCAGATGAGGAGCAGAGGCTGGGCCAAACCGGTTTCATGCAGAGGCAGTTCGGGGCCATGCTCCAGCCGGGGGTCAACAAATTCTCCTTGAGGATGTTTGGCAGCCAGAAGGCCGTGGAGAGGGAGCAGGAAAGGGTTAAGTCTGCTGGATTCTGGATCATCCATCCCTACAGTGACTTCAGGTACAATCCCCCACTCCTGACCCACTCAAAACTAGCTGACCTGCCCCTTCTCCGCCATGTCCAGCTCAGACCTTTCTACACAGGCACACACCCCAACACAACTTTCCCTGCTAATTTCCTAGGCAGAGGAGCTGGAGGACACATCCAAGATCCACTCCAGTCAAACCATCTGCAGGTTTCATTTCCATTTAAGCTTGATTTTAGTGTCCCCACACTATTATTTATTTAAAATTGTGTTTTAAACCAACAATTGTCTTTCACTTTGGCTTTTTCTAAGGGAAAACCCTGTTTGTAAGTTTCAGTGTAAATGGGGAAAAATGTTCCCACCTGATGCACAAGTCCAGATTAACTAAAGCATGGTGTCTCCTGCTTGACTAGTCCTACCTCTCCAGTTCAGAGTGTTATGATTCAGAGCTGCCTGATTAATGTCTTAGTTTGATACCTTAAAGTGCTCTCCCTTCCCCAAGAGTTAGGGAAGGATGTTGTTACTGTTGCTATTCTTTAGCTTCTCACTGCAGCATCGCTTGTGGGGAATTGGTATGTGCAGGGGATAGCAGCATTCATTAAGAAGGAACTTAACACCTTCAGAGTCTTACAGAGAAAGATTTTTCTCTTTGGCATCAGGAGATCCTTATTTTCAAAATGAGTTTGAGCAGGGAATAGTTAATGTTATCTTTATGAAAGCATTGGCTTTCTTTCACTCAAACAGCAGCATTTACATGAAGGTTAATAAGGAAATTAACTTGTAAACCCCAGAGCAGGTTTTTGTATAGTTCCATCTAGCAGAGGGGTTGTGTTTGGGCATTTCTGGGTAAAGTATTGTTTCCTGCACAGGTGAATTGCCCTCTGCAATATGTATGTAAAGTACTGCAATCAATAATTAATTACTTAGTGCAATCAATGTCTAAGGCTTATTGCTTCAACTTTAACTACAACTGCCTTACATCTCACATTTAAAAGCACACAGTAGAAGAACATTGTTCAGACACATTTCTATGAAACTACATGATTTTATTGAATTCTTGGAATCTTCAAGAAATCTTGCCTTATTCACTAAAATACAGTTAGCAAGGTAATTGCAGGAAGGAGTTTCAGGGTGGATTTGGGTGCCCAAAGACAGAAACACCAGAAACATCTTGACACTATCTGTGAGAGATTTAACGAGCAGTCCACACGCTTAGAAGATTCCACACTGGCACTGAACAGATTCCTTGATATTTGCTTGGATTAACAAATGTTATTAGAAGGCTACGTGAATTGGAAGACTGCACTGTCATTTAAATTCAGTGCATTCAAGTGTCCCAAGCGCACAGATGACCGAGCATATGAGGGTTTCCAGTAGCTACATTATTATATATAGTCCTTGAAAGTACAATCCTAATCAAAACCAGATTGGAAAGAGTATAAAATTGCCTCCTACTTGTGAACGATCAAGTAGTACCTCACAAACAGTGAAATGTGAGCGTGATTAGCTTAAAGAAGAACAAAACTAATTTAATCCTCTTGTCTACAGATCTTTGTGTTATTAGCCATGAGTCTGGCGTTAAAAACTATTGTGCTGTCTTTGGTTATTCTAGTGAGGTGTTCTCTGTGTGTCACACCCTTAAGGAATTTTGAATGTAGTCTCTGGATTGTATATGGATTTATGCAAAAGCAGTGTTCAGTTTGCATATCTTTTATGTATCTGAACAGTGGATGTGTTCCCTTCCATCTTTACAACTGCATTTTCAGCATAGAACCAGACTGGAAAACTTCAGGAAAAGGATTGTAGCAGGAGCTGAGGTAACCACCTTGCCCAAGGTGAGATGGTCCTAAGAGTTTGGCTTTTTAATATGCCTGCTGAACCTGTGCTTATTCCTTAAAACAACACAGTAAATTATGAGGTGAGCTTTTCTTTCAGAGGTCCTTGGCTATGGGGCCACTCCCAGCCTTACACAAAGGGCTGAAATACTCAGGCAAGCTTCGACTTTCCCAAGCCGGATGATCACTCTGTCTGCTAACACTCAGATGTTCATGTGCATGCAGATATTTATGAATGCATGTACAACTCGTTAGTATTAATAATAAAATCCTCCCGTGACATAGCTTTGCATTTGTGCAGAGAGAGCACACAGTGACTTGGGTATCTGTCCCCTAGTGCAAGACACTCTCTGCTTGGTGTCACATTCCAGGTAGGCTGATGTCTTGCTGCTTTCTGTTCCTTCTAAATTGATGCTAGAAGCCTAGCACACCAACAGGGGCTGTCTCCCTACTGTTACATGTCAACATCAGATGGAGCAGAGGTACTGATTGTCCAGAGAGACATCAGAAGATACCAGGAGGAGCTGGCTGCACTGCTGTGTGGTCCATATGTGGATTTTCTGAGGAACTTTGGTCACCCCTGATTGCTTGCAAGGTATCTGTTTGGATGTGAATGCCACTTAGAGCAAACGTGTGGGCTTCCATGAAAAATGACCTATGTGAATGCCACTTAGAGCAAACGTGTGGGCTTCCATGAAAAATGACCTACGAACAAGGGCTGCCTTGAAGGAGAAGAGTGGGAGCTTTCCCAGATGCTGTTCGCATTTTGTGTTCCCTCTTTCTCTGAGTCCTACTAAAGCATCTGTCTTGGAAACAACTCGCATGAACATGAATAACATTTTTTGACCTCTGAAATGCAGCACATTGCACCAAAGAGCAGATATTATCAAAATATTTGCAAGAGCTATATCCTTGACCCAAAGGACTTGTATTTTCCGTGTCTTGCAAATTACGCAGTGCAATGCATGATGGCTCCTCGTTACAGATGGATGCAGATTCTGGAGCGTTAGGATCTTCTAAGAGGCATGAGTCTCCACTAGCCTGCACTTTGCTGTCACCAAAGCTGTGCAGCAGCTTTTGCTGTACAAGTTTCAAACTAATAAATATTTAGACCCAGATCTTGTTTTCTTTTTTAGAGAAACCAGTTTCACCTCTGAGAGTGAGGTGCATCTCCAGGCATTTTGGTAGAGCTCCAAACCTCATGACTCCTTTCTCAGTAGAACTTCAGATGTGAAGTTCTGAATGGAACACTCCAGCTCTGTTTACCGGAGCTTGATTCTGCTGTGGAATGACATTGGTGTCATTCCTCTGACTTCATGGGAGTTGCTTCTCCTTCACTCTATGCGAGAGGAGTTTCTGGTTTAGAATAGAACAAAGGCTTTCATCATAGTCTCATTAAATTATGATTTCAGCATCCAATATGGCTAATTCCAGTGGCAAATCTATGACCCGCCAAGAGAAAAGCAAATTAATATAGATTAAGGCTCTGTTGATTTCTGCTTTTAGTCCATTGTGAGGGGAAAAGACACCAAGTGACCTTTATGAAAACCAAACTCAGTGCTCCTGAGTACTCAGGACTAATGCAGTGGACTAGTTCCAGAAGCACTTGAAAAGTGCCTTGGCAATTTCTAGTGAAAATAAGAATACTCACTGCTATAGTGAGGTGCAGATGTATGCGGTAGTGGCTCGAGTTTATTTGCATCTGTGGTTGATTGCACATCAGTCCCGAGCCAAACTGTATTTCCTAGATCAAGATTTATCTGCAACTTTGAAAGCTTTTTCACTGGGTAGATAGAATTGTAATTTATTGCTTAGAGGAAGCATTGATCCAGTACAATTGGTTTAATAAAAAAATTCTAGACAAACAATGATCTATCTAGTTTGGAGCTGACTGAAGCACTTTGGTTGTAGCTGCTATCCAGAATTCCTTGCAAAAAAGTGTAGCATGCTGCTTTTAGAAAGGCCTGAGAACAGATACACTATCTGAAGGACCAGAATAGTCCAAACACTGGATGTAAATAGAACTGCACATTATTCACTGCCCAGTAATCTATTAACTTCTTCACAGAAAAGAGAAACTGCTGCCTCCTTGAAAACAAAGAAAAATACTGCACTCGGTAACAGTCTCAACTTCAGGTTTTAGAATTTTTCTTTTCTATGTTCTCTCTTACTTGTCTGCGAACAGATCCTTGTCTTCACTGGCTTCCTCTGCCAGAGCCACCTCTTCTGCTTGGGCACTTGTGGAGATTTCTGTGGCACCAAAAGACATAGATACTCAGGTGTGATATATAAGGTAGGGGAATTCCTGAAGAACAAAACCATTTGCTCCTTTTCATGCTGCTCCAGACCCCTAAGCAGTGTCAGTCTTGTGGGAAATCAGTGGGATTTACTAATTACAGTGCTAAATACTGAACCCAGTACTGCTGGTGGGATTGAGCAGAAATGGGAAGGATGTGTGTTTGCCTTTCCCATTCTCCTGAGTAGAACTGAGATCCAGAGTGCCTCCCGGCATGCTGCTCTGTCTGCAGAGACTGTTTCCATTTGTAAGCTTCTCCCTGTGCTATTGGAAGGGTAAACAATTTTTGGCAGTTTGCTTGGGTGGGTGTTGCTCTCCCTTCTCACAGACAATAACACCCTTTGCTTTACCTGCTGCCCAGAATGCTGCTGCCTGTGCCGGCCTCGCTTCAGTCAGACGCTGCCCACAATGGCAAACGCTGATCTTGTGACTTGCTCACTGCTCATAGCAAAGTACAATGAAAGCTACCCATTGTGTGAGCTGTATGTACAGCAAATTGAAATGCTGCTTCTGTGAGACCTCTGCTTAGAGGGAAAGGTCAGGGAAACGCATTAGTAGCACAACCTGTGCCTGTCATTAGGAACAGACAGAAAGTGCAAGTCAGGCGCAGGTTTATTGGTAGGCAGCTGTTAGGCTTGGCGGTCTTCTGGTCTTGTTCATGCTGATGACAGTTGCCTCAAAACAGTGTGGGGACACTGTGAGATGAGGAAAGGGAGATGCTTTCCTGAGGCTAGATCATGCTGTCTTTACTGCAGACAACTCTTTTGCCAATTCCCAGGGCAGTTTTGCTGGAGCAGAACGAAGGGATCCAAACAGGAATGATAAGAGGGGTAATCCAAATCACACTGAATGGCATGGATTGGATTTCTGTGGTCTTCAGTGGACCGTGAATCAGGCTGCATGAGAAGAACATGGTTTTGTGACTGTGAACTAAGAGGACCAAACAAGTGCAGCCGTACTTCCCATGTACATAGGCAAGTCATCACATGCTTCATGCCCTAGTTCGCATGTCATGAAGCAGAGGGTGAAAAATCCCATGCTAGTCAATCAATGAGGGGATGTAGTTTTTTGTAGGAGACATAGGCAGATGCTACAAAGGTAGCATTTAAAAACAGGAAGGCCTCAGTAGCTGAAACACCTCAGTGTATCACCATAATATGTTTTAAGACTATCATCATACAATATTATGGTATTTTCCTGTATGTTCATATGCAGAAAATGAGATAAATACAAGTATTGAGATTTAAGGAAGTGCTGTGATTAAGATTTTCTGCATAAACTTACTTCAGGACCTTCATACAAATCTCGCCGATAGATGAAGACATTATCTCTGCCACAGAAGCCTATGCCTCATTCAGTGCACACAGAGATGGTTCCTTTGTGAAAAGCTATTTAACATTTTCTCTTTCTCTCCTTGCAAGCTAGCATCCTGTATTTATTATGTCTTACTCAGATCCTCTTCTGACCAAACAAGTTAAGTTTCCTCATGGCCTTTTTTTTCCCCCTTTGGCACTTACAAAATATTCAACTATAATACAAGTAAATGTTAATTTTGCTTCCTGACACAAGGAAACTGGTTCTATCCTCCTCAGTTTATAGCGAGGTGGCAGAGGCTCATAGAGATTAAGGTCAAAAGCATTCATTAATTTGATGGAGTCAGTTTGAGGGCCTGTTTTTCAGAGTATATAGCATTACACAGCGTACCTTCTGTTCAGAGCTCTGCATCTGTGGGTGCTTAGTGAAGAATCAGGCATCACTGTGACCTAGAAGACGAGGGCACAGAGATAATGACTACCTGTTTAAAGAGTAATGAGTGCTTTAGGAGGATTTGGACATTCTGATTTGGACTCTTTCTTAGACTAACTTGGTGAGTAGCCAAGCCTCAGAAATAGGCACATCCATCATACCCACCCTCTTCCCAAGCCTCTGATGTTTGTTAGTTTGTTGTTATAGCAAAAAAAAAATAATCATAGCTGTAAACAATGACATAGTGTTCTCTTTAATCATCACCTAAGGATATTATTCTAATTACAGTTTGGGATTGAACGATTTGCCTAACACCTCTGCAGGAACTTCTTGGCAGAGACAGAATCTCCAGGGTACCGCTCATCTGCCCTAGCCATCACATCTCAGCCTGCAGTTCCTTCTCTCTTCTATTGCAAACCTTCCAGACTGCGCAAGAAATGAGCTCCTATAGAAAAATCTCTTTCCTGCATACATTTGACTCAAGCCCTTCCTCTCAGCTTGAATGAAGGGTGAATTCTATAGGAAGAACTGTTTTGAATAATGGAATGACTATAATGCCTTTGCAGTCTAATTTTTAATAGAGTGGTTTTGTACACTTAAAGTCTTAAAAACCAAATCAATCCCCATCCTTATCATCATAATATCTCTGGATTCATCTTTTCAAGGATATGCTGCACTGCCCTCTGCTTTGAATTAAGCAATGGCCATAGCAGGTAGTTAAAGCAAAGGAACAATGATGCACCAGATTCTTGGGTTACTCTCCAGACTTTGAAGGCAAATACACTCCACTTACTACAAACTCTCTCTTTGTTTTCTACCCAGTACCTAAGTGTGACACCTTCTGCCCCAGTCTCTCCAACCTGTTGTTTTCCCCATCCCTCACTTCAAGTTTGTTTTTCTTATCCCAGCAGTCTCATCTCCATTTTCTAGGCTTCTTGTGGCAGGTTTTGTGTCCAGCCAGTCCTAGGTCCCAATACCCAGCTTATCATCTGATCACTGGTTTCCACATCACCTTAGTTTTTAACAATACTACTCCCTGCTCTGCCCCTGCGATGTTCCAGTTACAGTATGTTGCGCTTGGCACTTTACTTGGCCCAGTTCCCTCCCTTGCCAGTCTCCATCCTTATCCTTCAGGTTTTTTTCTGGGTGGGTCTCCCCAAATTAGTTTTTTCTCCTTCTATATATTTCTTAGTTGCTATTGTCCATCTGACTTTTCAAACGATCTGTTTTCTCAGTCCCTGCTTTCCTTCCTAATTTAAGAATGGATTGTTTTGCCTGGTAAGCACAGACAGAACCAGTGTAGGGCTTTTCAGTACTATTATAAGCAGATAGTTTTCAGTCCAGTGTTATTCTGGTTAGGTAACTGAGCTAGTGCTGTCGGCTGCACTGAGCTTTTTCTGCTGTGGAGTCACCGCTGCTGCACTGAAATCCATTTATTATACAGATAAAAGAGTGATCTTTGTCTGGAGATAACATAGTGTCATTTTAGCTTGAAACCATTGAAATTTGTCTTTGTTTCTAATGTGTTATGAGCATCTCATTAGCAAGCCCATGAATCCCTCAGTTTGCTCTTGAAACCAACTATCTGAGCTCTCATCTCTGCCAGAGCCTAGATTTCTGCCTTTCTCTTATTTTTGAAAGCGGTGTTGGTGCCAAGGCAGTTATAGGTCAATTGAGTTATTGTTGGTTCTAATTGGCACTCTAACAACCTATTAAATCAATTTACCTACAGATGAATGTCACTCAGAAAGAAAGATGCCAACTCCTCTTCTATCTCTGAGAACTTCAAAAAACCATTTCTATTGATGAGAATAAGACAAAGGCCATTCTATAGTGAAGTGGCTCGTGAGAGCAGAAGATTTCACCCCTAGATATCCCATGACTGAACAAGGTCCAGGCTGTTCTCTATGCAGAGGGATGAGACTATTTGCAAACCTCAAGGCCAAGAGGAGTAATTAAGAAAATCCCAACTCTGACAAATGCTCATATACCCCCTTTCTTGATTTGTAAGAGCATGGGTTTATTTCCTCGTGCAGAGACCAATGTCCCCTTCCCCTCCTTTGTTGATTCTTAGTGTCCCACGTGCATTCCTGTGACTGCTGGTGCAGGTGTGTGATCCACAGCCATCACCAGCACCCTGCTTGTGACATCATTACCTTTTTGGTGTCCAGGGATCTATAACTCCATGAGATTTACCTGCACTGTGTTGCAGAAGAGTCAGAGTTACTATGGTAAATAAGGTGGATTTAAGTTAGTTCTGAAATGTTCAGGTAGCCTTTTGCTCTCGCAGCAGGGCTTATCCCCACATTATCTGTGCATTTCTTAGTGAGAGTCTTGTAAAACAGTTGCTTTTCAGCCTACAAGTCAGGACAAGGTTTCTTGACCAAGCAGCACTACAAGTTCATCCCGGGGTCTCCAAATCACAGCTGCTTTACACATGACAGGCAGCAAGAACTGCTCAGGTATCCTTGCTTAAGTGGGCAATTTTTTTGGTGAAGCACAAGGCAGATGAGAACGCAGCTTGGCTGTGTGCAGCTCTGCAGTGCTGACAGCACGAAAACCAGGGGTTTGTCAGCAGACAAAGCAGTTAGGACTCCAGAAACAGAGCAGAGAGCAGATGTGTGCTGGGCTAACAAGGTGCTATTATAGAAACCTTTTTCTGCCCCTTTCCGTGTTGAATGGTTTGCTACCTGAGAAGTCCCTTTACAAATGGAAATTATTCATTCCATGAAGTATATTCGCGGTGGCTGACATCAAATATGGTCACCCCGTGCCTAGTGTTAGCACCAGGCTGTAGTAAAACCAGGCTGTTAACTCCTGAGGAGACACTACATGCAACGGGGGAAGACTGTGCCAGCAAGAGCAAAGCAGATGAGCATCCAAAGGGGAATTGCAAGGTCAGCTTGAGGGCCCACCGCTTGGACATTATAGGGGCACAACCGCTTCCCAAGCGATGCACAAAAGCTAATCTCATTTGTGGTGACTCGTCCAAATGTGCTAATTAAGGATTTAAATCTCTGCCTCTTTGGATGGAGAGGTTGTCTGTGTTTATGCATCTATTGTTAAAAGAGCTTAGAGGCAGGAGAGGTGCTGCAGGTTGCCAGCCGAGTCTAGTGTAGGAGCTGTAACTCCTTTTTATTTTCACAGCTGTGCTCAGGGTTCTTGTGACTGCCAGGAGATCAGTAGCTGTATGCTGAATAGCCCCTCATCCCTGTACACAGATCTAGTGAAACTGTATGTGGAGGAACTCTGATGGGATTTGGTTTTCCTGGTCAGAGGTGCTGAGTACTGTAACAGGCTGATGCTCAATTTCACCCCTTGCACGTTTGGGGGATGGAAAACCTGGCGAAGTGCATTTGGATTTGCCTGGGTGTGGGAAAGAAATGTCTTGTAAAGTTATCAATGCCTGGGAGCTTGTGAGGGAGATAAGAGCTGCATTCCAAAGACTTGGGGACTCCATATGAATAAATCCCTTCCTGCCAGCCAGTTGTTTCACCCGTGATTTCAGGGCAAGGTGCTAACTCATCCCAGCACTAACATCATTGTTACCTAGTGCAATGTCTCTACCTGGTACAACGTCTCATCTGCAAAGGAGCGGTGTGCGTGTCTCCAGGGGATATGGGGAAGTGGAGGTCCCTAATTATCCAGCTCTGCTCTGCTCGTTCTCCCACCTCTGTCCACCTTGGCTGGTGCAGAGCCCAGGGGTGTGGGCTGAGCCAGCGCAGTGACATCTTGGCTTCTCTGCAGAGAAGCAGAAGTTGTGTTAGGTGCAGTGAAGCAGTGCAAAGGTGATGTTGCCCAGCAGTGTCAGGCTTTGGATTAGCTCTCCCAACAGTCCAAATGATAACAGAAGTGATAACGGTGACTGAACTTATGCAGCTTCTCAGACCCACTTGCATTAACACAAATTCTTGGTGCTTGATCTTTTCCCCCTTTACTTGAATGTACTAATGTGTGCACAAGTTATACTATTAATAACAAGAGGATTATTTTTTTCCATCCCTGATTTTCTGTGACTTGTGGGGACGGCAGGCAAAAGGACCAGTCTAGACCACAGAACATGTTCTCTTTGATGCCTGCGCAGACCGTTTGTATCATTCTCCTGTGCTCATTTAGCTGCAGATACACTTTGAATAATAAGCCATGTGTAATGGATAGAGGGACAAACTGGAAGGCAGATCAGGCATCTACTTTTGACCCCATGAGCCATCCTGAGCAGAGAAAACACTGTGTCTTGATTTCTTCAACTTTGAAAAGGGGGTGATGGTGCTGCCAGGGACCATGGAAGGAGCTGTAGAACTCTCAAACAGAACGTAACAGAAGATGCCAGAGTAGATGTCAGCAAGGGTGTGGTTAATATCTACAAGGCAATTCTATGAGAATTTCTTTTTTATTATCCTTTTCTGTATACTATTGTAGTTTCAGTTGCATTTCTTGCCCATCTTTTGTGAGGACCACACAAATGAGTAGATCTGTGTACTGTTAGGTGATTTCTGAATAACTGGTTCCTTTGTTTGACTAAGGAAACTGGTTACCCGTGCCTGTACAGTTCTGCCTATGGTGCTATAATATGTGGCACATTTAGAACTAGCCTGGCAAGAGACAGAAAAAAAGCCTGCACGAGGAGGGAGACAAGATGAATTTTACCTTTTGTGTCCATAAATGAGAATTGTGCATCCTCTGCATGGGGTTCAGAAATGCTCTAAAAAGAAAACGTTCCATCCTTTCCTCACCACGTGTCTTTTCCAAGGTGTGTTACCCTTTTCTTTGGGAATATGTGACTTCTTGACTTTGGTAAACACTCCCAAATAAAAAGCCTGGCAGAGGAGCTGGAAAGATGTCTGTCCTTTCCTATGCTGTGGCAGCTTTAGAAAACACCCTCTAAGCTTGCTCACTGTTGAGTCTTTTGGACAATCTGTTGTGATCCTGGGCTTTTAGTGCAAACCCAAGCGTGCTTCAGATCGTGCCAGCCACAGTTAAGGAGATACACTGCGTATGCTATGGTTAGAGAGCAGCAAAGCTTGTTCCACAGTTGGGAATTGGAGCAAATGCCTGGATCGAAGACAAACTTAAACTCCAGATTTGGCAGTGACTCTTGGCTCAGCCCTGACTGCATTTGAAAGTTTCTGGTCCGCAGTTTAGCAGAACCTCATGTAAAGTTACATTGCTCAGAGCTTCTCTCTGTGTATTCCCATGAGGACTGAGCTCCTCTACTGTCTCTTTGAACCACAGGCACTCCTCTCTTAATTACTCCTGATCTATTACCCAAACAGGGCAAATTCCTCTGGCTTCTTGTTGTCTACATATATCGATCAAAAGTTGGGCCAAAGCCTTCCTAACAAAGGGCAGCTCTGCTGGTTGCACGCTCCTTTTGCAGCACAAAGCAGGAATTTAGGCTAACAGTGGCAGATGTGGGTTTGGCCTAGGGCTCCAGGGGAGCCGGAAGCCTCATCTGCAAGTAAATTCACATGGCAAAATCTGCACTGCAGACAAAAAAAGATTTGCCTTGACATCATCTGCCCTGCTCTGAGATCCGCAGTCAGTCAGGAGAGCAATGCACAGCTCCCAGCCTCTCTAGCTCGGTAGAATTAAGGCTAAGCTTCATCATGAGCTAATGCAAGCTGTTCCCACCCCAAATAATTGGCTGCTGGATGGCTTTGTGTCTGTCTAACCATTCCTGCATGTGGGTGGATGTGTTATGTGTGTGTGAATGAGTCTGCTTTGGAAATTAATACACAACATCGGGGGTGCATCTAATAATACAGTACCTCATGAGGGATGTGGATGTGAGAAGCATAAAACAGAGCTGGGCATGTCAAAGATCACTCTCCTTGGTATCACAGGATGGTGATTCACATCTCCAGATCACTGCTACCTGTTTTTTGCCCTTCCTCCCACCCTAAAACACCTCAGATGTCTTTCCTCAGTTTCCCATAGCTGAAATTTAAAAGTAGGAAAAAACCCCCAAGCAGTGAGATTTCTCAAAACCTCAGGCCCCCAGTCAGCACAGCCCTCTTTGCAGGGCAGAGTACCCCAGTGTGAATAGGAAATGGTGGAGGTGTTGGCTTGTCCATAGAGAGGAAGGACGATGCCTGACCACGAGCTGTTGGAGACACAGTTGTGTAGAAGTCACATGTGACTTGGGGAGTAGGGACATAGAACCCCTCTGGGACTTGGCAGCTGTTGTAGGGTGTTATTTTCAGAAGGCTGAGCTGTTCTTAAACACTTCCTCTAGTGTAATCATCACACACAGGAATGGCAGCCCATCAACATTTCTTCCCAGCCTTCTTAGATAAGATGTACAGAGACAAGCTGTGAAAGAGCTGAACAAGATGCCTTGACATCAGTCATTCACATTTTCTCAGTGTGGCCCACGAATAAGCTTTGAGCCTTGCTTTCTGTGCACATCCTTGTGGCTGAGGTTTTGTCAGGATAAAAAATACTGCACTTCTTTCAAGTAAGGACAGGTAAGTGGAAACTTGTGCCTTCCCCACACTTGGACACTAAGATCAACAGTCCAGTTAGGGAAGAAGATATATGGCTTCACTTCTAGTTGTACTGGTGGAGTGTTGCTTTCCTACAGCTGTTCACAAGAGGAGGGGAGAGAATTTTTCACGAAAACTTGCTTTTCAAAGGAAAAATATGTATGGTCCTGCTTAGCTCAGAAAGTGGATATTCCAAATCAAGTAGTTTTGTGGTATTATAAACTACCCTGATGATTCAAAATCCATGGCTGTTGACCAAGCTATCTACGAGCCTTTTTCAGCAGCCAGGTAACACCGTGAGTGGTTTTAGTACAGTTTAAAGGATGTTTGTGGAATGGCTCTTCCAAGTGGGATTTAGTGAGGCTAGCTCTCTGTTGCTACAGTGGAAGTATTTTAGAGCACCAAATTTTCTACTCTTTGCCCACAAAATAGCTATTTCTGATTCAATGATGTCTTTCATAAAGGAGATCCCTAATTTACAATCTGAATAGCTAATGAGCTAAAATGGTTTTGGATATACTTGAGAGCAGAGCTGATCTGCTCTCAGCTTTTCCTGGACTCTGGTGAAGGACCTTCTACTGTTCCCCAGTGAAACCAGAGAGTGCTGAGGATGTTGATGTGAGTGACTTGCAGAGCCTTCTTTCAGGTACCAGCCTCATACTTTTCTTCCTCAACCTTCCTGTGATCTATCAAGGGCCAGCCAATTGGGCCGCATCATATCACATGTATTTCTGGTGGGATGAATTTGAACGAACACAATGGAAAATCTCAGCTTTTGCCTTACTACTAAACTTACATAAACAGAAGGACTAGGTTAACTAAAAAGAAGAAAAATATAAAAATCATGTAGTCAAGTGCTATTGAAGCACTCAAGTTCTATAATACACTACCACATCCCTGCTCCTGCTGAAATCAAAGTCAGTGCCTGCTACAGCAGCCTCACAATTGGGTCCTGTATGTGTAGAAGTAAAAAACTATAAGTTTATTTCATGTTTTAGAGAAGAGAGCCTTTGAGAGTGCGTTTTTCTGTTTCTTCTTGGAAAAACTGGGATTCATCGTGACATTGCTGCCATCCTGGGTACCCAAAACAGGGCAGGGAACAGACTTGCCTCTAGGCACTACAAGCAAAGGGTAAGACATGTCTTTTCCTTAAAGACACAAAATTTAAAAGTCTGCAATAGTCTTTTGTGGCTGGAACTTTCAGTACCCAGAGCACGTTTAGGTTCTTCTAGGGTTTTTTCTTCCAGACTCAGGACTAGAAGCACATCTTTCTAGATCCTTGAGGAGGGCTCTTGGGAAAGACAGGGAAAAAGAGCTCTGTGATGAGTTCCCACCTTGAAGTACAGAGATTTAAAATTTAAAGCAGATAGATTTAAAATATACACTTACACCTCATTTGTCAATGGAATCTGCACCTTAAATAGGCTGGAAAGTGTTTGTATATCACTGCGGTGCAGTAGATACCTGTCCCCCTGTCCTTTTGGTTGTCATTTACTGTGTCAACAAAACTACTTGCATCCTTCAGTTATACCTGAGGTCTGTGGCAATTATATTGGTCATATGTACAAAAAGTCTTTGAAGAGATTGTTATTTCATGATGTTCACTTTGTAGCACGTCTCAGCCCTCGTGCTGAAGTGCAAATACAGGGTGGGTTTTTTCATTATTTTCATGACTATCATATCTGCACTGTCCAAACTGCTTGTAGAAATAGCTTTGTAGTATTTCTGTGAAATAACAAGGATATATATATTCCCATTTTATACCTGGAAAACTAATATGCAGAGAAACCCCATTATTTTCTAGCGAGTTGCTCACACAATCTAGCTTGAGTTGTGTCAACAGCAGAAGGAGTTGCTCAGTGACAGGACTGTCCTCCCTTTTCCTGCAGTGTCTCTCTAGGTGGGATGGCAACTGACAGGCTGGAGCCTCCTGCTTATGTACCAACAGAAAATGGGCTGCATGAATCTGACTGCATTTCTGAAACAACTTGTTTCTGGCAGGTTGTTCATTCTAAAAATATATTTATTTCTAATTGCTGAGCGGAATGCTTAATGAATTCTTCCTTCCCAAGAACAATTAATCAAAGAAATGATTTAGGGCTGGCACTTGCTTCCCCAGGGCTCAATGGCTGGGTTCCATTGACTTAAATAGAGCAGATCAAGGCCAGCCCATACTGGAAAAGATTTATCTAAGCATTTTCTAATGGTGCCCATCACTACTTGTCTGGATGTCTCTGGCAGAAAGATTGGAGGAGCAGCACTGGACATTACAGTAGAGTCACAGCAAGCTGCTGTGTTTTGCAACCAATGTTTTCCTGGTTCATATATTTTTCAGACAGGCATTACACAAACTCCCACTGATCATAATGGGGATTTGGAATGGTGAGGAGAGAAAGGGCTGCAGTTACAGCTTGCTCTGAAAGGTTACTTGACAAACTGGAGAGGACTGTGTGGGTCATGAGACCCTGCAGCATGGATTAGAGCTTTGATAAAGGAGAATCCCCTGGGAATCCCCATCAGGAAGATGTAATAAGCATCCTCTTGGGGCAAGTGTGTCTGATAGTATTCCTTCTAGGTGAGAGTATATTTTAAATGTCCAGTTTCTGAGTTTTCCATTCTCCTGTCTCAGACTATGCACCAAGCCCTCCTCATTTTTCCCCAAATCTCCTGCCACCCTTAAGCTTCTGCCGAGTTTCCTCATTTCATCCAGTGCATAAATGTTTGTGGGGACAACACAGAATAGTTCCTCAGAGACTGAAAAGGGCTTTGGAGCACAGTGGCTCCTCGCACAAGAAGCTGCCTTTGTGTGGAGCTGAAGTGCTAAGTTGTGAGCTGAGTTGAGTGCCCTTAAGACACTCGAGTGGATGTCAGGATTCCTGGTTTCCCTTCTCCTTGCTGCGGTAGAGCTGCATGTGAGCGAGGCAGTTAGGAAATCACTGCCTCCATGCCTCAATTTTCCCAGCTGGCAGATGCTGATGGTGACACTCATGCTGTAAAGTGCTTTCAGGTCAAAAAATCTCTTGTGAGCTCCACACTGTTTCAGTACACGCAGTAATTAATTCAGCATCCGATGTTTGGAGGGGATAGTGGATTCACGTGGATGCCTTAGATAAGCATAGCCTTAGCACACTGTGTTTCTTCTGAGACTGAAAATAATCATAGGCAATTGGACTTTTTTTTTTCCTTAACTGCTGCATTTTTAGAAGGTGATTCATCTCTTGTCTGGGGTCCCGAATACCTGAATAGCCCCAAGATCCCAGGAGCGTTGGTCTTTTTGAGGATTCATTATGCTCCAGTCCAGCCTGAATAACTCATTGCAAACAAGAGTCTGATGTGAGCAGCAGGAGAGTTGGGGAGGATATATATTTTCTGCTTTTGAAACTGAAACAGGCACAGTTACTCCCTCATTCCCATGTTGGATGTCTTACTCCCTTCTACCCCATCTTCTCTTCCCCACAGAGAGAGTCTTATAGCTGGCACTGTCTGAAACAGCATTAACATTTGACACCAGAGCTGAAAGTAATGATGTAAATCACTGTTCTTCTATTGATTCTCATAAAGTAATACTGATTGGTAGGAACTGAAGTTTGGGAATGGTACAAAATAAATACTCCATCCATCCCAAGCCGTGGTCCTTACACATTGTTCCTTTGGCATTTCCTCAGCCTCTTAACACTTGAAGCCATACTTTTGTTCCCAGTTGGCAGAAAATTTGCACTAGAGCTGCCATCCCTGTTGGCCAAAGTGTTTTTAAACCGGAAGCAATAGCTGTTAAAGAAGGCATTGGACTCAGAGGTGTAAGCTGGGAGTGAACTCTCTTCCAGGTCTGTGATGAAGTGTCATTGTTAGGGATGAAAGCTACATGCAGGCAACATGTTCTGTCACTCTGGCTTTCTCTATCCTCAGCAAGTTTTGAGCCTTCAGAGTAAAACAGCTTCGAATGTGATCATCCCACAGACCGCTGGAAAACCCCAGACTACTTTCTTTTACCTCTCTCTGGCAACGTTTTGGATTCCCATCCTGCCATTAAGCAGGAGAGAGGTGAAACTTTTTCTTCTTGCCCCATCTGCCATATCCAGGACTCACAGAGAGTGGTCAGAATAAGGGTGCTGAAGTCTGGCAAGTGCTGCTGCTTGTCTCAGACATAGATCCCAGTAAGTTGAAAAGTTGAAGAGAGAATATGAGCGAGCATGTGTGTCTTATCCTGCAAGCAGAGATGTATCTCCTTGAGTCAGTTGCTTCACAGTGACCTGCTGTGGAGATGGTTGTCCTGGTGGTCCATGGTGGGTACCCCAAACCTGGGTCTCTTGGAGCCTCTATGAGAGCCTTGATGTTCAGAGACCTGTTTCATCCCACTTTCCGCACGGGGAGGCTGCAGTTATGGTTCCCGATCAACACCAAGCTGTGGCCTGCCCATACCTAAGAGGAACGTTTTTAGCATCTCAGATGGCTAGGAGTCCTCTTCTCAGCCTGACAGGTGACTTAGCTATCTGCTGCATGTGTTTGTCACCTCTTTGTGGACTACTGCAGAGCATGAGGGCATGGATTTTTCTATCCAAAGCAAAACACCAGTTAGCAGAAAGCAGAGCAATGTCCCCTCCACTGTCCTGTGCTTTCTAAGCTGTGATTCTTCTCTAGTTATGTGACTCATGTCATCTCTCTGCTCCATTTTAGTGTTTAATTTTAGTAAATTTGTGTTCCTAGTAGTGAGACTGTCATCCTTGTAAACTACCAAGGAGGTAAGTGGTGGAAGATACAGTTGTTTTCCTTCATATGCTTGGGTACAAATCAAACCCTTGGCCCAATATCACTGCTTTTTGAGACAATTCAAGACTCCCTAGTCCAGATCCACCTTTCTCTCAGACTGCCCAAATATTTGAGTTTGACTCATGCTAGATGTTTGCTGTAGGCCAGGGCCTGAACTTCATGATGTCACAACTTATGCGTGTCTTTAGGCTTTAGTCCTTCACATTCCACAACATATTCATGATGACTTGGAAGCTGCAGACCTTATTGATCTATCTGTTCTTTACAACAACATATGGCACGTTTCCATGGCAATAGGTTCCCCTAAAGGGGCTTCCTTCCTTTCCTCAGTTTATTGGTCTTTTTCATTATTAAATCATCAGAGATAAATGCACACAGAGAAGGGTCAACGTCTGGATCAATGCACAGCAAACAAAGAGGAACTTTTCCATATTCATACAAGCGAGAGATTTCAGAAGATCAAACAATGCAGAATTGCCAGGCCCGTAGCATGTCAGTCTCATACATAATGTATTCTGGGAGCTCTATGAAATCAATACACATCCAACACCTTGAAAACCTTTGGGATTTAGCAGGGGTGGGGGCAGAGGTGGGGGAATCAAGAAACATGTGAGTGCAGTAGGATGGGATACGAAGAGAGGGTTAAGCTCTCTGGCCTGGGCTTTCTGCCATGGGCACAGTTTTGGTTAAATGCTGCAAACACAAAGTTGTACTGAGTTGTTTAACTCTGGGAGGATATGGTGTTGCAGGTTCCTTCTGATGAAATGTGATGAGATGGCCACAGAGTGGAACACTTCTTTTGCAGTGAGGTGGTAATCCCAGACCACCAGCAGCTGATGTTCAATCTGTCTATACCTTCCCTCAACAGGGAGCCTGAGATGGTCTAACATACCACTAGAAGGGAGAGCAGCCTGTCCAGACAGGTTAGAGCTTGGTTTGCACTGACCTGGTTTCCTTCTAGAGGAAACTTGTGCTTAATAATCTCCCACTGAATCTATACCGTATTATCTTCCCAGTAGTGTCTCCAGCCAGTGCTGCAGTGAATTTCCACTGCAGAACAGTTTATGTCTTTGATCACCTCAGTGGTGCTATGAGAATAACAATAAATTGTAGATTCGTAGAATCATAGAATGGTTTGGGTTGGAAGGGACCTCTAAAGGTCATCTAGTCCAACTCCCCTGCAATAAGCAGGTTCTGTCTAGGTTCAGTGTGGAAACCTTCTTCAAAAAGAAGGGGAATAAGCTTTCCTACAGGTAGTACCCACAAAAATTTCACTGCTTTTGCAGCTTGTCACAGGGGAATTCTCCATGAGCTAGAAATAGCTGCATCTAGGCAAGTGAGAAAATATTACTAATGCTCTTTTTAGTCGGAAATGGGATGTCTGCTCTATTGGCCTCCATACTCCAAATTTAGAGCCGGAACAAGCTAAATCTCTGGTGGCTGTCTCTGTTTCTGTGTGTGCGTTCATTCCCCAAAGGGGGAAATGAAATCTTGTTTATTTTTACCTTTCTGGGAAGATTGGGTTCCAAGTATAGATTTAAGATACAGTTTAATTTGTTAGGATGATATCTGCAGGCAGGAAGGCAGCAGGAGTTGAGGAGAGTGGTCAATTGACTACTTCGTGCAGAATCCACCATGACTTTTGTTATTCTTGTGACATGTTTATGTTTCAGCATTATTGGAAATGAAGTGCAGGAGCATATTGTTTCTGTGTGATACAGTAGGTCTGCAAATCAAGGGCTGGGTGTAACTGTTCCAATCCATTTGCGTTTATTGAATGGCAGACTGCACATAAAACTCTTGAAAATGCTGATACAATTTCTAGTAAGCAGGGTTAGGTGGTAGACGTTGACTTTCCAGGTTAGACATCCAGAACTCTCATTACCCCAGGACGTGTGCAAGCCAGGCAGCAGCTCTGTAGCCTCCATGAATTTCTCTTCCCTGACGTGCCGCAGACTGTAATGAAATGACACCTCGCAGGGTTTGCTTAGTCTCGATGAAAATGAGCTCAGTGCTACCACTTGCTGTGTGGCTCACATACACCATATGGCATCTGGAGGAACCCAAGGGAAAGACACCACTGTCTAGTAGTTAGCTGTTGTCCTATCCAGATTGCTTCAATTCTCTCATCAGGTTCCTTATCTGAGTGAAAGTTAAATACTCTTATGAGAAGATGTGCCAGCAGGTCTTCAGGAGAAGGTTCCTTTATTTTATTTCTACCTGCTTGAACAACAAATTCTCCTCTAAAATCGTCTGTCACATAGAATCATAGACTTTGGGTTGGGTTGGAAGGGACCTTTAAAGGTCAGCCCGTCCAACCCCCCTGCAGGGAACAGGGACATCTGCAAGTTGAGGAGGTTGCTCAGAGCCCTGTCCAACCTCACCCGGAATGTTGCCAGGGATGGGACATCGGCCACTGCTCTGGGCAACCCGGACCAGCATCTCACCACTCTCAGTGTCAAAAACTTCTTCCTCTCTCTAATCTAAATCTCTCCTCTTTCAATTTAAAACTAGCACCCCTTGTCCTGTCACAACAGACTTGCTGAGAAGTCTGTCCCCATCTTGCTGACAGGCCTCTTAATGTCCTGAAAGGCCCCAAGAAGTTTTCCCTGGAGCCTTCTCCAGGCTGAACAAGCCCAATTCTCTCCGCCTGGCCTCCCAGCAGAGGGGTTCCAGCCCTCCCATCATTGCTGTGTCCTCCTCTGGCCCCGCCCCACCAGCTCCATGTCTCTTCTGTGCTGAGGACTCCAGAGCTGCCCCAGCACTGCAGGGGGCTCTCCCCAGAGCAGAGCAGAGGGGCAGGATCCCCTCCCTGCCCTGCTGTCAATGCTGCTGGGGATGCAGCCCAGGAGGACATTGGCTTCTGGGCTGTGAATGCGTGGTGCTGGCTCAGCTCCAGCTTCTCACCCCGCAGCACTCCAGAGTCCTTCTCCACAGGGCTGCTCTCCAGCCCTTTGCCCCCAGCCTGTGTTGATACCAGGGGTTGCCCTGACCCCTTTGCAGGACCTTGCATTTGACCTTATGGAACCTCATGAGGTTCACACAGGCCAACTTCTCCTGCATTCAGGAGACGTTCAGGTCCCTCTGAATGTCAGGCAAATCTTCACCTCTTTAAGAAGCTTGACAGCAGAGCAGGTGTGTTGCAGTACTATCAAAGAATTAATAATTTAAGCTAGCACATATTGATGAATGGGCATAATTCACAAGGTACTATGTTACAACTGGTTCAATGCACCAGTGCCTCAAATGTTTTGTTTGCAAATTGTCAAGTATTACAGCTGGAATAAAGATATTGCTAAGTCATGTGTATATTTATATTTTTACAATGGAAAAGAAAGGAAATTTCCCCTTTGCTGTTACTGATCAAATTACGGTGTATAACTTGACTGGAAACCTCTTCTGAAACTGGGCAACCATATTTTCTGGATAGTAGTTCTACCTCTGAATAAGTTACTTAAATGTGTAGTATCTCATAGTCTATTTCTAATATAGGATGATAATACCTTCTTAATTCTGTCTGTTGGGATGTAATTACAGAATGGGCATTACTTTGAAAAATGCAGGATGTTGATTATTGTTTAATAATGTAGTGTTAGATTTAAAAATTGATGCTAGAGAAGCAATAAGGAGCTAAAACGCTGCCTGGCTTGGACTGCAAATGCCATTTTAAAGTATTACATAAGCAATAGCTTTCTTAATTTTCCACTCAGCAAAATCCATGTAATTATATTTTAAGGTAATAATACGAGCATATGTTTTAAACTTGAAACATGGTATGGAATTCTGTGCTGTTCAGGGGGGATGAGGTGAGCAATTAGTGTAGATTGGAGATAATCTGGATCAAAGGCTAAGTACAGCCCTTGGAAAATATCTTGCCTTGAGTAAAACTGGCAGTTGAATTCATTGAGAATTTGGTCATGAGTTTTAAGAAATCTAGATGCACAGTGCTCCAAGGCATACACCTCGTTTGTGGCGGATGCTGTACTGTGAGATATCCCTAATCATGCACCTACTTATGTAAGCACTTAAAATTCATCACTAGCTAATAGTCCTTTTGCTCCTGATAGGAAAGTTAATCCCATGCAGAATTGTTCTCCATTTTAGTAACTCGCTGATGCCACTTACTCACTGATACCCAGCTGAGGCATCACAATGACTATGGCATCTCAGTTCAGAATTGAGGAAGATACTTGGAACCTCTTCCATAGACCCAGAGGTGCAGGTATCCTGAGCGTAGCCCTTAGCCACTCTATCAGCCCTGGCTGTATCTCCACTGTTTATTTTCGATGTATTTGCACAGCTACAACTGGCAGTGAAGTGGAATTTGGTGCAGCCCATGTTCTCTAGCAGACAGGGACAACCAGGGCCGAATGAGAAGCAGTCGGCACTGCTGAAGCAGGCAGCCAGGGAATTCTAGAGCAGGCTGGGACACAGCAGAGCTCGTCTCCTTGTGCTGTCGTAATGCATGGCTAATTATCAGTGCTCTCAGGGGCTTTATTCAGGATGGCAGAGGATACATATTATTTGCATAGATTGGTCAGAAGGAATTAAAAGTGTTTGTCTTATTCTTTAGCTCGGTCTGGCTAATCATTTCCCATTATACAGCACGCAAATTATTTTTGCAAGTCATTTGGCTCTTTTTTTGGTAGGTCTTCATTTCAAAGAGATTTTCAAGTGCACAGGTATTAGAATAAATAAAGGAATTCTTGTAGCAAGTGAATTCTTGGACTCAGGAGCTGGTTAAGTGTCCTTTAATGTGTCTAGGAGCAGTGAATCACCATATCCTTCCTATTATCTCTGTGAATAATGCAAACTTTGTAACTCTCCAGTAGAAATACACCTACTCATAGCTGGGAGAAGTAACGCTTCCAAAGGCAGAGAAGGATCTCTCCCTGCTTTCTCTCTCCTCTGTGTTCAGATACCTCTGTGAACGGCTGCTTTCTGGAGTAAACTTTCCTCCCACCTCTGCTGCTCCAGCCATACTGACATCCACTAATGCTCTTCACAAAAGATGATTTCTATTTCTAGCCCGACTCACAGTGCTGGGAATTACAGCGCGACCTCTTTCCTATCAGGATAGTTGCTGGTGAGTGCAGCAGGCTCTAAATTCAACGTGCAACCCAGAGCGGGGGAAGGGAGCTGCCACTCTGGAGAAAAAGGCAGATTTTTATCAGCTGTGTGCAGGGCAGAGGCTGGAGATGGCCTTTGTACCTCAGTAGGTGGCACTCTGCTTCTGGAGTCACCACTGAGCCAGGCTTGGGAGAGCGGTTGGCTTTGTCTTTGGGGTTGGTTTTAGCAAGCTATGTTCATTAAAGATCTATTCTTGTAAGGCTGGGAAGGTTGGCTGGGGTGCTGGAGCTAGGTTCCAGCGCTGGTGAGAATATCCTGGCTCCCTAGCTTTTCCAGTTAGATGCATTTTTAGTTTTGCTCCCTTTCTGAGCACTTTCAGGCAGCATCTCATTTCAACCCAGAGTTGGCTGCCTTTCAGCAGAAGCTGAAAACATCCAAAAAGCTTTGTTAGTTTAGAGATGAGGTTGCTCAAGTCTATTTTCTCTTGATAGTACAAACACTACAGAGCAAAACCAGAAGTTGAAGCCACCAGTGTCCCACTCAGGGCCAGGGTTTGAATGCCACACTGACACAGTTGTGCTGACCGAGCTAACCTCTCCAATTCACTATTTTTTCTCCAATTGGTCCTTCCTGAGCTCATGCACTATAATTGGTTACACTGCATCATGGAATAGTTTTGAAAAATCGAGGTTTATTTAATTAAAAAGGTGACATATGAAAGCAATATTCCTGGCCTGCTGTTACATTATGCACTAGACAGAAGAGAAAGCTGCTCTGACTTCCTGGTCAACAACCACAAACTAATACCTACGAAGCGTACGTACCATCCAGTCAACTGAGTGTCACCAGCTATGCTTAAAGAGTGTAAATTCTTAAAGCGTCTTTGCCACCCGAATCCTCAGGTGCATTCTGTTGCAACTAAATAATATATTAGGAATTAAAAGATGGGAGGTAGCAGTGCATGTTAAAATGTGATTTTCAAATCCAAGAAGCGTGCTTAGAGTAGGATGTAGTGTAAGAAACAACTATGTTGGAACAAGACATCTGGTTTATATAGTGCTGGCTGTTCCCTGTGCTGTGAGCCGTTCAGTCGCACTGAGTCAACTATAATAAAACAATACATTCATATTTATTAATTTTTTATGTAGGCTTTTCAAAACAGGAAGAGAAGTGAGAAGACAGGATATCAGAGGAAGATAGCCATGAGACGCATCTCTGTTGAACTCTTTTTCAAGCCATATGAATAGCTTCAGATCTGGTTAGCCTCAAGAATCAAATTCAGGTCCTAACCCATATTTAGCCTCAGACTTCCGTGGACAAATCCTATTCTCTTAATTTTGCTGTGCGGCTTCTCTATCTGCAAGACAGGGATAATAACTCTATCTGCCTCTCATGGGTGCAGCGGAGCCAATTCCATCACTGTCAGCTCTGTGGAATCCCTGGGTGAAAGGAACAACAGAAATACAGAAAACATGGGTTATTAATAGCTGGTGCTTGCCCTTACATACATCACATGCACCGTTAGTCATTCTGGCCAATAATTTACGGGGAGTGAAAAGATGTTCCTTGGTGTAAATACAAAATGACACATGGATGATATTAGACCTCTGAGGTGTTGTGGTCCCTGAGAGTCTATTCAGCCTAAACCCAGTGATGCCACCCTGAGCAGGTACTTTGTACATGCATAAAATTCAAGCGTGCAGGAGCTGTGGAATCTTAATAGTTAAATTTTAACCTCTAGACACTTAACATTGTAAAGGCAGGTGAATTTCCTGTATAGACCAACTCCTTGGTCTTCTCAGCTTTTTCTGCCTCCTTCATAGAGTGCAAAGGTTATCTCCTCCCTAACACCTTGGATCCCCTTTTATTAGCAGGAGTGCACCGGATACAAAAGTTTACCTTCTGTGTTTTATAAGTGGTGGCTTTAAAGGTCGGAACTGAGGGGAGCCTGTGACAATAATCTTGAGTTGCTAGTACACCCATGAGGAGAACTGTGGTTTAAGAAACACATGGCAATGAATTTTAGCACTTCATCTTTGCTTGCCTGCACTGCAAACTGTGATTCTCTGCGGACAGTTCAGCAGTAATGGCAGCCTGGGACTGAAGAATCATAGAATGGTTTGGTTTGGAACGGACCTCAAAGATCATCTAGTTCCAGCACCCTGTTATGGCAGAAAAGCATGTGTGAAGTGAGTTTGAAGATCTTACAACTGGAATAGCAAGGAATGCTGTAAATCAGGATGCAGGACGTCTGCCTGTGGTATGGCCGTGCACAACTGGAAGAGACTGGGGTAGCAGGAAGTGGTGCAGTCAGGCAGGAAGCATTTTATTGGGGTTGTGTGTGTGGAAAACATTTTACTTGAACTGTGAGCTATCCTTGCCACTGTTGTCATTATCCCCAGTTGCCACAAAGTATTGAAATCACCAGCCAGTGTAAAAATGAGAGGCACAAACCCCAAAGATCTCTGAAGAAAGCCACTTACCTTTACATCTCTGCATGTCTGGCCATGTCTGTCTCATGCCATTAATTTGAAACTTGGGAAAAATCATTTTCTTTGCACATACCTCCTTCTGTATCCCCCTAAGGCAAATTAAAGATGGCTGGGAGGTTATTTATTTTCAGTAATAATATACACGCTGCCTCCAGACTTCCTGCCATTGTGCGATTATCTAGATTAATTGCCTAGGAAAGCTGCAGCATCATCTCAGGCCCTTAATAAGGAAGACCACAACATGGTTTTATACAGTATTGATGCATATTACCGCATGACACTGTCTCGCTCTTAGAAGCACAGGGACAAATCTTGTTGCTGAGTGTCTACCAGCACCAACCGTCCCTTTATGCTAGGTGCAGGTTTGCGTGCTCCTTTACCCACAGGGGCACGGCACCTTCAGAGCAAGAAAGAGAGTCGGTGACAGTTTCAGAGACCTCATTAGAGGATAACTTTGCTCCTACTGAAGGCAATTCCCATCAGCCTCCGTCGAACGTTTCTGAGAATTGCTGGTGTGCTACTGGTTTGTGACCCTCTCTATACCTGTGTAATAGCTGGAATCTTAAATGTGCTTTTAGGTGCTTTAAAGTGTTATGTTCTTAACAGAGAGAGAGGATCTATACAGAGAAGACTTTTAAGGCATATTCTGCCCTTGTTGTTTTCTTGCTGAGAGTTTAACACGTCGGTGTAGTTGCCTCACTGTAGCAATACTGTTCTGCAGCGGCTCAGTCTGGTCCGAGACCCAGGCTTAAGCCAAACAACTCTTAGCAAAGCTTGGTTTTGAAGCTCTTTAAAGCAAATCTATTTCTTCTAAAACATTTTAGTGATTTGGACTGTAATCTGCCAGATAGAGAAGCAGCATGTGTGCATCCTTCCTCAGCAAACCCATCAATTGCTTGCATTACATCATTGTAACTCCGGAGCCACTGCAGCTTTCTAGATGTTGCATATTCAGGTTGAAGCAACTAAAGCTGATCATCACTTTGCTCTGTGTATTTTGCTCGTTGGCTATGACAAGTGCATTTTAATACAAGTTAGTTATGCTACCTCAATATTATAGTAGCTGCCCTGTAATATACAATGTAGAGCTGGTGAAATCTTGGCAGTGGAAACTGCAGTACATTGGTATGTCTACATGTGAAATATTGTCCTTATTCTAGGTGAATTGTGGTAACATTGTGCAACTGTGTATCCTTTACTCCAATACCTGGGGAAAATCTTTTGAAAACCCTAAATAAATAAATTAGAAACTATATTCAGCCTGAGTGTTCCATCAAAACCAAAAATGAATGTTGCTGTAAGGCCCAGTGGATAATATTGACTTGCCACTAAAGTGAAGATAAGCTTCTTGGAGGCTGTGCTTGATGGAACAGTAGTTAAATGTTGTCGGTGCTTATTTTAGAAACAAAATAGATACTTCCAGGCTCCCTGATCTCCTGTGCTATAGCTGATCTCACATGTCTCTGTCTTGCTGTCCAGGTTTTATTGGGATTTGACCATGCTGCTCCTGATGGTAGGGAACCTGATCATCATCCCTGTGGGCATCACTTTCTTCAAGGATGAAAACACTACCCCATGGATTGTCTTCAATGTGGTTTCAGACACGTTCTTCCTCATCGACCTTGTCCTCAACTTCCGAACAGGCATTGTGGTAGAGGACAACACAGAGATCATCCTAGACCCACAGAGGATCAAGATGAAGTACCTGAAGAGCTGGTTTGTGGTGGATTTTATCTCCTCCATCCCCGTGGACTATATCTTCCTGATCGTTGAGACCCGCATTGACTCCGAGGTGTACAAGACAGCCCGGGCACTGCGTATTGTGCGCTTCACAAAGATCCTCAGCCTCCTACGGCTGCTGCGGCTCTCCCGGCTCATCCGCTATATTCACCAGTGGGAGGAGGTGAGCAGAGCCTCTGATGCACTTGCATCCTAAATCTTTTCTCCACTTATTCTGGTATTACGCAAAAGTGTTTTCTTTAAATGCCCATTCTCCTGCTTTATCTCAGTGTGAACGCCAAAGAATTGTGTCTTGAGTGTAATGCTTTGCTTTCAGCAGGTTCCCGAGAGGGCCTTCAGCATATTGTTACTTAGTCACTTGAGACCATACGATCTGCTTCACGATTGTGATATATATAATCTGTGGAGATGGTGTGTGGGCTGGGAGGAGAGTGAGTACAGGTGGACCTCATGCAGGAAGCGTGTACCTGTAGAGCTGCCTGTGAGTGGAGCAGTTAGCCAGGCAACGGGGTCTTGCCCCCCTCAGAGCCCTAGAAGGTCCAGAAACAGCTCAGAGGAAAGGTCTAGAGACAGCTGATTTTCAGAATCAATCAGATTTGTTTACCTGAACGTCATCTTCTTTTACTTGCTTATCTTTTGGATAAATGGCTTGGTGATGTATTTATAACCTTCTTGCTTTCTAAATTCACTGTGTTAAGGAGAAGAGGAAAGAGCAGCAATCTGTAGACAAATAAGGTCTGTTTAATGACATAAAGGTCTGGTGAAAAGCAAGATCCTCACTGCCCCTGAATCCTGTGCTGTTCCTGGGGCAGTTCCAATATGCAGGGTGAGTCGTTAGGTGTAATATGAGTGTAGCCAAAACCTTACAAGTAGCTTGAAAATTAGTTATTTTTTCCTGTCTCCGTGCTCTCCAGAGCAGAGAAAAAGCTCCCTGCAGCTTTCTCCACATGTCAGGAACATATTTTCAGGACAAGGAAAGCTGGTCAAGGCAATTTCATCTTCCTCCCCATACTTTCTCCTCTGCTTTGGAGCAGAGCCTGCTGCAGAGCATGATCTAATGCAGAGCGTGCTCCTGGGAATGTGAAGGGAAGGCAGCCATGCAGGTCATGGCTAGATTGCACCGAGCTGTCAGAACACTAATTCATGATAGAGCTGAACCGCTTCCTTCTCCCAGCATCACAGACTCAGAGGCAGAGCACTGGTGCGTACTTTACAAATTTCAGGCTTCATCTTTTGTGGTGTTATGATTTGTGACTGCTTCACTTCCAGCCGAGCACAATGCCTTGTTGGAGTTTGGGATGATGTTGTGCAAGGTGCTGTACAGAAGTATAGGCAGAGATGGCTGCAGCCCCGAAGAATTCACTACTGGGGTCATTTGCTTCATGGCACAGGCAGGCAGGAAGAGAGGTGGAGATAAATAAAGCAAAAGTGTCCTTCCTGGTGTGACTCAGTCAGTCAGAGACTGAGCAGAGCAGTGAAGTATCTCCAGGTCTGTTGTCTTGCCCCTTGGTTGCATTGCTTCCCTGTCCTCTAATCCGAGAATGCTCAGGAAAGACGAGTTGGTGGCTCAGGCTGTTGTTAAAGTAGCTTCTTCATACAGATTTATGTGTAGCCACAGCAGTGCACTGCTCCGTGCTTGCTTGTCTCTGCTCCTTGTCTTCATTTCCATAAGGTGGTGGAAGAGGATTTCAGTACATTTGCTGTTGATTGTGCTGAATTTGTTTTAAAAAATAAAGAAAAGAAAGGAAATCAGCGCCCTTTCTCTGGCGTGCTCCTGATACAGTTTCACCAAGCAGCCGTTTCTGGTTTCAGTCTCTTCATACCGCTCGGTGGGGGGCATTTTTCCTTTTTGCTGGCTGTCATGGGCACCCGGGACAGCACAGCCGGGCGCTCTCCGGATCCCCCCTGGAGAGCAGACTCCCTGGAGTGATGCAGTGCTGCAAGTGGAAGGGACAGATGGTGTTGGATTGCAGTTTGAGACTGCAATGCAGACTCTGTTATGCATTGCAGAGCCCAGCAGAGCAAACATGAGAGGTGTTTTTTCAAACAGGGCTCGACCCAAGCAGCAGTTTCCCAGAGTAAGTGTGATACTGGGAGGTTTTCCACCTTTCCAAATCGGGGAGGGAAGCAGAGAGAAGGAGAGATCCCTTGTCATTGGTGCAGTGCATGCTACAGAGCAACAAGGAGACAGGGAAGAGAATTGCTTCTTCATCTTCGCATGGTAGTAATTGGTTGTGCTCCCTGGAACCACACTGACAGTTCTTTCTTACTCTGAAGTGCCTACAGATGATCCATGTCTGAAAGTTCACATTAATCTTTTCTCACTGCACAGTTCAGCAATGGTGATCTGCAAGTGCTAATACTGGTAGCTGTGTTGGACTAAACTTACTCCAGGTGTACACAAGGGGCAGGTTGCTGTGCAGAGTTAAAGGAGGACTGTGGAGAGAGATGTTATTCCACTTGCCATGCCTGGATGAACGTTCTGTCTGTGCATTGGTGTAGCTCTGAGTGAGTACAGGGATAAGTGGTCACTTCCTGAACTCCCAGTGAGCATCTCCCTTTCTTCCTCTGCAATTGTCCATGCTCTGCATGAATTTATCACTCACCCTGCAGTGAGAAGCGAGCTGCCTTCTCTATGGCTGCAGTGCTGTAAAACAGCCAGCCACTCATCCGTTCCAGATCAATGCTACTCAGGAGGCTGTGGGCTCCAGAGCCGGTGGTTTGAAGTGCCTGCACCAACCCAGCTCTGTAGCAACTGCTCTGACATCCTCCCCCAGATCTGAAACAAGTGCTTTGGGGACTACAGCTGGACAAACAAACCNCATCCTACAAACCTTATCCCAAGGTCAGGAAGAATAAAAAGCAGAATAAACCCATGTAACCCATATACTCGATCAAAATGAACTCATGCAGTTCAGATTTTGTTAGACCAAAAAAGAAATCTTCAGGTTTTCATAGGCAAAAATGCTTGATTTTTCTTTTTTTTTACCTAGAGCAATTTGCTGAGCTCTCCCTATTTTATGCACAGATCTACCCCCATGTTTGGTGCCAGGATGCAGTAACCTATATTTAAGATCTAACTATTTTGACTTATGAACAAGGAACATTTATTGGGGCAAGAGTAAAATCCCAGTCCTATAAATTGGTTTCCAAACAGCACATAGGCTGAGATCACCAACAATATTTTGATTTCAGAATCTGTGTGAAGGATTATGATGGGAAGGAGAGGGACTGTTTTTCATACATATCACAATGATAAGGTTATAATGAGAGGAATTTTTTCAGAAGAAAAAAGTTATAGTTTCCAAATTTTGCAGCTGAAACCTGAGGAAAAGGGCAATTTGGCGATTTTCAAACTATTACGTCAATGAAAACTTTCCTGAATGCTGTCCTTTTCTTCCCTCTAGTTTCCTTATTACATAGAAATTTTAGAATGGAGGGAATGCATCTTCTCAGGTCTGTTACTGAGCACAAATTAGATCTTCTGAAAGATGACATCACTTTTAAGAAGATTCAGAGGTATTCAGAAAATTGATTCAAAGGCTAGAAGGCCTATGTGGAAGGACTAGGAGAGAGCTTCCAAAGACTCTGAGAATATGGCTGTCAATTGATTTTCATTTTTAAACAACTAATTCCCATAGTTTGTTCTGACCTATTTGTAGCCTTCCTTAAATTAAATTAAAACAACGTGGCCTGGGGGATGTAATGTTAGGCCAAATCCATAACTGGATCCTGAGCAGGGAGGAGCAGGGCAAAAATGCTTGTTCTCAAGTAGCACAGCAGGGTCCCATTCCATGAGCAGTTCAAAATAGTGTAGCAGATTTTTTATTGATATATGAGTTGTGGTTCTGTCGTGTTAAATAGCAAGGCAGACCCGGGAGAGTAACTCATTCAAACCTCTGGCCACCCTTGAGTAAAATCAGCCTCGACAAACACTGCTAAACACTGCTAAGGGGGAGAATGGGTTGGATTTCTTCCTAAATTTGCATTACCTCGTTTCTGAAGGCAGAATTATCAAGCATTTGTCTTTAATGTCATTACAGGAGCTTATTAGAACTATAATGCAAGTTAACAGTAATTTTCATTCCCACTGCACAAAGTGACCCAAAACTTGACCGTCTTTTCCATGTGCAGAAAATCCTGAGTGTGCTGGAATCGATGGCCAAAAACCTTCTTGTTGATATATTAAAGTAAGGTTTGTTGGAGATTTTACCACAGCCTTTTGCATTGACCCGTTTTCATTTGTGCAGCAGAACATCCTGGTGGAGGGAGGACAGGCAACAGAAGGAAACAGATGTTCTCCATTCCTGTACAGATGTTGTGGTTTCCCTCACTTGCCCCTGGGCACCGAGGAATCCACCCCTTGCTCTGTGCCAGGTTGCCTTTCAGGAGAAAAATACCTAAAAAAAGTTTTTTGGTAGAGTTTTGTCTTTAACAAGAAGTTCTATTGGTAGAATGCAAATGAAGCTTCCCACCTGGGCAATGGGAATACAGTTTCAAAGAGAGTATCATAAAAAATGGGTTATAATGAATTATAAGGAGCCAGGCAAATATTTGAATAGCTGCGCAGCTACAGAGGTTGCCATAAAAAGGAAAAAGCCTTTTCTGTTTTTTTTACAGTCACCTTCTGGCAGTGTTTAATGTGTCTTGTGTCAACAGGATGGTATGATAGGGGGAATAGATGGCTGGAGGGGCTGGGATTAGGACGCAGAGCCATTTGTCTCTAGGTCAGTAGTTCAGACCCAGCTTGCAGCAAGTGAAAGTCATTTGCTGTCTCATGGATGTTTTTTCTCCGATCTGTTCTTTGCAGATGGGTGCCTGTGTGACAAAATCAGCTGGGGGACAGGTCCTGGTAAGCCTCAGGCTCCCGGTAGCAGCAGCAATGGGCTTAAGTCCTCCCCCACACACACATCTGAAGTGAAGCCCCACTGAGCAGGGTGTAAGGCCTGTTAACAAGAGGGTCTTGCTGGTGCCCAGCCGCTGGTTCTCTGTGTCACAAGGGCCACCAGTCTGGGCTTTTATGCTGGGATGGAATGACAAAGGTTTTCAAAAGAGATAGGCTGATCTAATGATCTCTAATCACTGTGATAGCTGGTTGCTGCTCCAGCCTTTCATTTTTCCCTTCCCTCAGACTCCTCCTCACCTCCTCCTTACGTGTCCCTTCACTGGACGCTGTGGTGACTTTGTCTTTCTCTCGGGGAGCTCACGTCTCTGTCTTTCTCTGCCAGCACCAGCTGCCCACAGCTCAATGCCCAGATCTTGCCAGCTGCCTGTCATTTTTCTTCAGGCCATTGTCTTTGGAGGGGGGTTTCTGGCAGGCTTTATTCTTGCTGTTGTGTTACAATAACAGAGGGTCCTCGAAGTGCTGGAGTCTGGCACAAGGATTCCTCCTGCAATCACTGTCATTTTCTAAGATTTAATCCCGTGGTGGCCACACACTTTATTGGTGGGACACATTCCAGTCTCAGTGATGTAGGGACTCTGGGCCCCCAGTGTATATAGGTGACATACGAGGTGTTGTGACCTACATCAGGTATGTTTGTGACAGGAAAAGGGGTCTTGACAACACCATACTCTGACTCCAAAGCTTAAGGAAAATTGGAAGCCTTCCAAAAAACCCTGTGAGCTCAGGAACAGCAAGGGCAGCACCCAGTTCCCTGAGATGTGTGGGAACACAGTTTCACACTTCAATCCCTGGAGAAAATCACAGGGAAGGCCAAGTCTGGTTTTGATTTTTAGCAGCATGGGAATCATGTTCTACCAAACTCACCCTATACTTTAAGGCCAGCGTGTCTGAGGCACGTTAGCCTTGGCAAGTGGTAGCAAATTAATTGCTCCTCTTATTGAAGCTTCTTCCAGGAAGGCACTATTGATTGCATTCATATCAAGTGAAAAACTTTAATGAGGCAGCTGAAGAGAACAGCATTTTCTCGCCTCACTTCTTGTATTTAGCAAGGCAGGGTTGGAAAGGAACGTGCCGAATCTGTAGGTTGGGTGAATGAAGTGGGAGCTTGATCCAAATAGGACCATAGTAAAAAAAAAATAAAAAATCTAGTTGGTTAGTGGGGGAGGAAGAAAAGGGGATTTTGAAGTGTAGGAAGCAACATGGAGTTGCTTTTTGCCAAGATAAACAATATCGTGAGCTGAAGAATTGATATGCATTGCCACACAAACAAAGGCAAGCTCTTGCCTTTCAAAGGTGCTGTGCACTGAGGAAGGGGACAGGACAACATCAGCCATGCAGAAAGGTCAGCACCCATCCTGGAAGGGCCTGACCCTGGGCAGACCGGCTGAGGAAAGAACCACCACGCTTCCACAGGGCAGCAAAAGCCAAGGGCAAGCTTTGGCTCTGAGCAATTCTCACCTCCATTCTAGAGATAAAGTTGCCAGCTCTGCACAAGACTCATTTGGGGAACTTGATTTGTGGGGAGCCAGTGCTGGAAAGCCCCAGCCCTGAGAACATGTTTGGTTTTCACCCTCTTTTCTTCTTGACAGAATTGCACTAATGTAATAGAAACCAGCTTTCCTTTCCCCTCTGGTTTGAGGTGAAACAAAGAAGAAGTCTTTCTCGGGAAGGACAAGCTTCACTCCTGAGCAAGGCACAGAGAAGTGCGAAGGTTTAATGGGCAAGAGCCTTATTGATGAAGTTATTTTCTGAGCACCGCTGTGAAAAGAGCTGTTTCGAAGACAGTTTCAGGACATGCAATTATCCAGTTTGCCAGCTTAATGCATTCAACTTAACCTCATTTTTTATGAAGCAGAAATCAATGTGGTAACTTTTTCAGAGCTGGGAGATGACATTTTATTCTTGCTTCTCTCATAAGAATGCATATTTTTAAGCTTTCTCTTCTACTTTAACTCCTCCCTCTCCTGATTAAGCAGGAATACCCCAAGGGCTAGAGGAAAGGCTGAGGCAATTTCCATATTCCCATTTCCACATTAGAATGGAAAATGTTTCTGAAATCTCTTTGCAATACATGGCAAAATTTTCCTTATTGCCTTCTTGAAAGTGCATCCATGACTTCAGTACAAGTGTATTTCATTCAAGCACCACTTCACCAGGGAAGAATTCTAAAGTGTTGTTGATGGTGCTGATCTTCACCCTAGGTTTTCCTTCCAAGGAACACATGTCCCCTGTTCTCTGCTCTTCCGGCGTCTGCCACCTTCTCTACTCCCACATGGTCAGGGATATTTTGGTAACTGTTCCTCCCTTGTGTCTTCCCCCTTCCTAAGCAAGAAGTCCTGCAGCTGCCAGAGCTGTGAGCTGGATAATGGCTGTCCAGAAGTTCCTCAACAAGAGTGTGCCAGAAAACTGAAGGGAGAAGGGAAATTGTCCTGCTTTTCATTAATATACCCTTGTCACTTCTGTAGTGGGTTGAACCAAACAGAGTATTTTAGCAAAATCCTTGCAGAATTTATAACAAAATTCTTGAAGCCAGGCTTGCTGTGCTGCCACCTTACCCGTCATGATTCTCTTATGTTCAAGAAAGTATAAAAGCTTTACTTTTTTAATTCTTTCAGGTAATTATGAGTTACACCTCTCCCCCTCCTCCTGATCAGTGCCCTTTGTGTGTTTTTTATCATCACAGTTGAGAAGAACATTCCATTGAGGCCCCTTGTTTCAAGTTTTTCCTAGTAGATCACTGACACAATGGTCCTAAAAAGCAGAGCAGCCCAAACCCGCCCCAAGGATCCCTGAGCAGGTCCCAGTGTGTGACTCAGCAGTGCTGGGATGCGCTGCGGCATCGAGGGATGGATGGTGGCAGCCGGCCACATGCTCAGCTGGTCAAGTTCTCACCTCAGTGGTTCTCTACAAGATCTGCTTGGTCAAGGGCAGGAGGTAAGGGTATGAGGCTGTGGGCTTCAGCTTCTTAACCCAAAGAGAGAACTATTTCCCCTGCCAATGTAAAATGGCAGTGGTAGCCCTGTGGCAGAGCCAAGCAGTTCCCTGCTGAGTTCCTGGTGGTTTTGTCTTCGCCACTTGCTCATCCAGTATTTATGAGGGAGAAACCAGACATCAGGGAGGGCCTGATCATGGGAAACATTCTGCCTTTCCTGACAGCTGGAGAAAGAAAGTGAGAGATGTGATCTGAAAACAGAAACACCAGAATTATTCTTCTAGCTTCCAACTGGGCTTAGGATGAGCCTGTAGTCCTGCAGTGTTCCTTTCTACAAAGTGAAGATAATAACGTGCTCACCTCACAGATCTCAAAAAGCTGCAGTTCATTCACACTTCTGAGGTGCCACTTGGCCTGGGATCTGCCCTGGCATAGACCCTGAGCAATCTCACTCTGATAGGACATAAACATACACTTCTCTGCTGAGTACCCTTTGGCAGATCCTGCCCACAGGGCTGGAGGGACACTGTGTCTACTCTTCTCTAGAAACAGAGCCCTAACCCAATGGGGGACATAGATATCTCTATCATAGCACACCTACTGTCTCATGTGGCTTTTCATTATTCTGTGATGTATCTGATGTCCTCTCCCTTCACCTGTTGACTTGGGGTGATCATGGTAGATAAGCATGGAAGAGGATGGTGTCATGGTTACTCTGTATCTTTGATCCCTGAGGGTTAGGAAGGGGAAAATTTGGAGAGTGTGTTTCTCAGGTTTGTATCCAGCCAGGATGGAGCACCGAGAAAGTATGATGGTTTATGCAGTGTGTCAGTGGATTTGGAGTAAGAGACTGGTCTGAGGAGAGGTCTGGAGGTAAGGAATGAGTCAAATGTGGGCCAGGAGCTGAAGATGGCTAGAGACAAATTGGAAAGAAGTGACTTGGTGCAGAGCTAGTGGAGGAGAGAGCAGCGATGCTGCAGGCAGCGAGCTCAAGGGGAGAATTCACTCTGCCAAACACTTCCCAGTGCTGAAGTTGGGCATGGGAGTTGCCCATGGAGCCGTAGCACAGGCAGCAGCTAGGAGTCAGCCCTTGTGTAGGATCACTTGAGGTCTGGCTCCACTCCTGTGTGGTGGAGCTTGTGGAGGGTGAACTTCGAGAGAACCTCTCTCTGTGCTGGCAGTGACAAGCAGTCAAACAAGCAGCAGCAGTGCTTCCTTGTAAACATTGGGAAGAAACTGTGAGGATAATGTCCCTTAAGGCAGCTGACAGGCCTGCTCTTCCTCAAGTCCCCGGAGGGGGTGGAGAGCAGTTAAGACGCAGCAGCTGTGTTTGTTGGGTTTTTTCCCATTTATATATATTTTTTTTTCCACCCAGCAAACTGCCGGGTGTTAATTCCTCTTGATTTGCTCTGTCTCAGTGCAGCCCAGTTTGGAGAGGCTGTCCCTCGAATAGGGTTGATTAGACTCCTCTCCAGTCTGCATCACCCAAACATCCACTAATTCCACTTTATCCCAGCAGCACGCCTGGCTTTTCTGATGCTACAAAGAATTAAGCTGAAACCATGGAGTTAATTACACAAACTAGATGCAGCCAAAATCCAGAGACTTCTGTCAGGGCCTAGCAGTGAACACCAATGAAGGGTCCTGAACAGATAGATAACTTAGAGTCATCACCACCACTCAAAATTAGGCCTATATGCTGTGCCCAGCTCTGATTGGTTTCTGCAAGTAGCAGGATGTACCTAGGGGAGATGAGACATGTCAACCTGAACCATGTCACTGAGAAAGCTCCTCCCTTTCAGTGCTAGAAAGATGCAATAGCCCCCTAAATTTACCACACCTATAAATCTTTGGGTGTCATATGAGCTCCTTCACTCTCCTTGTATCTCTCTCTGTCTAGGTCCCTGCCTTGTGCTAGAGCATCCAGGGGAGATGTAAAATGGTGCCACTAATGAGTCATGGGGAGCTTGTGCCATGATTGCCTTCCTCTGCATTTCCATATTATTCTTTCATGCATAGAAAGGAAAGAAAGGGCTGCCATTTGCATACAGGTGGAGGAGAAAAATGTGTTATTCAGGTTGGTTGTGCCTTCTCCAGCAGGCTCTCCCTCCTCTAGCCTTGCTCCTCTGCACCCTGAGCACTTCTTCGAAGGTCTGTTCCCAGCCAGGATACACAGACATCTTAACAACTGACTTTCTCAGTTGACAAATCACCTCAAGCTTGTAGGGATGAGGAAGGGCTGAGAAGAAATTTTCCCTTTTGCTGTTTCCTTGAGTGTAAGGCAGTCCCAGTCCAATTTTGGAATGTGAAGGACATAGGGAAGAAGGGCAGCAGGAAGGGAGGAAAGCAGAATGAAGAGGCTTCTGTGAAATGAGACAGTAGAAATGAGAGATGGGGAAGGCCTGCTGCATCATCTAGCCTGTCCTGGCACGGAACTGTCTGTCTGATCTTCAAGGGCTGTTGTCAGATAAGTTTGAAATGTGTCAAGCAACGATACCTTGTCGCTTTTTCAGAGATGTTGATCTTGCAGCATTGTCTGGTGAAGGAGATTGATCACTTTCCAGTGCAGTAGATTGCCATGCTTAGCTTAGCCAGGCTCTGGCTGTGCTTTGGCCCACAGAGAACAAGTGGTCTGGAGAGTGGAGAGCTGCTCTTGGCTGTTGCCAGGGCGAAGAGCTTGGCTCCTCCAGCATGGAAAGCAAACAGGGAGAGCTTGCTCTCGTATCCAGTCTGAGGGAGAGGGGTCAGCACGTGGCAGTGAGCAGACTGCAGCTCCGTCCTGCTTTGCTGCCTTAACCAGTGCATTCCCTGAGTGCACGTGGGCAGAGTGCAGCTGTGCTTCAGGGGAACTTGGGGAATCCTTCCTGGAGCTTCTCCCATGGCAGTAACGTTGCTGGAGATGAGATACAAGCACATGATGCTGCTGCTTCTCATATACAGATTTTTTGCCCCTCTCCTTGCCCTCTTCAAGGTCATTTTAGCAGCTGGTGGAAAAGGGATAACACGGCCCAGTCAGGAAAGATGGAAAAAACCCTTCCATTTCCATCCTGGCTCACTATGAGTGCTGGAAATGCAGACGATGAGGTCTGGAGCCAGGCTGGAACATGTTCCTCTGGCCTTTACCCTCTCCCTTCTCCCTCCTTCCTGAGACACAGCATGCCACAAGCTCCTACAGGAGATGGTTCCTTTAAAAGGAACCTTATCGCAAAGCGCTCTCCCCTTATCTGCAGCCTTCAGATGTGGATGTGCTGCACAGAGTGCTGACTGGGGACCTGCAGCAGCTGGCAGCAGCTTTCCATCTGCTGCAGAAAAGAGGAAGCTCTTTGGACCTCCTGCCCAGCTTGTCTGCAGCAGCACACCCACTTCACCAGCCATGCATGGTCATGGAAGAGCCATCCCAACATCCCTCCTCCTTTTAAAGATTCCCCAGCATTGCTGAAAATTGTGAAGGGAAAGCAGCCTCGGAGCCTGGCATTTGACCCTGATCAGCTAATGGGGGTGAGGGAAGGGAGAAGAGCCAGTGCTTCAATCAGTCACTTGAGTGAAGCAGTGCCTGGTTTGATTAGCTAGCAATTTCTCTGGTCATTTGGAGGAAATGTTGTCTGCATGTGTTTCCACCTTCCTGGGGGAGACATGAGCTGTAGGACACCACCCCAAAACTTTCTGTATCATTTTGGAAGCGGGGAGAAACTACTGAGTGGAGAGATCTGTCAAATAGAAGAGTGAGGAGAGGCTATTTCAATGGTGATTGAAGTGGAAAGACCAAGTTAAAAGGGATGGAGAGTATTTTGTTCCAGACAAAGCATTTCCTCAGTATGAGGGCTGGGCATCAGCACCCCACACAGTGGCCTCTTGCTTCCATCTCTTGTTTGCAGATGGTCCAGAGCCTACCCTGTCTGACAGCTAACAACCAGCTCCTTGCCTCTCAGGCTGGCAGCTCGGTGCATTGTGGGTTGCTTTTGGAACCGGGAAGGTGGGAAGGTTGCACCGATGCGCCAGCTTAATTGACAGTTGGCACAGAACAGGGGACGTGCTGATGGATGGGAGGCAGCAGCCAGCTTCAGAAGCCAGCACTGGCATCAGGAAAGTGGCAGGAGAAAGGAGCAGGAGCAAGCCAGGGTGGCAGCAGGGAAACGAGCCCAGGACACAAGCGATTAGTGCATAACTCTGTGTTGAAAGCCTAGGAAATGTGGCAGACCAGGTGGCTGCATGTAAGGCTGGACTGCAAGGGCAGCAGAGTGCTCCAG
>VYZX01009074.1:4204-25562 GCA_013401335.1 Brachypteracias leptosomus | reverse complement strand
TTCTGTGATTCTGTGATTGTTAATTCATTTTCCATTTCTGACCAACTATCATCTGATTAGCCAGATATTTTTGGCTTTTAATTTCTCCTTTCTGAGTGTAACATTTCTCACAAAACTTGAATGAAGATCAACTTGTCACTTTAAAGGCGTTTTTCAAAATTTTGAATGCTGATCCCCAACAAGCCCCCTCTACATGTGAACTCTGTCAACCTTGATTTTATCTGCTAGTTTTTCAAGGATTCATCAGTCTATCATCAAAATTATTAACGAAAACACTGAAAAGAACACTCTGTCCAGGGCAGACAAATCCAAGACTTTATTGACATGCCTTCATAGTTTGAAGGGAGGCTAACAGTAACTGATTGATTCTTATACATCACATGATATTGATTAAACAGAGTTCAAGTCTGTCTACAGAATGTCACATGGGAGAGGATGAAAGAGTGTACTAAACTCAAGGTGTGTTATATCTACAGATTTCTATGGATTTCTTACCGCATCAAAAGCATTCTAGAGTTAAATTCACTTCTGGTTGATATTAATAGCTCGCTCTAGGCTATTTCCAAGGATTCGGGTCAGACTAGTTATGACACTAGTTATTTTGAAGTCCAGTGATATATTTACATTCCTCTAATCCCCAAGGTCTTCCTCAACTCCATGAGTTCTCAAAATCTGGAAGATTCAGAGAAAGCTCTCATTCATAAATTTTTACTTTTATTAATGAATTCTAATTTTTAAGGTCTTTCTTTTTGGCAGCTATACCTCAGCATGAATCTTAGCATATATCCTATGTTCTGTTTTTAATGTACCTTTTATACGCATGAAAATATTGGGTATCTGGTCAAATAATTCTATATGATGGTGCACAAAGACTGAAGCTAAGAACAGCCTCAACTCTGAATTTTTCAGCATTCATCATGCATTTTCTCTCTTATTTATAATTTATAATGAAAAGTACTATTTTCTTATTTTTATATGTCTATGAGATCAATTTAGCCTTTCCATGACTTTCTAATTAACATACAGTTTTCAATTTGCACTACTTAATTTTATCTTTATTTCCAGGTTATTTTTTAATTCTTATGTCTAGTTATGTATGCCTTTCTTCCATTTTTATATGATTTCTTTCTGGTTCATGTTATCAAAGAGCTTCTGTTTAATTCATAACAGCATCTTACAGTGCTGCCTGTCCCTTCTGCACCTCTCAAAACAGTTTGCAGCTGTACCTCTTCCAGAGGCTGTGTCTCCAGTTCTCCATATACTTCAGGTGATCTACCTCAAGGAGCTTACATATCTGTTTCCTAAATTTGTTAAAGCCCATTCTCCTCATTCTACTGCTATGCATCTTCCTCTCTGTGAGGAAGAAAAGTGAGATGTAGGTTCCAATTGTTTATTCAAACATGTTATTTCAAATGTTCAAAATTTAAATCTTAGACAGTTGGACAGAGTCACAAACAATTGTCATGCTCAGATTAATAAATCCAGGTCTTCAGAATGTCAAAATGACACTCCACACCCTATCCTGCAACTCTCTTTCTTTGCAAAAACTTTTGAACATTTTCAGGAAATCCCATGTGTCTCAGAATAACCTCCTCCCCCTTTTAATGGTTGACCATTTAAAAACTTGACTAGTAAAGATTCTGGTACTGCATCACTTAGAGGGAAAAACATTTGCTAATTAGACAGAGTTAGCATTCTGTTCTGTGATCAACATCTTGAAGAAACTTCACTTGCAATTTGAATTCAGGAGTCATGGGAAACTTAGTTTTTGATACTTGTTAGCAACTGGATTAAAAAAAAAAAAAAAAAAAAATCAACATTATTTTCCTTAAAACTGCAGAGGACAGATATACAGAACAAGACGAATACCAATATTCTCCAGACTCCAGAAGACTGACTTGGGTGCCAGACAAACTATGAAGTGCTTTAAAATGCAACCACAAAAATGAAATACAAGTTTATTTAAAGGAAAACAACAAAAAAGCATAAATATAATAGAAATCTTTCATTATTAGATGCCACATAATTTGCTTGATAAGGTGCAATTTCATTTGCCAAAATTTACCTCTATTTAGCTACTTTACAATAACTAACTATAAGCCTGATTTTACTCCTTTGCACACTCAACCACATGTCAGCATAATGTCACTGACATTTGACAACCTAAACCTTGAATCACATGAGAGAAACTGTTTGTGTCAACATCATCAAAACCAGTTCTCATCCACCCTCAGCATTACTGTTAGGATAGTCTGAAAATATTTTGACTAAAACATTAATTCCCTTGAATTTTTAACATTTACAGTGTATTTTGTACATGCCTAAACAAGACTGGAATGATGAATTTTGCTGTCTAACAGAGGTGGTTTGCCTCAGCAAATAATTTCTTACATTAATAACCTTTCTTACAGGAGTTGAGTGACCTTGTATAAACATATTCACTCTTTCTATCAAAAATTAAAACACGTAGCATGATTTGACAATCCATCATTTTCCTTCCTATGAAATAATAGAAGGAAGGTGCAAATCTCAAATGTGTTGCATAAATTATGCATGTTGTCTATACACTACAGAATTCTGAAAGCATATGCATTTCCATAGCTCCCATAGCTTCTAATTGGGCTTTTTACAGATTAGATGTTTCTCACTGGGAAGCAGTTAAAAAAAGGACAGACAGCTTTCCCCACCCCATCATGACCCCAGATCACCAAGAAATTCAAAATAAACCTACAAAGATTGCATCACTTTACAAAACAGAAGAGCTTTTTTAAACGTTTCCTTAGAAATACAGGAATTGAGTCATGTTGCATTTAGTAAAGATGGATATCAAGGGCCTGCAACCGTAGGAAATTTATTGCTATAAAACAAAGTTCCATGATAAGTCTGAAATTCAGGATGCATTAATATGAAATTGAATAGTTTTGAGGTTTTGACTTCAATAAGAGAGCAAGGGCAAACTATCAAATGAGTTCCTACAATGTGAATCCTATTTAACAGTATGTTAGAACTGCTTTGTAAGAGCCCTATCCCTGTCTGCTCAGAACATTAAATCAAACCAAACATTTAAAGCCAGTAAACAAAAGATTTGGTTTCCAAAACCAATTCCAGTATTTGAAATAAAGGACTGTACATGATATTAAGCAAGATAAGTATCCCACTAATTTAAGTCAATACTAGCAGGACCATGTAGCTCAGTACAGGTGAAAAAAATGAGGACGTTATTTTTTATGAACATATCTGAAAAGAAAAGCACTGAAAAGTTGTCCCAAAAGATTAATGAAATGGAATAATGGATTTTAAAAAAAAAAACCAAAAAACCAACAAACCAAACCCAAGAAACTGTGGTTTGAATAGTCTTTTATGCTATTGAGATCAAATCACTACTCTTGATATTAACTATGTTCTTATCACAAGTTTGCTTTTGTATTTATGATAAAACAGTGGCAATAACTTTCAATTTCAAGTAATCAAAAACATAATTTGAAATCTAGTATTTCATTCATGTTGGTTACTGAAATATGTTTGTAGACATAAGTCCTTCTGGTTTAATTCATCTTCAGAATATCACCCACAGAGTTGCTAACCCTGATCTATTCCTTCCAAATAAAGCACACAACAGAGCTCAGTATGTGAAATGTATGAAACCAAATGTAAAATAACCTCAGTCAACAGGGCTTACTTAAGGCTTCTGGATAATATAAGCCCAAAACACGTCAGAACTAGCATACAGAAAAGCTTTTTGTCATACCCCAGATGTCAAGAAGCATTAAAAGCAAACAAGCAAATCAAACACTACAGTTGCTTAACATGGTAAGGATATGGAGCCTACAACACTACTTACACACTAAATTTAGTATTCACTATTTCAATAGTGGGTGCAAGAGTGTTACATAAAAAGCTAAAAGAGGCAGAGGAGATAGAAAGATAAAGATATGGTTTACAGTCAGAACTGTATGAAGGGCTCAATAAAACTGAAAATCTTCAAATATATGTAAAAATTTGGCTAGCCACAGAAATCTAGGTTTCAGAACAGATTCAATGAAATATCTGCTAAAAGAAAAGGAAACAACTGCACTGACTGCATAACGGTTTTCTATTTTGTCACGTTATGAAACGACAACTACAATAGTCCAAAGAGTGGATGAGATTCAGTTACCTAAACAGATATGTCTAACGCCATTTAAAATGTCCCAGAGACTCCCTGACATGACAGATTATGACATATCTGCTGTTTCATAGGGTAGATAGAACGTAAGACTTATTAGGTCAACTACATCATCCTACAAGAGTAGTATACTTTGGGGTATCCCAGGACATCCCAAACTGCATGGGACAACTATGTTCAGGCATCTGAATCCCATCTAAAATATCCACGTTTTCATTCCTTAGTTTCCTGGTGGAGACATTAGATAAGAGACATTTTTTATTCATAGAATTATAGAATAACTTGCATTGGAAGGGACCTTAAAGATCATCCAGTTCAAACCCCCCTGCCATCGGCAGGGACACCTTCCACTACACCAGGTTGCTAAAAGCCCCATCCAACCTGGCCTTGAACACTCCCAGGAAGGGGACAATTTCTTTCTCATATCTAATCTAAATCTGTCCTTTTTAAAGTTTAAAACTGTTACCTCTCATCCTTGTCACTACACTCCATGATAAATAATCCCTCCCCATCTTTCCTCTAGTGTCCATTTAAGTATTGTTTTCAGGTGTGTAAAATTGCACACACACTTTTGATCTCACCATTATGCACAAGCCTTTCTTTTCTACCTGTTCAGCTAATTTATTAGTGCTTTAAAATAATGCTAGTGTAAAAGTTTCTGTTCATGTTCATTCTGATATTAGCCTTAATAGGTTCATCTCTATCTTCAGACAACTGACTATCATGTCTACATTAACTCAGTTTTTGTTCTAGATTCTCAGCATGATTTAACCCACCTTATATCTGAACCACCTTCTGCAGTTAACTCTATTTTCCTTTTAACAATTCAAGAAGTGCTAAGTTTAGTACTTACACTGACTACTTAGTATTAGAAGGACCCACAGATCAGTTCTCAGGTGTGGCAAAGCTAAAATTCAGCAGAGGTGTGTGGCAACTGTAACAAGCTGGGTCTTCACTTCCACGTTCCTCTCATCTCAGATACACCAAGAGCTGGGTGGCTAATGACAAAAATTACTTGGTGGTTTAGGACTGGAATTTAGAATGAATTGCAGGCATGTCTCCATGTAGTATAACTGAAGTCAGCTGACTGGAATGGGATGGAGACAGTGGCACTCACAGCACAAAGGAGAGATCTTTCACGAGGAAGACCTCTGACATGAACTCTCTTATTTCTTATTAGAAATAAATAATTCATTCAGCAAAACAGCAGCACAGCTTTCAGCCTTAACTCTTTACCCCAATTTAACGTTAGTGCAATTCATTGGTCTATTGCACAATAGTTTTCTCAAAATATGAAGAGATCTGAGAATATGAAGAGACCGGAAAGGTGCTAAAAGAGATTCTCTGGTGATCTATCCATGTTTGATTAGAAAAAAAATAAACATAAAATAAAGACCTTCTCTCCAAAACTCAACTACTTCTCCCATGCCATATAGGTGTATGGATATAAGATCAAAACTAACCCTGCATTACACTCTGATACTGCTTCAGAGCTTTCTATGCTTATTGAAAAAGTAGATGGACCATCATGTGGAGCACTTTCCTCCTCTTTTGCACTATAACAAAATTATAAACCCTCCTCTCAGGCCTTGAAGTTTTTGATCCTGCTCTGTGCTCTTCTTGGTGCCCACAGGAACAGCCAGAAAGTACATGCACTGTAACTTCCAGTAGAGAAAAAAATTGCATTTAATTCTGAGGGTTAAGTCAAATTCTCAGAGTACAATAAGCTGGCTGGTAAAATATTGTCAAGACTTCTCTCAATTTATATTAATTCTTTCTATGATCTATTTTATTAGAATTTAATTAAAATCACATTATCCATTAAGTGAGTCATGGATTCTCCAAAATCCTAGATTGCTTACTTTGAATATTTTTCAGAAAGCTTTTCGTTCCTGAAGGATACAAACTGAAATTGAAAACAAACAAAGAACAAAGGAAGGGGGCAAATGCTGGGAACTCAGAAGGGAGCTAGAAGAATTGTGGAAGCAGAAGTGGTAATGAAGCAAAGATTGGAGAAGAGTTGACATTACTGGAGGGCTCTTTCAGACAACAGGCGAGTGTGGGTTTACTGCAGTGGAAGAAAGGCAGAATAGGTTTAAAGATATAATTTCACAACAAACCAGGCTTCATCCATTCTATCCTTCATGGATTATGTTTTTGCTGAAATTCTGTTTTTTAACACAAACTCTTCAGACCCCCAAGAAATTCTCCTTATGCACCCACACTGTGTTTTCTGGCTTGAATAAGTTTGTTAGTAGATAAACACTGCCGCTGCCTCATGCTTGAAAAGTTTTGAATGTAATTGACTGTCAATGATATGATGATTTATAATGCAATCTGCTGCTACTTCTGCTGCTGCAGATAACTCTAATTTGCCTCTATTGTATTAGATATGATGAACTTGACAATCATTTTCAATTTTCCTATTTGGCTTTCATTCAGGTTGATGTGGCCAGTAACAGTGAATTTTCATTGTTCTCCCCCGAAAGCAATAAAGGAACAAGAGCCTGGTTTATATGAAGCAGTTGGCCATTTCCAAAAGACTCATTTATTGTGCAATGAAGCTTCTGCCAAGCAAAATATTTAGGAAAAGTGTGGACTGAAAGTTTCATTTTAAAATTTTTATGTTTTACTGAATCAAATACTGGTCCAATTGTGCTACATGGAAAAGAAGACAGGTGACAGAGAGAAAAGGAGCCTAAAAACATCACAGACACCATACCAGCTTGTTAAGCTTACACAGTTCCATAATTCTGGCCATACTCAGACCTGGAGGCTTTGGCTTCTCTAGGGAAGACAGGTGAAAGTCATTGAGATGTTAATGGTTTCTGTGTTGGGGGGAAAACTAATAAGCAATAGAAAGGAAAAATGATGGAAAAGACCCCAGTGCACATAAAAATGAGTTTAAAGATACATTTCCCAGACAAGCAAGGATCATTTGATAACCCTTCGATTTATGGCTGCACTATCTTGCGAGGCAACTACTCAGGAAGTTAAAATATTTGATTATTACTAGGCATAGATATAAGAAAATCAGTCTTAAAGTGATACAAATTAGACTATGAACAGACTGTTGCTTTGGATAACCCAGCTTCCACCCTCTCAGGTGTATTTTCTCTCCTTATAAAGGAAAGATAAGGACACCTGGATTCTAACTTGCTTTGGTATGCATAGACAAAATGTAAGATGTAAAATTTACATGTTTCCAGTTCACATAATAGCTTCTATTTACAGAGTTGCATCTGTTTCCTCATCTAGCAAAGTCTTTGTAGCTAGCTGCAATGCAGTTGTACTGTCACTCCTGCCACCGCACGGAAGAATGAGCCAGGTCCTACTCTGCCTCATCCATCACCAAAAAGGACTGGCATCTAAGTTTCAATATGTAAACTCTATTCTGTGGGTAAGAGATGACAGATAGATTTAAGATGTCAAGTTCAGTTTGAGCAACAACTGGCAGTTAGAAAAAAATTTTTTTTTTTACTTGCAAGCTAAACATATTTAATAAGGAAATCATTGAGAAATAATAAATATAGAAATCCATCCTGTCATTTTCACATAGTTACCTTTTTGACTATAACTCTATTTCAAGAATGACATAATTTATAGTGTCATGCTTTCTGTGTATGAGCATTAATCCTATTATCATTCATCCACAATAAACTATACTGCTGTAGAGGTTCATTTAGTTTCTATAAATATATGAAGGAACTTTTTTAAAAACAAACTTTTCAGAAGCTTAGGTCAAGGTTTGGGGAAAATTAACCAAAATTTTCTCCAATTCAGTCATGATTAACAATCATGCTTTATACTTGTTTTTACTTACAGTGTAAAATATCACCAACAACAGCATAAACAATGTTGTTATAAAATACAAGGAGTGTGCAAATATGAAAGTTGAAAGGAACTGATATTGCTTGCTGGGCACTTGTTATAGTAAATCAGGATTGGAAAGGATTAAGTGATTGCTTTTCTCTTGCAAAAAATTGTGAGAATCTATAACTAGACCTTAAGCATATGCTTTAAACATATTTAAATGTCTTTAGAAACAGGAAACATTTTTATCAGTTTTCTGAAAGGCTTAGGAATTATTTTTTGAATAATTTGTTCATAAAGTGTGTAGGAGAAACAGAAGATGTACCCATCCTTGAACAATTCAGGGGAAAAAAGCAAGAAATCCTATAAAGTGTCTCCAACAATATGAAATTGTAGCGTATAATTAATATGTAATCACACATCACTGAAGCGAGCTGCATCACTTCACCTTTAATGGCTGGAGTTGCTGAAGAAGAGACTGGTTGGAGACAAATGTGAAACTGATTACAGATTATAACAGGGAATCAGCTAGAACAGTGAAGGTAGTAGTATGATGCGGAAAAAAGCCTGCAGTTACATACAGATAGGGGCAACAGTTTAACAAGATAAAATCTTTTGCATGTGGCCTACCTTTAAAATAGAATTTTACTTCTACTCTCCAAGTAGAATTTCAGAGATGCTCTGCCACTTCTGAGTTATTCAGACAGAGCAACATTTACATGTAGAAACTCAGCAGTGATCTGTGGCTGCACACCGTGAGAGACTATATGGTTTCCATTTCTCTACACCAGGTAAAGTGTGGGCTCTGAGTACCTAAAACATCTTCTGTCCTGAAAGTCAATTATCAGCTTAAATACAAAAGCATCAACTGACTTCAACAGCTCTCAGAGACAAATGAGCCAGAATCAGAAATGCATTTACATAACTGTGGCCTATGTGTGCAGGCACAAGCTTTACTCTTTTTTGTGAATGAAATAAAAATAAAAGATCTTTCCTTCACTGTAAAAGCAAGAAAAATTTGTCGTTTAGAAAAATATCTTGTTTAGTATAACTGGTTTGTGTCAGTATACACTGCTTCAAAATGTAAATGCCTTTTAGTCCCAGAAAGCAGAGGAAAACCAAAGAGAACATTTGACCAAGAACAAAAACGTAAATTACAATGTATTAATAGTGTAGAAGCTTAGCAAAAGCTACGTGTTCCTACATGTTTGATATCATATACATATTTGCTATTATCTTTAGGAGTTTTCAGATGAGACCTTACTGATATGTAGGTAAAGTTGGAAAAATCCTCCTGAGATATAGGCTGGTTATGGCTGACATACTAAATTGTAATTCATCCCCTTCTGTCTACCGTGTTATTTGTAGAGAGAGGAAGAAAAAACAAAGACAAGCTTTTTTTGGTGGCTTGTTTAATCTGCTAAAACCTATTCGAGGTAATCCCTGCTCCACAGTGGCTCCCAGTGGGAGATGTAAGCTGGCAGCAATACAAGCATTCCCCCAAAAACCTGCAACTGAGATATCTCTTTTAAAATATACGCTTACAACAGTATTTTTCTACATGCAGCAGTTGCCAGTATGGCACCTCAACTTAACAACAGAAGATGAGAAATCCCCTGTGCCTTTATGTGATAACATTTAAATGGCAAGTTGTTGAAAAATTTGTTGAAAAATGAACCACCACACATACATGAGCTGAGCACACAGTTGGCCTCTGGGGTTTCAATCTTGTAACAATTTTATCTATATAAGCAAAAATTTCAGCCTTCTGTACTCTAAGCACCAGATTAAGTTTTTAGGAGGTCTGTATATCTTCACCAGGACAGTTATATATCCTAAGTGTTTTACTTTCCCTATTTTGCCAACAAGATTTATGAATATAAATTTTGAGGCAGAAAAAGATATTCACTCTTTACTCTAGAAACCCTTTGAAATTCAGTGTCTCTATTCACTGCTCTATCAAACAAAGAAAACAAAAACCACGCACAAAGCAGTGCCTGAACATCATCACATTGTACACAGCTCCTCTGAACTGTGGTAAGCGCTACCTGAATTGCACAATGCGTACAGAGCTCAAAAAGTGAAGTTATTATTAGAGATTTATGAACACATAAAAGCAATCCAGTGATGAAGGAAGAACTTCCTAGCATTTTACAGTGCAGCTTTGCTACTGAAGAAGCAGTATGTAGTCAAAGAATCCAGGTTTTCTAAAGAGATGCTTCCACATGCATACTTTGATGACAGTATCATGAATGTATTCTGATAAAAAAAAGTCCTCATTATTTTTCCTTAATGTTATCCTTTCCTTCTCCCCTTTATTGCTATAGAACACACAGACCAACATTTTCAGAACTAACACTTAATGGCTCAGTTCCTGAATCCATATGGGGTATATTTAACTGCAATTTTTATTCAATTCACCATGGGTGCAGACACTTAGCTTTACACATCAGATCTGAAAGCATTGGTTATACTTCAGACAAAATTGCATCACTGGGTGGGAAACTATAATATCAGAACTGGTGAAAGATCACGTTCCTTTTAAATTGTACTACATAGCAGAAATAGAAGAAATATTTAAAAGGCATTGAAAAAGAAGTGATGTGGTGAGTTTGGGTTTGGGGTTTTTTTTTATAAACTGAACCATAAGAGTGAGAGAGAAAAGGGGAATTAGCTGTCATGCACAGAGCTGGACTGCCTGCCTTAGAGACAGTTTTCATTTACAGAGAGAACTGCAAGCAGCAAAGAACACTGGCCTGCTTATTGACAGTGAATGGTATAATTTGCCTTTAAAAGTACCTCCAAAAATGAAAAGAAAGTCAATATACCTGTGATATCTGAACTAATCTTTGCAATCTCCATTCAAGTGAAAGAGAAAAATATGTATTGGGGACTCCAAATCTAAATCTTCAGTCTATGACATTGCAGATGTTTCTTAACTAATTTAAATATCTGTAGTCATTTTGTTGTTTAACATCTTATTATGAATAAATAGCAATAAATGTATTTCCTGATCTACACCTTTAGAGGGTGTTCCTAGGGTTTGGTTTCTCAGACATGAAATACTTTTTCAAACACAACTAGCAGTGGCATTTTCTAAAATATGTGTTTTGCTAAAATGGCATTTAACCAAAACCAAGTTTCTTCTGTTTCTAAGCCTTATGTTCTACCGAACTTCAGTTCCATATTGGCAGCCCTGTCGTGCAAACCACCTTGAGCTGGGGATCACCTGCCTTCTGTTTTTCTTGATCGAGAGAGAAAACTCCCAATGCTGATGGAAATTTTGTGGCTGCTCGCATTTTAGGCATGTCTTAGGGGCTTGATTTACCAAATTACCATACAGATTAGCATCCACTCAGGATATGCACCCATACTTCCTCGCTCTAGGAAGAGAGGACTTAGAAATGGGGAAAGCCAGAAATATGAAGGCCTTGCATTAGCTGCAGTGTCAGAATAAGACCAGTTGATATGTGTATTCAGCCCTGGGGCTTTGTGTAGCTAAAGCCTCAGGCTCATTTCCAGGACCTGACCTTGATCTATGGTTTCTGAGCCCAGTTTTCTAATACAACACAAGAATGCCAACTTAAAATACAAAACAGGTTTAAGAGAAAACAAAATAGTTTTAAATGTCCAATATAAAGTGCTATTTTCAGTACTGTTTGGTTTCTGTTTCATCTTTACAACTATGCAAAATACTCTCCTGTTTATCCTGTTTAGCAAATAGTAACCTAAAAAATGCTCTGGATCAAATCCTTCAAACTTATCAATGGCTCTAAACTATCTAAATTACATCAAAAAGTAAAAGAAAAAAAGAAAAAATATCTTTTACAGTCACAGGCTTTAGGGTTGCATGCACAGTAAACCAAATGTTCAGCTGGGATAATGCTTTTCAATACCAGTAACATCATACTAGTTAAATGGAGATAACATTACAGTTAAATCTTATAACAGTACAAAAAAAAAATCTCATCACAGAAGTTTATGCATGATGGTAATGGGCTTGTATCACTTCATGGAGAATAACAGCAAATTAAACAGAGGGAAGATTTAGGTGACTATCCATGAGGGTCACATGCAGAACAGGAAAGCACTGCACAGGTGTAGTTTCACCCTCTACCTAATTGCTGCCTACCACTGAAAAAGATAATCCTGGTCTTCCTCAGCTCCCAGCTCTCCTGCAGCTAGGAGATAGTTGGTTCTTACTGATTAGTGGAAAAGAACATATTTTTTTGCCTTTTAAGGGATACAAGATAAGCAACAGGAAGCACAAGGGCATAAGGGCTGGGAGCATCCTTGTTGGCAGCAGCCTGTAATTACATCAGATTAGGTATAATGTGATACCATGCCCAAGGCTGTCTGAAGTTTTAGCACTGCCCATTACATTTTGGTAGACAGAGAAGAAAAGAAGGGAAAACTCTGCTGTTTACAAAAATTGCTGAACTACATATCTAGGTGATGGAAATGGAGATTATGGAAGCCATTTGCTAAACAAGACAGTCAATGCACCACAAATCCTCCTGTCAACCCACAGGGCAAGCCTATTATTAGCCATATCCTAAATAAAATTGACATTGTAGTAAGCTAAAGTTTGTTTAAGCCCCAAATTTTCCTGTGTGAGGGTACATGTACTCCCAGCAAGCTTCTGTGAATAAATTAGAATTAACCTCCAGTGTGTAACCAGACACTGCTCTCTGTGCTGCAATAAAAGTGAGGTTTCAAAACCATTACCATGAATTCTTCCTTCCCACTACTCAGTCTGAGGCTGCCTCTACCATTCTGACTTTGAAGACTCATAGATCCTTGTTATAAGTAATAGCTCTATTTACTGGCCCAGGCAATTACTGGTTGTATCTGACCACAGATAGTTTTAGTCAGGAGCTACAAGTACAAACACACCAGGCCTGTTTAAAAGTCCAGTCAGAAGGTCACAGATGATACTAGAAAATTTGTCCAGCACACTGATAAGAAAAATAAGATAAGTAAATAAAGCAACTTCTTTCTCTGCTACCCAGAAACTTTCTGGGTAGTAACCCGCAGCTATCATGGCTACAGAGCTTAAGACAGGTGAAGACTAGCATCAATAGTGCTATAACAACTCCTACATTTATTCTCTTCTGGATTAAATAGTAAAGTATACACTGTAAGAAAAAAAAAAAATGGCAGAGGGAAATATTTTAATGCACAGAATTGCTAGTTCTCGTTGAAGTTTGTTTGTTTTCTCCAATAGACTAATTGATTTTTCAAAGATTTAGTATCTAGCAGTCTGTTAAAATGACAATAGTAAAAGGATGGGGGGGAGGGGTAGAAGAGAAGGGTAAGAAAGACAGTGGATAAGGTGAGAAGAAAGGAAAAACATACATTCTTGCAAAATACCTAAAAGAACTTAGAACTTTTTACCCCCTCCCCCTTTAGAGTAAAATTTAGTGCATCAGTTCTACACAGAAACTATAAATCCAAGTTATATAGCCACATACCAAATGCACTAAGGGAAGCCACTTCTCTTTCTCCTTTGATAAGGTGTCCCCTTCTGCCACTACAAGATGAGTAAATTACTCCACCTGTCTAACTGATCCCCAGTATTCAGCCTGACACTGACAGTGGCAATGCACCTGTTAGTGTGACAGACAAGTGATTGGCAGCATGGCATTTGCTGCTTTCAATAATAAGTTGGTTATTATACAATGATGTTGACATTCTAGAGAGACTGCAAATATTAAAGTGTAACTAGGTACAGGTTTGAAAAAGAAAAAAACCCCACATTATAGGTAAAATGTGACCCTGAATAAATTTTATGCCAAAGGCTTCTTTCATTTTGAAAAGAAAAATATCAACTTTTAAGTATGACACTTTTTCTTAGCAGAAAATTATTCTAGTTACGTGTAGCCACCAGATGTCAATTCTGAGTTTTCCCATAAACTAAGCATGAGATTGCAAGTCACTGCCTTGATCAGCTTCTCAGGTGTGTTGCATCTACAAATGCAAAAAGTGTAAGCAACTACAGAGAGAGTCTTTGTAAGAATACACCTTCTGCAGCCACAGTAAACAATCACTTTGGTGAAACTATTCTGCTTTCTTCCCCATGGTCCTACAATGTTTCTCCCTTCTGTAAAAGCATCACTCAGGACCAAGAAGAACTGTACGGTTAGAAGACAGACAAAAGCTTCACCAGCTATTAGCACCTGGAAGTCTGCATGGCCTTAGTATCCAACAGAGTTACCTAGGACAGCAATTTGTAGCATATAAAACTTACCGGTCCACGTTGGCAAACAGAATACAGCTCCATTCTGGAATTTAGCAGCTGATAAGAAAATTTCAGGTAAATAAACCATTCATTTAAATTCAGCATCTGACTGCAGGGCGCCAGGAAACTGGTGGGAAGGACCGGGGCGCCGGCGGAGTGCGGGCTCCAGGGGCCGGCACAAACAGCCAGGCGGCGGCGGCAGCGTTTTTTGTGGTGGTCGGAGGCCGTCGTGGGCTCAGCGATCACGAAATGGTAGATTTTTCAATTCCAGGCAAAGTCAGGAGAAGGGTCAGCAAAACCAAGACCATGGACTTCCAAGGGGCGGACTTTAGCCTGCTTAGGACATTGGTTGAGGAAGCTCCTTGGGAGACAGTCCTAAAAGGCAAAGCGGTACAGGAAAGCTGGACCTTGCTCCGGAAGGAAGTCTTAAAGGTGCAGGAGCGGGCTGTCCCTGTGTGCCACAAGACGAACTGGCGGGTAAAAAGGCCGGCCTGGCTGAACAGGGAGCTTTTACTGGGACTTAGGAGAAAGAGGAGAGTCTACCACCTCTGGAAGAAGGGGTAGGCTACTCAAGAATACAGGGATTTAGTTAGGTCATGTAGAAAGAACATTAGGAAGGCAAAAGCTCAGCTAGAACTCAGTCTGGCTGCTGTGGCAAGAGAGACTAAGAAGCAGAGCCAGAGAAAATCTCCATCCTTTATTGCACAAGAAGAGGAACATTGTGACTGAGGACAAGGAAACGGCTGAGGTACTTAATGTCACCTTTGCCTCAGTCTTTAATAACCACACCAGTTATCCTCAGGGTATTCAGCCCCCTGAGCTTGAAGACGGGGATGGAGACCAGAATAATCCAGGAAGTGGCAGTTAATGACCCGCTAGGCCAATGGGACATGCACAAGTCTATGGGGCCGAGTGGGATTCACCCAAGAGTGCTGAAGGAGCTGGCAAAGGAACTTGCCAAGCCGCTCTCCATCATTTATCAGTGATCCTGGATTATTGATGTCTACCTGGACTTCAGTAAGACATTTGGCACTGTTTCCCACAGCATTCATTGAACAAGCTGGTGATTCATGGCATAGAGGGGTGTACTCTTTGCTGGGTAAAAAACTGTCTGGATGACCAATCCCAGAGAGTTGTGGTAAATGAAGTTAAATCCAGTTGGTGTCTGGTCACAAGCAGTGTTCCCAGGTCTCAGTTTTAGGGCCAGTCTTGTTTAACATCTTTATTGATGACCCGGATGGGGATTGAGTGCTCCCTCAGTAAATTTGCAGATGACATGAAATTAAGCAGGAATATTCATCTGCTTGAGGGTGNAGTGGTTAGGCAATGGAACACACTGCCCAGGGAAGTGGTGGAGTCATCATCCCTGGAGTTGTTCAAAAAATGAGTAAAAGTGGCACTTTGAGACATGGTCTATGGGTCAGGGAGATGCTAGACAAAGGTTGGACTTGATGATCCTAGAGGTCTTTTCCAATGAAAATAAATGATTTTATGATTGTGCGGTTCTGTGATTCCAGCTCTTACCACTATCATGAAAAATAAGCTCACTGTACCCATCAGGCACCTTTGAGGTCATCTCATCCTTGTCATATTTTCATCCTAATTTTTAATAGTGAGAAATTAAACCTTAAAATGGGGAATTTTATGCCCAATATTATTCTTGATAGCATTACTTATTGTAATGATTGATATCCTTGCTCTTCACTTAAATGTCTACAAACTTTCTAGGAGCTTATTCTTTTTATTATGTCAAACTGTAATACATGGCAGTGCCAAATTGTTACTGTTTTCCATGAGAGCATTTCACCCTGGAGTGTGTTACTGTGATTAAACATAGGTCAGTCATGCACTTTATAAACCCTGAAGATTATGATGTGACATCCCCCAAAACTATAGAATTCTAATTATATCATTTACATAAATGGTACTTGACTTCCTTTTCCTTTAACTGTGATATAATAGATGTGTAATGATATAGGTCCTGTTCAGCAAATGACAGAGTATATGAATTTTACATGGTGTTCTAATTAAATTGCTAATCCTTGTCCCAATGGCTGTTTGTCCTAGTAATCTAAACAGCAGCAGGTCACAGCCTTGAACTCTGGCACATGTGTCCACATGGTCACATTGTTCACTAGCTTGTAAACTGTCCACCGTTTGGAAAGTGAAAACTTCTTACAATTCTTTAACATGGCTCAAGCTGTCAGTATGGCCTGAGACTGCTCTCCCAGCAGGCAACCTTTATTCAGAGAGAAGGACAGGGAAGGTGGACAATAAATACTTAGGTGTGTGGCTGTCATCAGTGCTGTGACATTTGGAGAATGGAATTTTCCAAATCCTTTTGTTAGCCTCTAATCAAAATCAAAAATTCTAGAGAAATGGACAGCACATGGAAATATGCACTTTAAATTAATGTTTAAGCAGTAATCCTTAACTATCCTCATCATACCTAGATCATTCTCAAAAAAGAATAAATGCATCATGCAACCTTACTAAAAAACTTTCACATCTAATTTTGAAGTGCACAGCTTGAAGTTTTTCTGCAAACAGAAGGCTAATTGCTGATTCATGATGTAACTATTAGAAAAACCATCTCCAATATTCTAGTCATAAGATCTCCTGAAAGGAAAAATAGTAAAGCTTAGAAAAAAAAGGCATATTTGTGTGTTCATATGACACCATTAATAACTCATGTATTTATTAACAGCTGATAAATTTAAGATGTCTTAATAAATTTGTAACTCACAGTAATTGATTAGCTACAAATATTATAATTCAGCATTTAGGTTTATAACCATGGATTTCAACCACATACTGCAACTTCTACAAATCTGTGTAAAGCCACACATAACACAGGGTATTCACAACTGCAGCATGCTCAGAAAATACACTGAAATAGCTTCTAAACCTTTTTAAACATTAGGAGATATTTCAAATATTTTTTTCTTATATATAGCTGTTACTAATATGTACATGCGCACACACAAAAGTACTTTTCTAAGTTTAGTGTGGGAAAAGTCACTAAGTTAAAAGAATGCTGAAACAAGCAGTTATACACTCTAAATGACTGCTGCAATGCAAAAATCCACTCTCACAAAGCTTGCATAGTGACGTGAAATCTATCATTTTTTTCCAATCCAAATGCTATTTTTCAATTCAGTGGGCCTCAAGATTTTCAACAAACTGGATCAATTTGAAGCTACTCATTCAAAAGGGCTTCTTAAATGCCAGTCCTAGAATTCAACATGACAGAAGAGACAGAGAGTCATCTTCATTTCCAGTCACAATCAGCTGTCCACACAGTCCCACATCAGCGTAGGGCCACTGGACTGTGCTGTAGGCACAAGTAGCTAAGGAAAGAGCAAATAGCCTTCCTTTTTTTTTTTTCCAAATTGCAACAAGGGCAAGAAAATTAAATAAGGTGATATTTTTAAATATCACTTCCTTTGAACAACTCAGAAATAGTATACCAGGATACAAATGGAAGAAGTGATTGCTTTTTAGCTAAGCAAATGGATAGGGAGCCTTTCCCACGTATGGGAACACTACCTACTTTCAGTGACTTCACTTGGTAAGTGCTAAACTCAGTCCTCAACACCCAGTACTTTAAGTAAACCCTAACAATGCTCAATTACAATTACACAGCACACACATATGCCAGAGTCTTATGCCAGAGATCTGGTAACAAGTCTGGGAAAGAATGCAGTCTCTGAAGGCTGTGAAAAACTGATGCCATGACTCTGTGCTCACGAGGTGGGTGGTGGTAAATGAAAGTTCAAAAGATTCTGGAGCAGATGCTTTGTCTCCAGTGCACACCTTTACCCATGTAACCTAACTCTTTGATCTCTTCTAGAAATTCAGCTGCCGTATGCTGTTTGCAAGCAGAAGGTTCGTCACTGCAGATCCATTTGTATGCTGCTGATTTGTTTCTATACAAATGCTTTAAAAAGAGAAAGAAGAGCTCTGCTGGTAAATAGTACAGAAAGAATGAACTAAGTATAGGAAACACAGCTCACATTTTAATAAAGGTCATAGAAAGAGACAAGTATATTAAGATTTTTATAGGAATAGTAACAAAAACAGAAGACATTCTGAAACATTCAGAGGATTGAGAAAGTCCTTTCTATACACTTTTATACACAGGAAGCATAGGACCAGACAGAGAGAGTAAGATAATGGAAGAAGTAAGGTCTATTCAAAGACTTTTCCTACCTCTAAAAACTGCCAATATAAATATCTGAGAGGCAACACAACAGGCACACCTATTTTTATTTTTTTTTACCATACTCTGCTCCCCAGCATTTTTTCTTTCTTTCTTTTTTTGTGCCATCATCTCATTTGCTGCAACACAAGCTAGCAGCAGAACTAGTGTGTGAACTGGATACAGTGCCCCACCTCCAACTCTTAGTTCCTTTGAAGCCCAGCAGAATCCTACCTCTCATGAGATGGCACCCCATCTGTCCAGGTTTTTGAAGTGCTGAGCTATGCCAGCCAAGCAGGCAACATCCTGGCACACCTCTCAGAGAAGGCTTGCCACTCTGCTGTGATGCCACATCAAGTGCAGAAGGTTAACAATAGGAAAAAATTAAATAATACTTTCATTTCTAGAGAAAGCAAAGATAGATTGCCCCAAAATGCATTCTGTTCACACATTTGCTGCTGGTTTATGAACTATGTCACATAATAAATGATTTCCTGAAACATTTCCTGAAAACAGCACACTCGTCTTGCCCTTTTGAAGCTCAGTTGCACCCAAACAAACGAGGGTGTTCTGATAGGTTTTTATACTGTGGAAAGGACACCTATCAGAACGGCCATAGGTTTTGTTCAGAGCTGTTCTGCTGTGTAGTTTTGTTTGCTTTTTATTTTCCCTTTTTACAATGTTTCTGATTGATAGTTCTATCAAATCTGTAGTAGTAACCAACTGGCAAACAATGCTCCAGTGGAAAAATACAACAGAATTTAATACAGATAAAAATAGAGTTCTACAGAAGTTTTTTGTCTAAAAATGCAAAAAACAACCATGGTGTCTGGGCATCTTTTAAATCTACCTACTTAATTTTCTAAAAGAATTAAATGGCAAGAAAATACACTGAAAGTACTAGGTATGTTACACAGGTATTATTTTCACTAGCAGATTGCAGAATTATAGGGGTTGGAAGGGACCTCTGGAGATCATCTAGTTCAATCTTCCTGCCAGACCAGCTTCACCTAGAGCAAGTTGCACAGGACAGTGTCCAGGTGGGTTTTTAATGTCTCTAGATATGTCTCTGGGCAGCTTGTTCCAGTGCTCTGCAACTCTCAGAGTAAAGAAGTTCCTCCTCATATTTAGATGGACCTTCCTATGTCCAAGCTTGTGCTCTTGTCCTGTCACTGGGCACCACTGAAAAAAGACTGGCCCCATCCTCCTGACACCCATCCTTTAAGTATTTTTAAGCATTGATAAGATCCCCCCTCAGTCTTCACTTCTCTAGGCTGAAAAGCCCCAAGTCCCTCAGCCTTTCAGAAGAGAGATGTTCTAGTCTCCTAATAATCCTTGTAGCCCTTTGCTGTACCCTCTCCAGCAGTTCCCTGTCCTTCTTGAACTGGGGAGCGCAGAACTGAACACTGTACTCAAAGATATTCAGTTCAACAGAGCAAATCACTGAAATTATTATCCATGATTGTCTCTACATATGTATTCAACAAATATAAAATGTACACATGTACAGTAGGCAACTTGAATGTGGCTCATGTTTGATATATTATAAAATGTTTACAAACAAATTTTTTAAAAATCTATGTCCTAGTAATTCCATGGAATTTTATTTTGGAAGGCTATCCCAAGCTCACAATATGGAGAAGACTGAATCATCAACTAATACCACCTTGTTCTCTGTTTATATTGAACATGTGATGGCTATCTGTTGAAGCTACCCACTGTCTATGACACAGTATATATTTTGCCAAACAATATCATTTTTCCAGAGAAGATAAGATACAGTAGGTTTATTTTCTTATAGATATCATTTTGTCGTATTCTTTGCCTCACACCCTGTATAACACACCCAGGTACCAACTAGGTTACAATAATAATTTGACAGACCCAGCATCCGTCAAGATTTTAGTCAAGAATTCTATTAAATCTACTGAAAATTAATCTTTTGGCAAGTCAAGCTATAGTAACAGTTCTATTCTTTGTCGTAATAGGTCTCTTAGCACCATCATAAAATTGTGAAATCATTAAGGGACAGTCCCTCTTTAAAGGGTAAGGAAAAAAAAAAAAAAAATCAGAAAAATGCTTCCCTAGTAGAGGGCTACTCAATTCTAAATAAAATCATATTGTACTGAAACCACACTCTACAACTGGGAAAAGTCCTTCTACTGTAATTTACAGCAGAGAATCGGAGTTAGCACAGATTGTTTATGTACTCTTTTCTTTACCCTGAATCAGAAGATTACTTTTGGTTTTTTCTCTTCACTGAAAATCTGAAAGCCAGTGCTAATTAACTCTGAGTTATGATAGCTGTTAGAATGCAAGAAATCTCTTGTTACCTTCAAGGCTTTCAAGGTATTTATGAAATCTTGGTGTAGAGGCTTAAATTTTAACCCTAGGAGCAGAATTACAATCAGAGTACACCAATTTAAAAAAAAAATCTTCTGAACCAAGAAGAAAGTATTTTGCTGACTTCACTGGATTTTTAATCCATACCTTGAAGACTGGTACGAGACAACATGACCAATGGAAGTGCCACTACATAAAGCCCTAAACACTGTATTATTCAAAATCTCTCTACATCGGGGTCATTCAGAGCTTGCCTGTGAAGCACAGAACAGATACACACCACACTAAGATCAATCAGATCAATCCTTAAAAATTTTTTTCATGTTTATAAGAGGAGAAGTTGGGGAAATACATGAACTTGCTGTACAGGCTTTTCAAACAAACACAGAACAATGTCAGTAAACATTATGATCCTGCATTTGGCATTATTAGGCCAGTCTACTGTGATATCCTGTTGACATCAGTTTGTAATATCTAAATGCCTGTGAAGGCTCATTCACACAGTCCCATTCAAAAAAAACACAACCAAGACTGTGTATGGACTAAGCCTACAGTTTTACAAAAGCTTTTCTCTAATTATGAGCAAATATTATAG
>VYZX01009073.1:237-21480 GCA_013401335.1 Brachypteracias leptosomus | reverse complement strand
AAGGTAAACCCACCACATGCAGATAGGTAGTTTTTCTAATTACTTGATTAGATAACATGATGTGCTAGAGCTATTAATTTATCTTTTCACTAGTTTCCCTTAAGAAGAAACTTTGGATCTTGTTATTCTGACTTAATGTGGTTTTTGTTCTTGGTACATGCAGCTTTTAGTAACCTGCCAGACTGGGTAACAATCCTTGCCAGAGAGTTTCCAATTTTCTGCCACCCTCCCTTACTTGACAAAGAATTCAGAAGTTTTACCTTAAATAAAAACTTGTATTCCCTCTGTACTTTGGACATTTTTTTCTGAATGTAAACTCAGTGCAGTGACAAAATTTCTGAGTGTAGAATCTCTTTTTTTTTTTTAAATTCTTCTCCTGTAGTATCTGTAAGACTCTTTTTTCTTTCTATTTCTCAGGAGACATAGTGGAAGAGGGGAAGTGAAAGAAATGAACAAAATAAATTCAATAAGATGAAAGGTACCAAGAAGATGTTACAAATCTCCAGTGCACAGACTTCCCCCTGCCTCCAAAGCCCCTCCAACCTGTTATATTTAAAGCATATATTGAATAGTGAACATACTCCAAAAACACAATGTAAGCATAAACACAAGGGTAAAGTTGTTATGTTGCCATACTAGAAAGCACAGAAACATGCATGATGAAGATTCAAATAGGATGGGCTGAGGATGAAACATAATCCTTCATTCTGGTTTATTTTGGTTTAATCTAGCCCTGTAATTGTGGCTTAATATAGTTTTTCAGCTCAGAGTAAAAAACAAAGCTGAAATACATGATAAACTAAGCCATTGAGTATGTTCATTGTTGTAAGTAAAGCAGACACGCCAGATGTTCAGAGATTACTGCTGTGAGTATAGAGGGACAAGGCAACGCAGAAAAATCTAGCTGCATGTTTTGTCTTTGGAGATGATCAAAAAGAGCTTTCCCTTCCCCTGATTGAAAGGCTCTTTGGTGTCAACTAAAATGAATGGCTAGTACTGAAGAAATTCTCTGGAGCAGCTCGTCTTGAACCCTACACAACAGATAGAAAGACAACAAAATGCAGTTCTACAAACACCATCATGTTGTTAAATTACATGTATTTTGGGTGAGATTTTTACTCCCTTTTGCCAACACTGGAGCTGTGAAAACAAAAGCTATAGCTCTTGAGTACACTAGACAGAGACCTTTCTTCTAGTCATTAAATGAATCTTCACTTTGTTGTATGCTGCAGTCTGTGCCTTGCCACTTTGCTCACATTGAGACATCTCTTTCATTCAGCTATCTTTTTTGGTTGCACATCAATAAATGTCACTAACATGCTCACATGAAACAATTACCTGAAGGAATTTTTACCTTGACCTTTACTTCTATTTCTTGATAACATACATTGCCTACTTTCTTGATTTCTCTTTCTGCTTACAGTTCCATGAGATTATTTTTTACTCTATGAACTGAGTGCATAGCTTCTGATTGTTTTTCTGGTCACAAAATAATTCCTTTCTAGAACAATTTATGTAATGGAGAAACTTGCCTGTCATAGAGACCCCACTTCAGTACTGTGAGAGTGATAAATCACTCAGATGCTTGCCCGTAGAACCTTACTCAGAGGTTAGAAGCTCGGTCTTCACATACGCTAGCCTAGTCCCTTTTAAACACATGTAACAAAACCTGTATATCACTAATTTCCTACTATACCCATGAACACGGGTTTTAGTTCTCATCTTTGCTTATGAACAGTGTACATCTCTCCTATCTTCTTGATCACACCTCCCAGAGAAATAGCACAGCTCAGCCTCCCTTGATACATTTACCTTCAGCCACTCATCCTTGTGTGCTTGCAAAAGGGAGCAGGTGGGATCTATGCCAGCTGTTGGCTGATGTAAAATCCAGCTACAGAATGAGAATGCCTCTGCAAGAATTTTGGCTGGCTTAACAGTAGTTTTGTACAAAGCAGTCATCAAAGCCAGGAATCTTACATATTCCTTGAATCAATCCATTTAAATGGCAAATTCATAGTTCTGGTAGGTAAAATCAACATAAAACCAGATAATCTGTGCAAGTTTCCGGACAGTGGCAGCCCCTAGAATTCTTGTAGTGCATTATGTAGCCTCTCTTAGAAATGTAGTTTCTGCTTGGATGTTGTGAAATTAATAGGTGACATAATAGTTAAAAAAATGAAATCTAGAGAAGAGAAAGGTAAATAAAGAGATCTAGTGATTTAAGAGGCTGAATGGAGAAAAGAAATTGTTTACAACAGAATAGAAAGACTGACAAAAGGAAAGGAAACTTACAAGGTAAGGATATTATGGAGAGAGAGACTTCAGTGCAAGGTTCAAACTAGCAATTTATTTGAACTTCACTCGCAGGTCCAATTCATCACTACTGCAAGTTTTATGGATACAATGGAAGAATGTACTACTGAAATTTGGAAAAAAAACCCCAATACACAGGATACGCTATTACAAAACTAAGTGATTCCTGGAAATGTACTAGTACAAATTAAAAGAGCGCTAGATATTAATACCTTAATTACAATCTTAAAACATGCCAAATACCACGTGTGGTTCTTAATCACCCTTTCTCAGGCAAAGGGTCTCAATCCCAAGGGAAAATATCCTTGCCCGACATCTCAAACAATGGGGAAAGCATGTCCTACAGTCCAGCTGTATTGTTGGAAAAACTTCTCAAAATTCTACACAATTCTTGCAGTTTTTATCCTGTAAGGATAGGATGAGAGTTGGGGGACAGTGGGGGGCAGAGGTATGCTTGAGGAAATTGGACTGTGTAAAATGTTTATCTTTGATGACGTGTGGGGGATTTTCCTTCACGCTACTAGTTTTTACTAATTTTGAGATGCCTAACACACAAATTATTTACTCGGCCAAATTAACATATCATAGTGGTTGAAATTAGACTGAGGGCAAAATATTTCTTATTTGGGTTCCATTCAGGTTTTGGTCCTTTGTCCTCTGTTTAATTATTTTGGATAACTCAGGGCTGGGTCATTTTTCACAACCCCCCACAGGTCATCACAGATGAGGGTCTGTCAAGGCAAGACAGAGCTGAGCTGAATTAACACCTCCCTACATCTCGCCTTTGTTCACCGAAACCTGTTCCGTGGGTAACCGCACAAAGGGTAGGATGAATACAATAAAAGGGAGAATTAAAAAAAGGAAGAAAGAAAACATGAGTGCAGGAATGTGCTAAAAGCTCATAATAATTAATTTTATTTGATATGACTAGTTAAAAAAAAGATTCCAAGAACAGGTAACATGGCCAGAGTATGTTGAGAAAGGCAGAGAAAGATATTTTTCACTCATTATGTTTTGGCAGTATAGCACAGAAGTAAAAGGTGGGAAACCTGGAGAGAAGTTATAAAAGTGAGAGGACAATAAAGGAAAGGACATGTTACCAAAATAGTATGCCATAATCAACAGACTTTCTTCCTGACCTTCTGAGAAGGGTAGGCAGGTAAGTGGTCCTGAAATTGTTCATTAAGGGCTTGAAAGATGTATTGTTCATTAAGGGCTTGAAAGATGTATTCAGGTGAATGTTTCCTTTTTGTGAAAATTCCTTAGCTACATGCAATCCTGGTATTCTTTTTGATGAAGAGGTTGATTAATTAACAATACTAGAAAAAGAAAATCTTAAAACAAAAAAATTAAGGTGAATGTATGTGGAAGTAAGAGAATTTGGTTTCTAATTAGTTTGCTGTTTGGTTTATTTGTGTTTTCTATTGTTAATTTAGAAGTCTAGTCTTCCATATACTTGGGAGTAGATCAGGACAGTATTCATTCCCTGTATATTTAATTAAAGTGAGAAACATCAGGTGAGTGAGAATACACAGGAGCATGAAAATGGGAACATCTGACCCTAGACAAAATGTCTAAGATTAGTTTAGACAAGAAGTTGCTCTTCTAGCATCTTCCCAAATCTCTGCACACTAGAAGTGTGTCAGTTGAATTATATGGACAAGTAATGAAATTAATATAAATTACTACATATTCTCACAGGCCCAGATAAAAGGCTTCAAAGAAAGACAACTTACAAAAATTTGAAACCACAAATGTGCTTTGAGACAGGATGCTCATTTTGATTTGGGAATACTGCTTGCTCAAACACTTTCAGAGTGACCCTGGCAGATGCAGAGTATGAATTAACATTCATAGAAATCCATTGTTGAGAGTCTAATCTGATCTTCACAACCTCAGGGCAAAACAGTTCTCCCCCTTACTCTGGAGAGCAACTAGTTCAGAAACGCCTTATATTGCAAAGGTTGTTGAGCACTTTCCAGATCATCAATGTTCTCACCACTTTAAGCAGTTGACTCTAGTAAGAGCTTGTCACTGCTTGTCTCTCCATTACTGCATTGGGGCAGGATGTTCATTTGCACATGGGGTTACCCTGCAAATTCTAGAGCAGTCATGTATTTTTCAGAAAGCCTCAGAAGACAATTGTGAATTTGCAGTGAGTGTGACCTGTTTTCTGCTCTACCCAAGCGTAAACTAAGCATTTTGTATATAATTTTAAAGTATCATCAAAGCATTTTATTCAGTGTGTTTTACTGTGGAATTTCAGTTTCCAAAACAACTTCCATATGTTAGAGTATTCATGAATTTTTTTCTCTCTTTTTACATGGAGGAAGGGAAGGAGGTAATGATTTTCATGTTATAAGACAGTTTATTCTGAAAGGTATTAAAGAAAAAGAATTAAAATAGTTCTTCAATGCCCACCTTTTTATTTTAGGAACAAGATGTGGTAATTAAAGAGGCTACATTAACAAGTATAAACTGAATTTCTAAAAGCCACAACGTTTATTTTTTCTCACCACAAAGAAAAAAAAAACTTTTTCACTTCCATTGGTTAATGTGCTTTGAAAGGATGTGCCTTTTAGTTGGAATAACATTCACTACAAGCAGACACATTTAAAAATATTTGGGGACATTTTGTTCTCTCTACTTAGAAAAAGAAGCAAAAAGTAAAAAGTAGATCAGTTCTTACTTAGAAACAATCATTAGGAAAGATAGTAGACTACAAGTACACATACTTTTCTGTACATAAATTGAAGAACTCATGTCATGAATTGAAGGTTCAAAACATCAACATAATTTTCAGCAGGGAGCCATTCTCAGTGAAACTTCTTGTCTTGCATGTAGGCTCAAAGTAATCACATAGAGCTTCATTTGCCATAGATTTGAGGTGTATCTGGATCTATAACCACCATATTAGCTCTACTAATACAATGTACTAAAACCAAATGTGTTGAGAAAGTAATCATGTAGGTTATTATACAATTGTTAATTCTTGATTATAAACAATATGTTAAACAGTGAATCACTGGATTTTGTCATGTCTGGGCAACACAGTGAAGAAGCAGATGAAGGAAGGACTTACGATAAATTACATGAATGAAGCTCATTTAACAATCATAAAGAGTACACAGCATGAAGTGAGCAAAGGGCACACAGTGGTAAGTTTATTTTTAAAAATACCATTTGAAAAGTACTGTAAAGAGCTGTAAAGCAATACAGGTGTGCCATTTAGACAGATTAGTTGAACCATCTACCTATTGTTTAGTGATGATAGCAAACGTTGCTCTGAAACTATTTGGGCCAGTATTTCCAATTAAAATAAAATTATTCTTGCCAGAGGAGCAGTTAAGTGGACTTCATGGTGTTACGGTGAAGTGCTGTAAGTTTGACCTAGGAAGATTTCCATATGGTACACTTCATACTCAAAAAAAAAATGGGGCTGACACAAAACTCTTCTTGAAAGCTACTTAAGAGCTTGTGAAGTATAAATAAAAAAATGATAAATATTTTTAAAGCCTTTTCTTTCTAGCAATATGTCAACACCATCAGGGCCCTAGGCAAGTCTCTCCTTGGGGTAGGCAGTTGGATCTCCAGGCCATAGATCTCACCAGGCACCTCAACAGCAGATGGTGACAGCAGCAGAAATGAAAGGGCTGGGACAGACCTCATAAGAGGGTAAGGTCTTCCCACTCCTGTTCTCGGTGTTGCTTTTCCAATGAACCTTTTGCTTCTGGCCCTGCCTAAGCTGCACAGCAACCCCCAGCCTCTGCAGTGCCCTGATAATCACATTTCTCCATGGTCTTTCAACATGCACAGAAATATTTCCCAGGGAAAAACTAGTCCTGTAAACCAAATTATGTGATTTTAAAGTTTGCCTTCTTTATGTAAAATACATATAGTTGTAATTACTAGGCTTGTCTTATTTCAAAGTTGGCCCAAGTTCTGACTGACTATGAGCAAGTTCAAATACCTTAAATGGGATGCAGAGGTTGACAAAGTACTTACACAGCAGTTATCCTACAAACAAGATCAAAGATTTAGATTGAAGCAATTTAGATTGAGATCTGAGGCTTTTCTGCTGTAGAAAAAGAAAGTGTAGACATTTCTTATAACAGTTAATGGTACAATTTCCTTCATAACAATTACATACTTTGTGCAATTTCCCTCACTAGAGTACATGCATCCTGACAAAGATGACTATTTATTTACAATCAGAGTGAAAACACATGGATTTTAGGCACTCGGTTATACATGGGAACATTGCCATTGTATTTGTTTTTTTCAGTCGGCGAAGTGCAGCAATGAATTGAGATACATGAGACAATTCCTTATGAGGAAAATATGAGTAGAGACCAGCGACAAGTGGCATTCCTCAAGAGTCAGTAAAAACTTGTTCTATTTAACATCTTTGTCACTGATGAACAGTGGGATTGAATGCAGCCTCAGCAAGTTTGCCAAATATATCAAGCTGTGTGGTACAGTCAACACAATGGAGGGATGGGATGGCATTCAGAGCGACATGGACAAGCTTGACAAGTGGACCTGTGTAAATCTCATGAGATCCAATAAGGCCAAGTGTAAGGTCCTGCACCTGGGATGGGGCAATCCCCAGTATCAATACACTCTGAGAAATTATACGATTAAGAGCAGCCCTGCGGAGAAGGACTTGGTGATATTGGCGGCTGAAAAATTGGACACAAGTCAGCAATGTGCAAGTGCAGCCCAGAAAGCAAATTGTAGCCTGGACTGCATCAAAAGAAACATGTCCAGAAAGTTGAGGGATATGATTCTCACCCTCTACTTCACTCTGTGGAGACCCCTCCTGGAGTTCTGGTTTCAGGTCTGGGGCCCCTTGTGTAAGAAAGACATAGACCTACTCAAACAGGTCCAGAGGAGTGTCACAAAGATAATCAGAGGGCTGGAACACCTCTCGTACAAGGACAGGCTAAGACAGCTGGAGTTGTCCAGCCTGGAGAATAAGGCTCAGGGGAGACCTTACACCATCCTGCCAGTGCTTAAAGGAAATATGTGGAGGTACTCTTTACAAGGGAATATAGTGATAGGATGAGGCCTAATGATTTCAGACTGTCAGAGGGTAGATTTATATTAGAAATTAGGAAGAATTTTTTTTATGCTGAGGGTGGTGAGACATAGAGAAGTTGTTGATTCCCCTTCCCTATGTTGAAGGCCAGGTTGGATGGGGCTTTGAGTAACCTGGTCTAGTTGAAGGTGTCCCTGCCTATGGCAGGGGTGTTGGAACTAGATGATCTTTAAGGTCCCTTCCAACCTAAACCATTCTATGATTTTATGATTCTTCCTTTTCTCCAAAAGAGCATGAGACTATCTCAAGATAAAACTGTTATCTTCTATTCATTAAACCATAGTTAGTTTGAGATCTTATTAGGTTCATAAATACCAGAATAAAATCTATGTAAGAAATTAATGCCATGAGAAGAATCCCAGCTGTCTTTCAAAATGAAGGCTGTGCCTAAATGTATAGCCCAATGACACCACCAATCTTTTAGGGTATACACATTTACCATGTCCTGGCTCCACAAGCAAGGCAAGATCAAACATCTTGGCTTCAGAATAAAGAAACATAGGGTTCATGGAATGGATAACAGTCATGCTGTGTGCCATTAGGCCACAGATATAGATGACTAAGGCATCAGTCCTAAGGGTGCATGGCAGTGATAAGACATTTTAAAAGTAGTTTGGGAGTTCAATTAAAAGTTATATTGTCATATTAAAAAAAAAAAGTGAAGAACTCATTAAGAGTTAGCCACTTCAGACTAGAAATGGAATAAGATGTTTCCTCTCTCAAATGAGATTTAATCTGGCAATAATATCTTGAGGTCTGAATAGACTGAATTTATGCTTTCTTTACAAAAACAAACAAAACCCAACCAACTAAACAAAATTATTCTGGTGTTCCTCTTACAGCGACATGTAAACTGTAATCAGTATAAGGCTCACATTCTTTCATTTCTTTCCCAGGCATGACAAAATCATAAGTCTGGCCCACTTATGACAAAATTCCTACTTATGCTCCTACTTGTGTTACTGAGAGACCTTGAGTTGCTTTCCACTGTTTCGAAGGATGTCCCAGATCATGCAAAATTCACACACCTTCTTCTCTTCATAACACATTAACCTTAATTCAAACAACATACAACCTGCAGAAATGGGATCAAAATGACACATTGTGTCAAAAAGATAATGTAAACTAGATTACTTAATGCAGACATGTTTTGTGTTAATGTCTTTGTATGAATTTATATAAATTACTGGAAAAGTCAGAAAATCTAGGAAGATGTCTAGGTTTTTTATGTATCAGCCCACAAACTATTATTTGAAAATACGTGCATGTTCAGATATTTTGAGCAGATGCTTCTTTGATCACTTCCATAATAGCATGAGGAGTGTAGATTTTGGAATTAGATCCAGCAAGATTAGATACGCCCCTCAAGCCTTATTCCATCTGATGCTTCTTTATGTCCAGAACAAAAATCAAGGTTTATTCAGGCACTTTTTCAGGCCTATGAACTTTTCATACCAAAATGGTAGTCCATAGTGTTGCTTGGAAACAAGCACAATGCAATTGTCTGATTTAGTAAAATGTTAAATTTTGTGCTCCATTTTATTTTTAAAAAGTATGAAATATTTATTAACTCTTAAGAAATAAAAAATAAAAATACTGACATCTTATAATTTTTATGCTTTATGGGTTACATTACAATCATTCCTCTGTTTTATTGCATGTTATGTAATCATTCATTCAAACAAAAATTAGGGATAAAGTATACTAAACCTTCTCTCAAATTTGTAGATCAGACTTGTACTTTTAGTACAAGAACAACAAAAAATTAAAAGTCCCAATGATAACTAGGAACATACAAGGACTGTTACATCAAAAAAGAGAATCTTCAAGAAATGTGAGAGGATATAGCCTTAACCCATTTTTTAAATAATAAAAATTTACAAGCATGAGGCATTATCTTCAATTACACACTTTTTTAATAAATAGTCTTTCATAACTGTAAGTGTGGAAGTCAAAATAGTTCACATAAACACAAATCATGTGAAACTCATCATTAGCAAAGAAGATTTTATCATGATTCAGTGGATTTTTAACAACAACCATTACCTATGAATTGTGTAAGAACATCTGTATTTTCCATCACACTGCTAAATTGTGAGATAAGGAAAAGAGTAATCTTCTTAAGAAAAAAATTAACCAGTAAATAGAACTATGTGAAAATTCTGTGAAATCTACATCAACAGAAGTTCAAAAGAACAGGCAAATATTTTCTTTTTAGTTTCAGTATATTCATCTTGTTGAATCTGCAAAAGATTCAGAAAAGCTATGGATCAGTTCCCTGGGATGTTTTTCCCCTGAAAATATAGAGCTACTTGACACAGGATCAAACTGTTCATTCTTTTCTCTTTAGTTCATAAACAGCAATTATTATTCCAAGCAAATTGTTCTTAGATGGTTATTACACTTTACCTTATTTCACAGCAGCTTTGAATAGTCCCTTAATTTTGTGGTAATTGTGAAAAGTTGCCACCTGTCCCAGAAGAGAAGGAGAGGGAAAAATATCAAGACAACTGTCTTTTGGGGCTTGAAATACCTTACAAGAAGTAGATTCCAAGCAGGATGATAAACCAACTAAGAAAAGGATTTAAATAAAATAAAATCTCTGTGTTAATTCATGTGCAGTTCTGTAATTTGAAGGAGGCAAACTTTTTGACTTCAGGAGGAACTTTTTTTTTATTAGTTAAAAAATTTGAATTGCTTCGATACTTGGTGGAGATTAAGATTTTTTTGCTATAATCTGAAAACAATTCCCTGAGAAAATTTATCATACCTTTATCTGGTGGATATTTTATCATCTTTATAAAAAGTGATAGTTCTCTTGTGGCTGAAAAAAGTAACTTCTGAGTTACTACAACAGGAAAAATTTAAAACACACTGCTTCACTTTTTGATGGACTCTTCACTTTCTTAAAACTCCTCTAGAAGACCAGTCTTTCACAGGAAGATTTTGTAGCAAGATTAAGACAATGAAACTCTCAATTTCTTCTGTAATAGAAGAATTCTGAAAATATAATGAAGTCAAAATAAATGAAAAAAATCAAAACTTAAAGAACATAGGATATAAAGAACATTAATATTTGTGAATAGTAAACATATCTCCACGTTTTGTAGGAAACACAAACATGTGAGACTGACACACTACATCATAGCAAGTGTTTGTCTAGCTCAGGGTCTTTCCTTTTCTTATGGCAGAAAGCCAGAGAAAATATATATTAAACCTGTAGAAAGTAAAAGTGATTCTTCCATGTATAGTCTTTCAGCTTCTATTAATTTAAATGTTTCTGAGTAGGGGCTGAATTCAGCTCATTGCATTTAAGAACAATCACTAATTCTATCTCTATCAATTTTATTTAATGTCTTTTTGACTTGTTCATGTCTTCAGACTCTGTAAAATCCCATGGCTGTGAATTCTATAGTTTCAATATTTATAGTATAAAAAAGGTGTTTCATTTTATTATTTTTATGTATGATACCTCATACATTTTTAATAATTTTCTATTCACCTCAGTGACTCTACAGACCTTCACTCTATACCTGATGTTACATTTCAGTCATCTCAAGATGAAGAGTTTCTCTCACCATATACAGAGGATTGCGTAAGTCTGTTCTTGTGAACGAGCTCATTAGAAATCAATACACCCTTCTATAACAGAAGCCCAGACATGAAAAAGATTAACTTTTTGTTTCTTTAAACCTATCTCTGACAGCTAATAAGACTATAGATATATGTAGTTATATGATGACTAACTGCTATTTACACTGGGAATAGAAGAAATATTTTCAATAGATATATATATGGAGGACTAGAGTTTTATGGGAGTTTTTGAATTCTTTCACTACTGTTCCTTTGCATTTATGATTTTCTCTTTCTATTTTTGAAGTTTTCATCTAGTATTCTCTGTCTTGACCGCTTCAGGACTAAGTTTGGGAAGTAAGTCTTAGTAAGCCTAAATTCTCACTTAGATTCAGAAAGTGTTTCCCCAAGTTTTATCCTAAATTTTTGTACATCAACGTTTTAAAAAATGTCATGTAATTACTTCTTTATATTTTTCCGTTGAACTATTTCTCTGTAGATCATTTATTTAATGTGCACAGTGAGGAATTACAAATATTTTTGAAGTTCTCTGATGACTCTAGAGATACTGTTATTATTAACTGTGCATTGAAATATCATTATTTGTATTACTTTATGAAGGGATTATATGGGCATGAGATGAGACAATCTACTTCAGAGAGTTATCTAGCTCAATTACCAGGACACAATGAAGTAATCAAATCTAAAAAGTAGATAACTATATTCTTTCCTAGTCACTAGAATCCTGAAAAATACCTCATATAATCACCTCACTATAAATAGCCATTAAAATGACAATTCAGTTTCCGATATTTGAAATGACAAATAGATTGTCTTCTTTTTTATCTGCACTGTTGCTACACCCTACCCATGAACAAAGTGCAGAAATATTTAATTGTTTACTTGTCTCTCACTAACATATAGCACCCATGAAAGTACAAAAGGAAGCATATTCTACTTTTATATCCTTAAAGTCTTTTGTGGATACACACATGAAAAAGGTAAGTTTTGGGCCCCCACCTACTCCATAGAAAATCTTGTAACACTGATATGTCACGCAGATTTTCTCTATCACAATGTCTCTGAAGTTTTGTTCTCTCTTTGAGAGCTAGGAAATGAATGTAGTGAGATACAATTCAGTGTGATTCAGAGAAAATTAATTCTTAATCAACAGACACATAAAGGGTCAAAATCAGAGGTCTACAGTCTACATAATCTTACTAAACTTTTTATTTGACCAGAGTTAATCTTGAGAAACAACCTAGTGCTGCTGGAGTAGATAGCTCCCTCCTTCCCCTCTAGGTCTTTGACTGTTCTGTAACATTTCTGATTCCAGAATTAGTTTATTGCTAGCAGAATAAAATACTTGTTAGCCTGAATGGGGTAAGAAAAAGGAATTCCTTGGCAAATGGGCATTTTTTGATAAATAAATATCTCTCCTATGAAGAAAAGCTGAGAAAATGAGTTTATTCCGCCTGATGCAGAGAAGGCTCTGGGGAGACATTATTACAATCTTTCAATATAAGAAGAGGACTTACAAGAAATATAAGGAAATACTTTTTACCAAGGTCTGTAGTGAAAAAACAAGGGGAAAGAGTTTTAAACTGAAAGAAGGTAGCTTTAGGTTAGACATAAGGATTTTTTTTATTATTATAAGCGTGATGAGACGGGGGAACAGGTTGCCCAGAGAAGTTGTGGTGAACTGTCATTGGAAGTGTTCAATGTCAGGTTGGATGGGGCTTTGAGCAATGTAATCTAGTGCAAGGTGTCCCTGCATGTGACAGGTGGGTTGAACTAGATAATCTTTAAAGGTCCCTTCCAACCCAAAACATTCTATGGTTCTATGATTCTATGTGCTTTTGTTTTTATGTGGATCGTTGGCTTAGGGACATGGTTTAGCAATGGATTTGGTAATGTTAGGTTAAATGTCGGCCTCGATGATCTTAAAGGCCTCTTCAAACCTAAATGATTCTATTATTCTATTCCATCTGGAGATATACTATTTATTTAATTAACTCATTTCTATCTGCTTCTCATTAAAGCATTTTTTGTACTTAATCTGTAATTAGGATAAAATAATATCAAGCAGAGAAATGAATATCTATGCAGCTGAAACAAATCTTTTTACAGAACTCTTACGTGTTTATTCTGGAACTTTCTGCCTTGTATATGGGTAAAAATAAACAAAAACTCTAAGGGGAACAGAAAACATCAAGAACCTCTAAAAAGCAAATTATTTTTTTTACTTTTTTTTTTTTTTATCACTTGAGGCTTCTTGCAGATTTTCTCCATTGCAAAGGTTTGATGAGTACACTCTGAGTTTAGGATAGGTGAAGAACCATTAACTGCTTCCTAATATTTCATTTTCATTCTTTTGGCATTCCAAGGAAAAACAATATACACATTCTTTGAAATGTAGAGGGTGCAGAATAACACCTAGAAAAATTTTGACTGTACATCTCATAAATGTACCAGAAAATCTGAGTTTTAATAGGCACAGAAAACTCTTTGGCAACAGCCTGTGAAAGAAAAGTAGGTAGGTAAAGTCATGTGCCAAAATATCAATGAGTACCTACTTTTGCACTCTAGTCATCTTCCACATTTTCACAGTTTTGAAACTGGTAGAACTCTAGATTTCTTCATTCTTCTCTCCAGGATATTTTGGGGTTTGTTCCTATGTCTTTACAACTTTTATTTCATACTAGCTACAGCAGATGACTCGCTTTGACATGATATTAAGTAATCAGTCTGATATCAGGTCAGTTGTTTGCAGTAAACAAATCTGGTGTTTCAAAGGCTCCAAATAGCTACCTTTTTGCCTTGTCATCTGCAAGGAGAAGCACATTTTCACATGACTGCAGTTCAATCTTCCCTCAACAATACTGACTGCAAGGAAGTAATAATGATCTACCAGTCCTCTTCCTGGGATTGTCTTTAGCAGAGTGATTATGAAGCACCTCTCATTCAAACCTAAACAGAACAGTCTGATCCACTGCCTAATCAAGTTCAAGTTTCATGATACTATTTGGTTAACTTTGTTCTGCAATATAGTCCAGGTATTCATTTAGACTTCCAAGAAAGAAGTGAAGAGCCCTGTAATGCTCAATGTCTCGTATTATAGACAAAATTTGACTAGTGAACAATTTTCTATCCAACTGCAAACAAATGTATCCTGCTATTATTCAATGGTCAAAACCAAATCTCTTTCATTTACAAAACTGCAGTGGGGACAGTTACCATTTTAAGAACTATTCAGGCTCACTCAATACACAGTAAGTCAAAGATCTTTGGTTGGTTCTTGATATTGCCATGTCTTGCTAAGGCTGCATTTATTGCAATTAAATCTTGATTAGATTGTGTTACTCTCTTGTATGATATAATCCTACTGTAGGAGAAGGTTAATGTTGTGATTTGTCCTCACAGAAGAAAAAAAGTTGTCTATATATTGCACTAATATTTCTTATGCCCTTTGCAGAAATGTCTACTGCACTTGCACATAATGGGCATTCCCATCACACAGCAACACAATGGTAGTCCTCTGCATAAATCACAGATGTTGTGCTATACTATGTCTGAATATGTGCAAGCTTTGAAAGCCTCTCCATTTACTGTATCACAAGGGTAAGTGAAAATTACCTGCCTCTGACAGATAACCTGATCTGTTAATTATGCCCAACATTATGGATTGGTATTCGGTACCTGAGCTAATTACTTAATGAACTCTGCCAGTGCCATGTTTGTCAGCAAAAAGAATGTTTTAATGAGAATTTTACTGATCATGAAGCATGCCAGATTGACAGTGGAAGTGACTGATTTCAACTAATTATCCACAGCACAGGTACAGCATGGATAGCAGTGATCTAAATATTTTCTCCATATTGCCTACCAAGGTGCTTTATAATGCTCAAAGATGGACTGTCTGTAGAGAAATAGAGTTTTGGTCCAGGATCTATTCAGCTTATGATTATCTAAAGTGAGTAAAACATAGAAAGAATCATAAGTAACCCTCTGTGAGGGAGACTGATGCTGACTTACTGTTGTGGTTTAAGGTTTGGGGAAGGGGAGGGACAGGTGGAGCGGCTATTCCACGCTCCTTCCTGCCACACTCTATAAAAGGACACAGGAAGTTCTTGCTCGCCCCTTCCTCTCTGGGATTGCTGCTGGCTCTGGACGGCTCTGTGGCTGCTACAACTCCATGTGGCTCGGGAGGAATCCAGCAACATCCGAGGATCGGTGTTGTTTATATTTCTATATATACCTCCCCTTATTACCTCTGTATATTTCCCTTCCTTTGATATCCCTTTTGTTACTCCCTGTTAAAAGTTGTGATCTTAATTTTCCAACTTTGTGTGAGGCCTTTCTTCTTCCCCCAGGAGGGAAGAGGGGAGGGGGAAGAGGGGTGAAACAAATTCTGCTCTGTGGGGGTTGCCCTGAGCCTTAAATGGAGACACTTACAGAAGCAGGCAGCCAGCATGTAGCAACTTTTCAGGCAGAAGCACTGAGCTTTTCCAAAATATTCTTCCCCACATTGTGGGGAAGTGAAAATTCAAAACCAGACTTTGTAGGATATACCTGAAAAAACAGATTGTGATTGTGGGAGAAACAGATTTGTTCATTGTTTCTTCACTTGGAGGACTACAGAGCACCAGGTACTCAAGTATAAGGTATTTGAAGAACAAGATACTGTACACTGGATTAAGGTAATCCATTCACCAAGATTAATGAAGTGCAAGTGTCTCAACACAAAGGAGATCAAGTATTCAAAAGTGGGAGGAAGATAAACATTGAATATAGGAAGAGTTTCTCAAGACCAATACAAGGAATAGAAAGAAAACTGTCTAGCAAGGAAGAGGAGTTGGTGCAGACTAGAGTTTTTGATTGATCAACGTTCCATTTATCCTTCTTCCAACACCATAGCTCAGAAAATAATCTTATTAAAATTGCTTGTGACGTTAACAGTAGCCTCTGAAGCCATGAGACAGAAAGGTTAAGAGAGAAACTTGGTTGAAAAACAAAACCAAAAAAGTGTCAAGAAAGAAACAATTTATACTAGTAAGATATGCAACATCTGTGAGTATTTTGAGGATTTGGATGTTTTGAAACGGAAAACAAAAATCCTTTAAAGTCAAATAGATGGTGGAGATATCCCTGTCAGTACAGATAAATAATGGCAAGTCATTAAAAGTGGCATTAAAATAAGTTTTTCTGCCAGTGATTCAGTAGGAGATTTAAAAGTCATTGAAAGTATCTGTGTCCAGCTAATTATGAAGATAAGATGGGAGAAAATAAATCTATATTTTTTCTCAGAAGTAAGGAAATTGAAGCAATGGCAAATGCAAGAGTCACAGACGAACAAAGAAAAATTTACCAATGTTGGAAAACAAGAGATCATCATTTGTACACTTGCAAGAATATAAACTGTAGTTGACATTGAGAACTTCAACTCTTTTCCTGTTAACAAGCAACTTCAGAATTCTATTTGCTGACCTCTGAATACCTGAACACCAATATAAATAAATCACAGTTGTTGTTAGAGTCAAAATATGTTGTCCTTCACAATATTCAACAAGGTGTTTAAGCACTTTGAATCAGACTAGAGGGAGCAATATCTATGGCATACATTGAAGAAGAGCAAACCATTTGTTTATATGTTTGACTCACTGGGCTTTTTTGAGGTTGAAAATAAACTCAATGTGAAATGAATACAAGTATTTATTTATAAGAAAGATTTTAGTTTCTTCTTAACCTTTGGAAGACAACCTTCAGAACATCAAGTCCTTCATATTAGATGGAAAAATTAATATTTATACACTATAGCCTTTTCAGGGCAAGATTTCTGTAACCCTAATCTATCTGGCTTTCTCCTGTTTCTCTTTCATCTAGAAGCTGCTAGTTCTTAGTCCTGTGAAACAAAGAAAAAAAGGATAAATTTGTGGAAAAAGAAGTATTTTATCAGTCTATGTGGTCCAATTGTTTCTTTTCCTTTATCAAAAGTTCTTATGAGATTTATTGTTTCATTGCTTGACTAGCATTTGATGGAGACAAAGACATGCAATCCTTAAAGAACAGTTATGGAAAAAAGAATCTTCAAGAAGTCATCTAATCTGACCCAAACTATTCTTATGTCAACCCTGACAGATTTTCTTCTCTGCTGTAGTATATATTGTCATTAATGTGATTGTTTCAAAGTAACCTCTCTGGAAGCTTTATAGACTCGAACAAGAGGGTTGTCATAATTAGATTTCTATGGCAACTTAAACAAAAACACCTTTAGGTTAGAGAAACATTTGCCACTGACAGTCCTGTAGATACCATCAAAATACATAATATAATCAATGTCAGACTTCATTTGTACACACTGTGAGCAAATTAATGTAATCTCATGACCACTGTTATTGTAAGTGAGAACGGGAAATAGTCTGTAGCAAGAAAGGCACCAATTCATGTAGCACTTGTGATGTCTATGTCATATCAAATCGAAACTGATGGTTAAGATCACAAAACGTAAGTAGGTGAAAAAAACCCAACAACCTCAGCCTGTGTTTCCTGGCCACAGATTTTTCCATAGTTTTGTTTTTCCCAGAAGAGAAATCAGAGGTAGGTTATAGATAAATCATAAAGCTATCAGAAAAATTATTATTCATGTTAGATGACTAATGGTTGCCTATTCTTTTACTATCGATGCAAATATGGGATGTTATCAGATTCAGAACCAGATATGGGTTTTGATCATCCTCTCCATTTCTTCTGCAAGGATAGGTGGAAATCAGTCTTGCTAGTTGTGTTCCTGGACCTCCAGGAAAATCAGTAGGTAATTCTGTGGCATGTAGAAAAGACTCACATATCCTAGAGGTCTTTTCCAACCAATAAGATTCTATGATTCTATGATTCTATGATTAGTTCCCTTTCACATGTCTTTAAAAATGATATTGCACCTCTTTTTTAAAAAAGCATCTGTCATTTATACTGTATTTCTTCCTCTTATTGAATCATCGTGCTTGATACAAATACTGTTTAAATAAGAAAATATCCATTAGCTACCCTCAAAGAGTTTTCAGGGCATCCTTCAAACCTCATGTTTAGATCTAAAATTCTCAGCATGTTTGGCATAATGTTCACAACACAACTATCTGTTTTTAGAATAAGTGTCTCTCCCTATTCCAGTTAATTGAAAACAATTCTCAATCACCCTCCTGTGTTTAAAGTATCTGGATTAAGATATAGTGGTGGAAAAGTATCAGGATTTTAAAGACATATAAACAACATAGTTGTTTGAACAGTTGACAAATAAATTCAAGCTCCCCAGGATACTCTTGTTTAGGGTTTTACCAATTAGGCATTTTATTTGATCCCTGGGTCTGGGTGAGCCACAATTCTCAAGAATTGAAGAAGAGATTAATGGACTGGATACAATAGCTAATTCATCTCCAGGGTTTTGTTCATTGCTTGTCTTTGCTAATTTAATACCATTATATCCAAAATAAAATAAATCAAAATGAGAATTAGACTTAGTGCAACTGATCTTTGAAGGGAGTTTTTGCCTTGAGAGATTGTAAGAGTTTTTTACAATTCTAAATACAAACTTTGCAGTAGAGATGTTTTTTTCTTATGGAATGTTATCAGGATAGGCTTGCAAGGAAGTTGTTTGTAAGAAAACAATTTAAAAGTTGTGACTTAACATGTAGATAGAAATACTCTAACTTGAAAAAGAAAATTGGGAGTCAGAGGCCTAAAAAACAAGTATGCAAAAAATGGTTGGTGAGCTACAGTGGCAGGAAAATATTTGAGGAAATACCAATGCAATGTAGGGCACAGATAAAGGTGAAAACAGCTTTCTGTGTTTTTTTTTCCTTTAATGACAGCACTTGAATCTGAAATTAAGCACAGCAGGTAGGAAGATACTGCAGGGATTTTAAAAGGTATCACACATCTGTATGCTAACAGACTTTGGTTTTCACCCATAGAGATGTGGACCCCACAGTGTTTACAGTCACAAATGGGAATTGCATATTTCTTGCAAATATACTGTGTCCTGTGGACCCACTATTTAGAGCAGATAACTTCTGTTAATAGCATTTGTCTTTGTTTTAAACAACAGGCTGTTTTTCTCAAAGGCTGCATTTTACACAGGCTGTCATCCAAGTTACAGAATTTTTCATTTCTGTGACTCTATCTGTCTGGACAGGTATGATTTATATATTTTGAGACAGTTCTTCAGCTGTAAATCAGTGTAACTCTACCAGGATCAGATGTATATAATAGAATGATTGTCATTGCAAAAAGGCCACACTTCTCCCCTATTCTGACATGATACACATCTGAACTGTAAAAGATGTAGTACCTGTGGTACAAACAATTGCAAATAAAACAGCCAAAGTGCCTATCCCACAGCAGTTTTCTTAAAGGTCTGAGAAATACAATGAGACCAGTAAAACTGTGGCCCTGATATGAAAGCCTTGGCAGTGGGAAGAGCTAGACTACTATCAGCCTGCCAGCCCTGAGCCAATTCCAGCAGAGACATAGCTGCTTTCTTTCAGGTTTTCATTATAGGGGTTAACTTGAAGAGGAACAGAAGCCCTAAACAGGATGGCTCCAATGGAAGCAGTTTGGCAGTACCTCCTTTCCAAAAGAGGCAGTTGATATACTATATTTAATTGTACATGTCTGATATATTTGGCAGGCATTGTAACTTAGAGAAAGCTTCCTCAGATCATTGTGAAGCATCTTTGTTATAATTTTCTTGCCCTTTGCAATGAAAGCAGCTCTGCTCATAATGGTCATGGTCTGCTTTTGGCAGGCAGAAAGAAATAAGAAGGAGAACCAATCAAAAGCATAAGCTCTGAAAGTTTTCTGAAATACTTTACCATGAAGCACTGAGCGTAAACAAATGTATTATATATAACGTGTTAAAAGTCTATTGGTGTTTCTGCAGGAAGAGTCTCTATAGTGGCTAAGGTTTGATGAAATATGTTGGTTATTCTAAAGACAAGCTACTAAAACCTTTTCTAGAACTCCACATCTCATTTAAAATAATTCTCATCTTTGTATACTTTTAAGGGAAAGATAAAGCTAGCTCTTAATAGCTATTTTCTAGGATTTAAAAAAATTACCTATTTAATATAGACAATATTTTAACTCAAAGTGATAATATTTCTGTATTTGTATTTTTTTGATCCATTTAAATATTCATAACTTTAAATCTTAAATACTTCATTTTATCATAGTTTTCTTTAGAAAAATTGGTTTTAAATATATGAAAACACTGTTGAGGAATTTTGCTGAGCGCAATTTTCACTGGATTTGGAAACCTGGTTTATTTCCAGTATGGTTTTAGGCAAGGAAATCAACAATAATCTCTGTGATAAAAATGCTAACTTCTCAGTGAGGCAACATGAAATTATCTGGAGGATTTTTATCCTCTGTTTTTTTAAAAAACAACATTTTGCCACTCCTGATCCATTCCAAAATGTTCTGGTTATATTTTGGATAATTTCCAAATGTATTCAAATGTTTCTGTTGCTATTTAAAGGCCATTCTAAGGACTTTGGTTCTCCATCAAATATGCAGTATTTCAACATCTAGATCTCTTCACCAAGGTCAAAACAGTTGTCATAAACTGGCCTGAGCAGAAACATTTCAAAAACAGAAGAAGAGAGAGAGAAAAGTTGAAATAAGAATAATGAAGCAGTCCCAAATAAGCTGTAAGAAAAAGCTTCCTTCTGAGAACATGAACATGTTACAAACTCCTTCAAGTTCTGTGGTTTGGTGCTTTCAAACACCAAGTAGAATAGAGTAAAGGCTCATGACTGCTTCTTCCTGAAAGTCATAAAATCATAGATGGTGACTCCACCACTTCCCTGGGCAACCTGTTCCAGTGCCTGATTACTCTCTCAGTAAGGAATTTCTTCCTAATATCCAACCTAAACCTCCCCTGGTGCAACTTGAGGCCATCTCCTCTCATCCTATCACTAGTGATTCGAGAGAAGAGACCAGTACCAACCTCACTACAACCTCCTTTTAGGTAGTTGTAGAGAGCAATAAGGTCTCCTCTCAGTCTCCTCTTCTCTAAACAACCCCAGTTCCCTCAGTCACTCTTCAAAAGTCATGTTTTCCAGACCTCTCATGAGCCTCGATGACCTACTCTGGACCCACTCCAGCACCTCAATGTCTTTCTTATACTGTGGTGCCCCAAACTGGACACAGTACTCAAGGTGTGGTCTCATGAGTGCCGAGTACAGGGACACAATCACCTCCCT
>VYZX01009069.1:6747-34118 GCA_013401335.1 Brachypteracias leptosomus | reverse complement strand
GAATCCCCCTTGGTTTCCTTGGGGTGTCCCGGAGCGTCGTCCCTGGCTTGCCTCAGGGCAAGAAGTTGAGAGCCCTTACTAGTGCTCCATCCTTCTGCCCCTGGTGTGCTGCCCCACTGTTTGTCACAGGCAAGCATGAAATTATTAACTCCTTCCCCCTTCAAATCTAGTTTAAAGCCCTACCAATGAGTTCTGCCAACTCCTGCCCCAGAATCCTTTTTCCCCTCTGGGACAAGTGCATCCCATTAGCTGTTTGCAGCTCTGGTGCCTTGTATACTGAGCTGTGATTGAAAAGTCCAAAGCCCTGTTGATGACACCAGTCCCTGAGTCATGAATTGACCTGATTGCTCTTCCTATATATTCCCTTGTCCATTGCTGATGTCAGAGGGATGAAGGAGAACACCGCTTGAGCTCCTGATCCCTTTATCAGTTGCCCCAAGGCCCTGAAATCTCTTTTAATTGATTGTGAGTCTCTCATTGCTACATCATCACTACCCACCTGAAAGACCAGAAGCGGGTAATAAACTGAAGGACTCATAAGGGTGGGAAGTTCAGCAACAATGTCCTTTACCTGGGCACCAGGGAGACAGCAGACTTGCCTATGAAGTGAGTCCAGTCTGCATATCGGGCCCTCTGCTCCCCTTAGCAGGGAATTGCCTGCAACAATGACCCTTGTTGCTGGTTCCCCCATGCTAGCTCAGCAGCCCATCCGCAACTGCCAGGCCCCAGCTCAAAAACCTCTTTTCCTGGCTTCTGAAAAGCCCCTGAAAGAGCTTTTCGATGGCCATTTTGGCTTTAGATCCCTTCCCCAGTGCAGTTTTACCTGGCCTGAAGCTGTTCTCCGCAGCAAATTGTAGGCTTAGAATCAAGTGCTACTGAATAACTTCAAGGATATTTTTGATGGACCCTACCAGTGATGTCTGCTAAATAGTCTTACCTACTTTCTTTAAAAAATACAATATGAGATGTGTACTTTTGTTGAGCTAAGCTAATATTGGTTGCCAGTGACGTAATTGTTATTAGTGAGGCCTCTTAAATATATAAGTTACTGGTCAGGGTCAAATTCATAGTGAAAAGATTGTACTCTTGCAAACAATAAGAAAAAAAGAGTCCTTTGAATGAATCTCAACTTCAAGAAGTTAAGGAAGGTAAAGATGAAGCTGGATATCATAACTTAGATTTGACCCAGTTTTAACTGATATATATAACAAAGTGTTGTTTCAACGTACCTGTACTCAGGTTTTTGAATGAAGCTTTCTTCATAGAGCAGCCAAACAGCACCTTTATTTCTTACCCTGCTTTATTTCTCATTAAATTCTGCTACCATTATTTTTAATCACAGTGATATATGTGCAATTTCCCCTGAAAGGATTCCCCCATGGCAGCTATGGGAAAAGTCATTTATAAAGCTTTGGAACAAGTCCAGGAACTGAACTTTATTGGAAGCAAAAGCATAAAACCAATCCTTTCAATGTACTTCTAAGCAATGAAAGAATTGGGAAGAAAATGCTTTAGCAAGCATTTTAAGAGACGAAGCACTTTACCAATATACTAAAGTGAACTTCTCTAAAAGAGGCCTTGTGGTTGAGATCACTATTCCCAGGTTAAACTGACTGCAAGGTAATATAATCATCTATCTACTCGCTTACTTTTGGCACAGACTTGTGAGGCTGCTCAGTGTTAGTTATAGCTTTGTTCAGTGTATGGTCAAGCTGAAAACTCCAGGTATGTCCACTTTGGAGAAATGATGTTGACTTTTAAATGCGTGTTATATTTTGGTTACGTTCAGTGCAAGATAATAATGATATTTAATTTTGCAGGTTTATATATGCATCTTAAAAGATCTGCTCTGTTTCTTCTTAATATTTTAAACCAGCTAAATATATGTTGAGTTAGCCTCTATTTTGTATTTCTGTCTTGTAAAATTACACTGAGAGTGAAGAGATTATAAATGGGGTGGTGGTATGGTCTCACAGAAAGAAACACTTTAATAATGGTTGCCGTAATATGCAATTTATTTGGGAGAACCTTACCTACAAACATGATCTCTATCTTGATTCTTATATATCTCAGAGCCAAAACAAATCTGTGAAAGAAAATATCTATTGGATTATACAGTGGTGATAAATATAGGCTTGCATTCCATGTTATGTACAGTCTAGTTTTAAAATATGACACAGAATCAAGACACTCTATCTCCAGTGAATAGAGCTCACTACTGGGAAGGTTTTCTTGGCATTGTCTGATTTTTCTCCATCTTAATATTTTACCTTTTAATTTAATTCCAATTATATTTGATATTGCTGAACTAAACTGGTCTGACACGGTGTGAATAAAAATCCCAGCTTTTCTTATCTAAGATTATAAATATTGTTACTCAATTGTTAATAATTTAGCCAATCTGTAAAATTCTTCTTGCACTTCATTAGAAGTCTTCTTTCAGCTTGCTTAGGAGTTTTTTCCAGTGTAAATAAGAAAAAGGATTGTTCTTCACACTCATTTTCATTTTTCTTCCTAACAGCCTTCTCTTCTCAATGTATGCTAATCTGGTTTCTGGAAGCTCCCATAAGTACTCACAGTCACTAGGTGGTGATGTTATGTCACGAAAAGCTTAAAATGTAGGAACTACAGATTCAAGAATAAAGGATGCAAAAGATCATTGAATGTAGAAATGACTATTCTTTCATTATTTTCTTTACATTGTCTTAAAAAACTGCAAGTTTGAAAAAAATCTCTTTCTGGTCGATATAATTCAATCTGATGAATTATTTGTAACAGACCTTAATTTAACTGGGTGTGAGGAGGGATTGTATGTCAATAATTACATCTTCCATCATCAGGCAGTTAGCACTACTGCCGTGAAGACCTTGGGAAGGTTGGTGACATCTGATACTGCATTTTCAAAGCTAGTGTTTAAAAATATGCTTGGAGCCAGTTTACAGTTGTGGCCTTCCAGTATCTGAAGGGGATCTACAGGAAAGCTGGGGAGGGGCTGTTTGCAAGGGCTTGTAGTGATAGGACAAGGGTTAACGGGTTCAAGCTGTTGGAGGGCAGGTTTAGACTAGATGTGAGGAAGGAATTCTTCACAGTAAAGGTGGTGGTACCTTAGTTCCACAGTAAGACAATGGAACAGGTTGCCAAAGGAGGCTGTGGATGCCCCATCCCTGGAAGTGTTTAAGGCCAGGTTGGATGGGGCCTTGACCAACCTGGTTTAGTGGGGGGTGTCCCTGCTCATGACAGGGGGGTTGGAACTAGATGATCTTTGAGGTCCCTTCCAACATAAACCAATCTATGAATCTATAGAAGGGAGTAAAGAGAGTGCTGAGCTTGACATATGGTTATGCTAAGTTTCTGCTTTGATAAATGTATTTGCTCTGTCTTGTGCTTCCCTGATCTATAAGGAGGTACAAAAGTGTTCTGCAAAACCAGGATGGTCTTCTCCATTAAACAGCAGGATAGTTGTTGTTTATAACACAGGGAATAGTTTTCAGGGAATTTGGACTTTCAGAAGAACTCTCTCTTCATAATTTTCCAACAATTGTTAAAACGCCTTCAATTTTATCACAATTACTGCATTTCCAAACATTTCCCAACATTTTGATCAGATGGCTAGAATTTGCATTTCCAATGTATAACACAAATCTTGGTCTTTGCCTATGTATTAAAGGGAAGCTGAAAAGACATGCTTAATTCTTCTTTCTCTGACAGTTGCTGCTTGCAGCTTATGTTATGAAACTTGCAAGAGAATGCAGAGCACCTATATGCTAAAATAAGTGATTTCAGTCCTATCTGCTGTTTGACATGTGCTTCTTCATAGCCTGCTTCTCCGTTTTCAGTGAACACAATTTTCCTTAGTCTGGTTACTATTCCTACATCTGTAAAGTTGTCTTTGCAATCTCATTAATATAGATAAAGAGGGAGCTGAAAGGCACTGAAACAATGAAATAATCTAAGAAACTTCTGGGTAGTCATCCTTCATCTTGTAGGTTATCAGAAATTTTGATCTATGAGCACCAGATTTTGGACTAGACAGGCAGAGGGGGAAAGAAATATTCTCCTGAGTTCACAGCAACCTGTCTAGAAGTTCCTACATGTCTTTTGGGACCTCTGCACATGCCAAATCATACCTCCAAAATTTTCCGTCCAGAGCCTGCTCCTGAGAATTGCACACCAAAATTAATTTCTGGGATCTCATTAAATAAAAATAAAAACCAACTTTCCTCCCTTGCCTCTGTCCCTAAAAATTCTTCCTAAGAAAGCATTGTTAATAGCAGTAAACAAAATATGGCTATCCACCAACCTTACAAACAAGAGAGTCAGTTTTTGAAATGCAGACAACAGAGAAGGGAAAGGGAAAGGCATTGGGACAGTTTGATGCAAAGAACTTCTTAAAGTCTATTGATGTCTGTGAGGGTTGTGGGTTAAGAAATAAAACAATCAGAATTTTTATATCAGCAGAGCAAATACCTAGTGCAAATGCAACTCATTCTGACAAAGAAGTCAATATAGGTTATTTCTTTTGTGGCAGTAGTAATAAGCTGTGTCAGCACAAACAGTTTTGCTATGTAAGCTGTATCAGACCTGTTAGGGTTCGTTAACCTTCTCTGGTGTAGATCAGGCCTTTTAGAGGAGCTTCTTGCTTACTTACTGGCAGCAATCAAGAAATTAAGAGATACATTAGTGACTTGAAATTTTCATGTGATGAACTTTTAAATTTTACATTTGTCCTTTTTAAATGTTGCTGCTACTCCAGCATCACCATGTCAGTGTCACTGTGTGCATTGATGATGCCCACTGGTATGGAGGTGGCTTCTTGACAAAAATCAAATCACATCGTGTTAGTTTGCTTTTTCACACCAGGAAACCTTGTGAGCAGCTCCACAGCTTTTACTGCCCTAGCTGAAGGCTTTAGTCTCTTGCTTATGCCATGTCGAATCAGGCTGCAAAGGGAAGATTTTTCTGGAGTGGAAAATACCAAGGTGCTATTACTGACGATATGTGGAAGACAAGAGGGCCGTAAGAGAGGCAAAACCATCCCACCGCTACAATACTGAAATCTTAAGAAAATGCCAGAGAACTAGCAGAATGCTGTGGAATCAAACTATGAAAATGCTATAAAGATGCATATGTTTTTTTACACTTATTTCTAATTTCATGCTCTCATTTTATAGCCAAGTACAGAGTTGTATCAAACAAGAGAAGAGGAAGCTTGTCTCTCAGCTTAGCTGGGTTTATCACATCCAGCAGATGAGGCCCTGGCATTGCTGGCAAGAGAAGCAGGAGTCTGTGGTTATCAAGATCATTTTTTTATTTAACCAAAAATCATATTTAATAAGAAAGTGAAACAGCACTTTCCAGCACATTCTCCTTGCAAGTAAACATTTTAAATCCATAGGCTGATGGCATTAAGTCCTTTTGAAAACTCTAATAACCTTTGAAATGTCCTCATTCATAAGTAAAATCTGTTATATTTTCTGGAAAAAATAGGCATTCAGCTATGCTTTCTGTATTAAAAAAGTAGGCTTTGGCTGAGAGAACATGATTCCTATTTATATATGAAAATTGTACAGCCTCCGTAAGTGGCTGAATTCTATAATAACTTTTTAGTTTTACAGCTTTTTAATGCTCCCACTTAGTAACCCTGCAGATTCCACATCTGAAATGAATGCAGATCAGCTGTAATTATAAGAGTATTACAGGTTCATTTTGTTTACTCTTGACATAAAACTAATTTTTAATGTGTTTAATTATGCCACACTTTTCCTTTATTGTGAAACATTAGGAAAAAACCACATTTTAAGTTTTGAGGCTTCTTGCCTGTACCCTCAGTAAAGCAGCTGTACTTCTCTCGTGCCCTAGCAGGCTAGGTCTCAATAANTCTGTGGGGGGTTGCCCTGAGCCTTAAACGGAGACATACCAATATTGCTTCGGTTTTATTGCAAAGTATTAAAATGCTGAAGCCTATTAACTGCATTGGTGATGTATTTAGAACAGCATTCAAGCTCTCAAAATTTAACTGATCCTATTTTAGAGGGAAAGGAGATTTTGTCCATTCAGTTAACTTCAGTACTGAAAACAGCCTTGAATAACACTCTAATGTCAAGGTTGTGCGTGGGTAACTGCTTGTGATTCAGTCTCTTCAGGTTATACTGGGTAAAACTGCTGTTGAAAAATCAGTCATAAACATCTTTTTTCTGCTGCTGCTGAAATGATTATTGTTGGGTTATTGTAACAGATATTTTATTTATCTTTTTATAATTTGGAAAGTTTTAAGTCTGTGCAGCCAAGCTGTTTTGGTGGTGTCAATCCCAGTGAAACCATCAGGGCAGCCTGTAGCTGCAGGGTGACGATGGGTTACGGGAGACAGGCTGGTGCCTACAGCAGAGCTCACAGTCTGCAGCAGGATGGTGAAACCAGCAGCAAGTCCTTTAACTTGGTGAAAATCACAAATGCAATGAGAAGGGTAGCACAGGCTCTTTGCTCACTGGGAACAGAAGCCTCATACTACACCTTACAGCTGCCAGATTTTGGATTTGAGCAGGACAGTCTCTTTGGGTCTGGGATGGAAACACCCATTCATTTAATGTCATTTAATGTACTAGCTGTTGGATGGTGGTACCTCTCTGTTCTTTGATACTGACCAGTTTTGAAACGGTGATACAAAGGTAAAGGGTTCATAAAAAAATGTCTGTTGTTGCAACCATGAGCCATTTGCTCCTTGCTCGAACTTTTTATCTGTTATGTTTTGCACACGTAATCAGGATGATTAATAGAGAGCTTTTAAGGATTGTGGCCATTTGCATCTACAGAAAAAATATTTGAAGAATATTTAAGATTACTCAGCTGTAGTGAGATAATGTTTTGTAAGTTTTTTTTAAGTAAGCTAATAAAACATTTTACAAGGTGAAAGTGATATTGGAAAATCATGGGCTTCATCTCAAAATTTTTTTTCCTCATTTTGTTGAGGAAAAAGAATTCTACTTTTGATTTCCTCAGCTGTGAATCTAAATCAGTCTATGCAGCCAGCAGGTAACAGTGAAGGTAGGTGACAGTGAAGAGCTTGAATCCAGGAGAGCTACTAATTGTCTGCATGGCAACAAGTATTATGGAGAAAAATGTAAATAAAACTGGAGCAAAGAGATGGGTTTTTTTTTCCTAAAACTTCCAAAATCTCTTCTTACTATACAATAAGTTTTGATGGAGGTCTGGAATGGAGAGAAGTACTGACATATTTAGTGTGTATTGTTATAAAATTGAAAAATTACTGTCTTTTGCTACCCTCCATAGCCATGTCATGTAAGGAAGTCCTGTAGAGCTTTTACTTTCTGACAGTGGCAGGACTTTGTGCTGGTAAGGCTTCTTTCTGCACTGAAATACACCCATGAAGGTGGTGTTTTGCAGTTAGAAGTGATGCCTGTCATACTGAAGTGATGAAACTCATACTGACCATACACCCTCTCTTCTCCATTTACTGCTTTACCTCCTTGAGGAGCTGGCTGCCCAGCCTGTCACAGACTAAGGAGTTGTGAAGCAGTTCTTGCAGGATGCTCTCTTGCCTGGAGTCATGGCTCTGCAATAAAAATTGATCAGGGTCTGGGTTTGTTAACTGTCTTGTGGAGTGGATTAAATGTTCCAGAATAACTTTTATGAAATACTAATGCTGGGTAATCCTCAACCCTGCTTTTGTAGATGGGACCTGTTTTCCTTTTTTTTCTACTTTAATTTATTTGCAAAAACATTCATTGTCTGCAAAAATTAACAACTGGTCTAAACTGCATCTTATTGTTTGTTATGGGTACCAAATGAATCCGTTTCTTTTTGTAATTTTTAAATAACTGTTACCGTGTTTTACTTTCGGGGTCTCTAAAGCACTATTTTACTGAATTATAAGCCCTCATTGGTGAATGTTTTGCCTTACTTGCTGTTTATCAGCTATTGCTGTTACCAAAGCTGTGTCACATTTCCTTTCTATCCAATGTTTGAATTTCGTGACTTAATTGTAAAACTTGGAATCAAGCTGCAGCAAAAATATGGAAGTGTAATTGGATGTGTCCAGGCAATGCTTGTCTGTTCAGTATTCAAAGTACAGAGTCAGCTTCTGACCTTTACATTTTATTGGCATCAATTCCCTTACCTCCTTGCTAATTACTAGTGATCTTCAGGTTCCCAACTGCATGTTTCCCTGTAACTCAAATCTAAATCACATTAAGGATGAATCCAGAAAGCGATGTGCCTGTGATGACAGGCTGCAGTGGTTTTGCTGTATGAGGTGACAATAAAGCAAAACCAAGGATTTGTCTCTTTCTGTGTGTATGTGTTGAGATGCAGGACTGCTTATCATCATCGTCTCAAGGAAACACAAAGGGAGAAAAAGACAATGTGGTTTTCTTCCTCTTTATACCTGGGGAACTGTAGTGGCTAGTGCAGCAGCACGGAAGGGGAGAGATGGCTCTTGAATTAGGTTACTGGCTCATCCTCTTTCCCCACCTCGTCAGGACTGACCCAAATGGCCATTTTTCCTATAGACAAGTAGACAGAAAAGAGCAGGGAACGGTAAAGGTCAGGGAGAGGGAACTGAGCTGGTGGGGATTATGAGGGGAAGATGTGTCTGCTGCAGGAATTCTCAAGAGAATCTTTATTGCAGGTAATTTGCCAGTGAGGAGAAAAAGCTTATGGCTTGTTTTCTTTATCTGAAAAGGCTTTGGGTTTAGTAATTGGAGGCTTTTGTGTTCTCAATGGAGGTAGCACCTCTGAGACACGTTCACAAAACATGAGGATTCAGCTCCACTGGGGCTTCCAGACCCCTGTGATAACATCAGGCAAAGCTGGGAGGCAAAAGCACAGCCCCCACTTCCTTCCTGTGCCTCTTCTATGTGAGAATTTAGAAACAAAGCAACTGACATGGAGAGAAGATGGTATGTTGGTATGTCAGCGATGCTTGCACAGTTTCCAGTTCAAGGGAATATTTATATATGCGTCTATGGTGTGATTGACATTTCTTCTTGTGAAAAGCTGCTAAATGTGGAAGTCATTCTAAATGTGAGTGATATAACTGAATTATGATAGAAGTCAGAAATACTTTATAGAATGCCAAGAAACTTTCTTAATATAAGATACACTTCCTATAGGAGATGTAAAACACTTTAAAAAATATTTTGGATAATAAATACCTTTCATGCCTAAATGTGATGCTTTACAGTGAGCATTTGTATGTAGATAGCTTGAAAATATTCTTAGGAATCAAAATAACCATATGGCTTTCATATATTCAATGAATTAACTTCCTGTTGGGGTGATTCCCTCTGTCTCTCCCCCTTCTTTCATTCTGCAAATGAGGCTGTTCAAGATCACTGAGAAACAGACAATTGATAAGAGGTTGCCTGGGAAACCCTATGCCCATAGGTTTTAATTTTGCTGCATTATGCACTTGTAGGTGCAATTATTTACAATTTTAAAAATTCCTCCTTTGTAATCAGTGAAGTGATGGGGAAATGATGTTATGTTCTCCAGAGAATCTAATTCTAGTTTCTAATCTGATTTTTTATCATCATCAGGGTTTAGAGGGGGGTGGAGTGATGGGGTTTTCTGGGGGGAAAATACTTGCAGCAATGGAAATTCTGCTTGAAAAAGCAATATGGAAATATGCTGGTGACTGCTTTAAATGCAGATCACGTATGACGTAGTCTGCCTGCCAGTGGAAAAACCCCACCAGCTCTCAAGAGAGCCCTGCTCTGATCACTCCGAGTAGATTATTCCTTCAGCTTTAATAATTCAAACTCCCTGTCTGCCTTACAGGGAGTTTTCCTCTATCCTGAAAGACACATGATGCTGAATGGGGAGATCCCCAGTATGCTGATTGTATTTTTAATGATAGGCTTGTTCTTGACACCACCTTCTCAAGGAAAAATAAAAAGTATTTTTGTCCTTTTCTTTTTAACAAGAAAATCCATATGGGATCAGAAAGATTTATGTGGACTTCCACTCTCCTGTTACTTGGGATTTTTTCCCCAAGTAAGAGAAAAAACTTAGCTTTGACTATTTAACTTGTGCTAACAGTAAAAGATTAATAATAATTTAAAAATCATGATTAGCCTGTTTCTCCTGCCTTGGTATCCTGAGCTTCCTTACACCCATTATGCACCCAAAATATTTTCTTGATGATAAGATTTGATGCCAGAGTGTTTAAAAAGGAATAGATGAAAATCTGACTCAATGTTCTACTTAATCTACATGCAATTTACTGAGTTTTATGTCTGTGTGTATGTTTGTGTGGTGGTGGTGGTAATATCTTGCTGAGTTTTGTGCTGCAGGGTTTCAGCTTTTACGACCCAAGGATGAATGGTGAAACTCCAGCAAGCCCTGTAGTCTGTTAATAGCCTCTGTCCTTCTTATGTCAGGATGAGGCTCCCTGGTAGATGGTGTGAAAGCAGCCTGGCTGAGATTGACAAGGTCCGTCAATGTCCATGACAAGGGAGCGTTAATCATGTCCACAGCATCCTTACCCCTGGACAGGAATTGTCTGTGACGCAAATAAGGTCAAAGTAGGAAAAAAGGTGGTGATGGTGGAGGGGAAGCTCTCCATTCAGTCTGATTTTGGTAGGTCAGTGCACTGCTGGGACAGCCACAGAGGGAAGAAGATTTCCCAGGGCTTGAGCATGGTTTTGGTGTGTTGCCTTCTGTTGCAGTCCATGCACACTTTGTGGGGGCTGTTGCCACCTGGCCACAGGAAGGGTCTATGGGTGTTGAGGAGGCTGAATCCATGCATAACCCCTGTGCTTTAACAGTGGGGCTTGACAGTGTGAGGCAGGAGCAAACGACACACTGTGTGCTAAATACACCAATTTTCTTGTCCCTGGTCACTCATGGAGCAGCAGCAGAGTGGCCCAGTCCACAAAGCAGCCTCAGGTGGTGGGGCAGGGGAGTGGGGAGAACAGACATCTGAGCAGCAGCTTGTTTCTGCAGGTTCCCACGCTCGTTCGCTCTGCCCTGCAACTGCAATGCTCTCTTGTGCCAGCTGGGGCTGTGATAAATACAGCATCCTCCTGGCTGCACACCCTTGAAAATTTTCCATCTGGGGTGAGGACAGCAGTCAAGTGAATTCAGAGCAATGACTTGTTTTTCTTAGTTGCTTTTCATGTAAGCAACAGGAGCAATACTCAGACCTCCAGGTGACCATGGGCCAGTGCAGTGGTTGAAAGCTGCTGCAATGTAGCATAACAGGAGAGACGCTCCAGAAATTAGGACAGCTATCTTCATCTATACAGAGACAACCTCCCAACGGGGACAAATGATGCACCAGTAAGTGCAGTAAGTCAAAAGGACAATGGAGAGTGTTTCTTTCTCCTCCACTCCTCTTTTTCTGTGAAACCTAATTTCTACCCCTGAGACTGCATTTGTGTTCAAGCACTCCCTTTCCTTGCTCTCCAAGGACAGAGAGGAACAAACCCCAGATTTTCTCCTAAGAAAGTTACTTTTATACCAGAGGAGTGGTAAAAGCAAGACATTTATGTTGTAAAAAGTTAATAGCATGGAATATAAATACTTACAGCTGACTGTCAAATTCACTTCTGTTGCTATGCTCAAATTTAGATTCAAGGTTATGCAGCTCCAAATGCTTCACTGAAAGAAGTGATTCTTCAAGTTGTTTAAAGTCCTTGTTTGCACACGGCTATTATTTTAATTTAAATTTTTTTTTTACATGAAATTTCTGCAATAAATGTATTTTTTTATTTCTTCCTGTCAATGATGTAATGCAAAGATTTAGTTTCCATATAAATATATTACATGTTCCAGGGGAACTGCAAATTGCTAGCAACATTACTTTTAAGCACAGAAATTCATTTAGTAAGACAGATTTATTGGAAAACTACTGAATTAGTTCACATAATATATATTCTGCAGTTTGATATTGTCTTCTGCCCTCTCAGCTTTACAAATATTAAGCAGATTAGCTTAACCATGCAGTAAGCTGTGCCTGCAATTTCCTCTTTTATAGAGAGGTTCAATGAAACACAACAGAATAGTTATGCTGACTGTGGTCATAGAGCAAATCCATGACTGGACAAGAAAGAAATCTCTTAATTCCCACTCTGCTCCGGTGATGCCACTCTCTTGTTAAGTGACATTCTTGTCATTTTATTTGCTGTTTTTCATGAAAGAGACAGAAGCTGTAAGATACTTTTTAATAAGGAGTCCTTCCTAGTTATCCTCTGCTAGGGGTATTTATGGGTTTAGCCTGAATCCAGCTCTTCCAATCTCTGTAAGAGACTGAAAATATGAATTATAATAGTTCAAAATCTCTTACATGGTCATTTAATCTGTGCCAGTGATGCTGTTGACCCCAGCCAGCCTTTACAACTGGTGACTGTGATGCAGAGGAGAGTTCAAGTGTTCAGTGCACCATAGAAGTTCACCCTTCGAAACTCTCCCATAGCTTAGACAACATCACTTGAGGAACCAGGGAGAAGTTGCAGCCCCTTGTAACTGCAAAATTCCCTTTTCCTGCATAGGGGGCACATAAGTTTTCAAGTCAAATTTCCAATTGAGTAACTGCCTACTGTATTACTAGTTAGAATGTAATTTTGTTGTGACAATCTGGTTTTATGTGAACTTCGAAGTTTTCAGTTTTCTGTTACTGTTTGTGAGTGTATTTAGGTTTTGTTTTACTTAGCACTCTTGTGGTCTTGTTCCTCAAGAGCAGAATGTCCCTTCACTTTTGTATTTTTTGCCAGAAGTGAGCAACAACACACTGCCATGGGTGAAAAAATGTTAGCCAAGCACCCAAATGATAGAGAAAAGTAGGAAACTTTAACATACTGAGCTTTAGAAGACACATGAAAGACGGTAGGAGATGAGACATAGGGGTACACAAAAAATAGTCAGGATAAAAGCATAAAGAAGTTATTCCTTCAGTGCTCAGTAGTTTTTCCTCAGTATAATAAAAGTTGAAAAACTTACACTGTTCCTGAGATAGATAGTGGCTTAGACAATCCAGCTGGTCAGGCTATTTTACCAGACGCTGATAGTCTGTATTGAATGTAGGGCCCAGTAACTCTGAAGTTTTCCTTGCATATGGAAGAATCCACCACCAATACATACAAATCTTGAGCTGGCCCATTGTAGTGTAACTTGGAGGTACTTTTGTGTGTCTGAAATGGTGATGAGGATCTTGCCTGCTACTGCTGTAGTTAGATCTGAAATTCAAGTTCTGAAATAAATTGTTGGGATACTGGGAAATGAGCCTCACCTTAAAAACTGTTGTATCTAGTCATCCTCTCTGCCTGCAAACTGTTTGCAAATGTATTTTATTTAAGATCTGGGGCTTGTAAACTGATAGAAATATTATATACCTAATAAAAATAGTCAGCAATCATTTGTACAAGTTAATTATTCTTTTCTACCTCTTACACTTCTTACCCCATCCCCCAATTTTGTTTCCCCTCCATCAAGTCGATGCTCTGTTCAACATTACTGAAAATAGGCAAACAGATACCAAAAGAATAATGGAGACATCTTTCTCTTAGCATGTGTCCCATTGTCCTGGGCACCCTCCCACTCCCAGCAGCTGCTGTCAGAGCTTTCTCAAGATGCTGATCCTGTCAGTACCTCTCCCTTATGTTTCTGCTTTTTCATGCCTCTGCTGTAGATATTTCTGTCAGGACTTTTACATTGCTGCTGAGGAGATCCCTGTCCTTCTTCATCCCAGTTAAGATTTGTTTCCATCTCTTCACCTGGCCTCCATCTTTACCTCTTCATGCTCTTTGTGTTCTTACAGGCCTCTCTTTCATTCACAGCCTGCAACGGTGGGACCTGGGACTCCTTCTCCCAGGAAGCTAAGTGAATTTTCTTACCAGAAGCCTATTGGGCTTAAGGACCTTAAATGATAAGTTAGCCTGCAGCAATAGACTTTGTGAAACCCACATGATTAATGATCCAGTAGTCTTTACTGTTAGATTGTTTTGAAATTTACTGTTTCTCTGGGAACACAGTGTAAGGCAATTACCGAGTTTTGGGCACTCTGAAGCTTGCAGCTTGCCCAGTACACCCTCACTCTTGGTGTGCACAATGGATCCTACAACTACTGTTTGACTTCTCCCCTGGTGGATCTGAGCTACTGGAGATTCACCTCATGTTTGGTATCCTTTGGCAGAAGCAATAAAGTGTTAAATGTAATTAAGGATGAAATTTGCAACACCAAATCAGAATAGGAAAAACAGTGAACTGGGAGGCTAGAATGGATGTGTGCGTCAAAATGAAGTCAACATAAGGGTTTGTTGGCAGCATCTTGCCATAGACCTGAGCATCTCTAGGCAACTTATTGTAATCACTAAATCTCAGCTGCGTTTGTGCTTTGTGAATTTAAACCTTACATTGACAACATTCTGTTAGTGTGCGCACTGCTCCAACTGAGACCAGTGCTTCTGGGCTGAGAGCAGTACTTCAACATATTTTGTAGAGTATGAATCACCGGCTCATCCTGATTACATATGAGAAGGAAACGGGCACTGTCCATAACTCCACAAGTGAATGGTGCAGGTATTTGTGGTTCATGTCTTTCCTATTGCACATGACACAATCAACCCAGAAGTGGTAGCCCAGTATTACTCAGTGTTTTGTGGCTCAGCAAAGGAAGAAATCACACCAAGCATGGCAATCACAGAATCACAGAATGTCAGGGATTGGAAGGGACCTCAAAAGATCATCTAGTCCAATCCCCCTGCCGGAGCAGGAACACCTAGATGAGGTTACACAGGAAGGTGTCCAGGTGGGTTTTGAATGTCTCCAGAGAAGGAGACTCCACAACCTCCCTGGGCAGCCTGTTCCAGTGTCCTGTTACCCTAACTGAGAAGAAGTTTCTTCTCATATTTAAGTGGAACCTCCTGTGTTCCAGTTTGTACCCCTTACCCCTTGTCTTATCATTGTTTGTCACTGAGAAGAGCCTGGCTCCATCTTCATGACACTCCCCCTTTATATATTTATAAACATTAATGAGGTCTCCCCTCAGTCTCCTCTTCTGCAAACTAAAGAGACCCAGCTCCCTCAGCCTTTCCTCATAAGGGAGATGCTCCACTCCCTTAATCATCAGCTCTTCCATCTAGTTCCATGCTACTTTCCATTGCTACTCCTAATTTTCCTTTTAATATGACAAATGAGTGGAAGGCAGGGGTTGTGGCTTGTAGAAATTCTGTTTCATGCCTTTCCCTTATGTAAGTAGGCCACTAACATCATGATTCTTTCTTTCATCAGTTGAGGAACCTCCTGTCCTACAATAGTGACAAATAAAAGGAAGTTATCTTTTTTCCATTGCCATCTTTCTCATAAGGGAACATAAAAAAAATAGTATTTGTTTTAATGCACACCTTATCCTAACTTGTGACTTCAAGGAGACTGCATTGTTACTGATATAAAAAATCTGATAAGAGTATTAATCAGATACATCTCACTTTGCAACTGATGCAATGTCATACTAGAGTTGGGAGAGAACTGTAAAATAGTAAGTGCTTGTCCTAAATGCAAACCACCAGTCAGTCTAGTTATCAGCTCTTTCTCTCCTGATCACGATCATCACTTTTTTTGTCTTTCCTCTCATGTGAACTGCTAAATCATAGAAGGAAAGACACTGATTCTACTCATCTAGAAGAAGAAACAACGTGATTAATAATGTTCTTGTGCCTATGGAGGCAATGCAAATCCATTTGCAATGAACAACAGAAACCTTAATGAGAGGTGGTGCATCCCTGGGACTGTTTGAGCAGCTTGCTGCAAGGCAAATTAGACAAGAACAACTGACCATGTGAAGGGAAAATAACTGGGGCTTGAGAACAGGCATTACTGTCAGTTTAGCCGGTAATACATGTCTTGGCTTATTAAGTCTATTTATACATTAAAAAAAAAAAAAGAGATACTTTCCTGAAGCCCTTACATAAACAAGAGAGTTGCTCTCTGGAACCTCAACTAAGTTATGATATTGATACAAAATATACAACTTCTTTTTCTTTCCATTTGAGCAGTGCTGTAGTTCAGGGTTTGAGTTACACTGGTGTTTGGGTAATGGTCAGCTTTCATTTAAATAATTCATATTGACATGTGATCAGTTGTTGCAATGTGTGGAGAAAACATTGTGCTTTTTTTTTCTCTCTTTTGGTATTTCCCTGTTTTTACAGTCATGACAGTTTATGACCTTAATAGCCTGCACTGTAATTATGATCTGGGGGAAAAGGACTTACTTTCTTTTCCTACAGATATTGCTTGTAAATATCACTGGGAGTCTCCCAGATTGTATACTCATCAAAACAGTTAATTACCTGTTCATCTTTTTTGGTGCTGTTCATGTACCTTTATTACCCTCTGCCATTTGTTTTCTAGGCTCAAGGAATCCTAATCTATTTCTCTTTACCTCCTCCATAAGCTGTTCTGCCACACTGACCAGCTGTATCTCTTTAAGTTCTGCAATGCCCTCTGAAATAAAGATCTCTTTTCTGATATTTTTGAGTCTATATTAGATCATATTTTGTAGATGAAGCTGTAGAAAAAGCTATAATTGCTTATATATGTACACATATATACATATACACTATAGTTAAAAGTCTCCCCTCTTTCCATGTGAGGTAGTTTGCATTTATTGATGCAGAATTTCACCCATCATTTTATTACTAGTAAATCCACTTGAGAAAGTGATACCCATTCTCAACTGTTCTCAGTTATCTTCTGCTCTGGTAGTCTTGGGGAAATTCTATTTTCAGTAAACTTCACTATTCAACCTTGCTTTTGCATTTCCTCTTCTAGATCCTAAGAATATGTTGAACAGCAAAAACTTGGCACAGATCTTCATTTGACGCCTGGGATGGCCTCCCTTCCTTCTGAAAAAAACTTATTTCCTACTTTTTGTTTCCTAGCTTCAATGCTGTTACCATGCATGAGAGGATCTTCCCATCTATCTTCTTCTTAGTGTTTTGTGGGGGACTCTGACAAGGTTTTTGTAAACTGTTTATCTGAAATCACCTTCCCCCATATTTACACATTTGTGGATTTCCTCTGGGAACTCTTGAAGAAATGTAAGATGTGAGCTTCTTTCACAAAAGCCCTGTTAATTCTTTCTTTGTGTTATTTAATATTTTCCTTAATGAAGGATGAAGCATTCCCATTAAGGTGTATTAAATCTATAGATGACATCAAACTGTGAGAGACAGCAGATTTGTAAAATGGGATTAGACTTTAAAGTCATCTCAAAAATTAAAATAGTCTGTGCAATTTAAGGCACAGATTAGTAACAAATTCACAGCACAAAACTTAGGCAAGATGAAACCACTCCAGCAAGGAACAGGGAAACTCTAATTGACAGCTCTTTAGAGGAAAAAAATCTGTGAACAGCAGTGGATCTCAGACTGAGCACAGCTCAACTGTGCCACATGTTGTGAAAATGGAAATGACCACATGAGAAGTCACAGTAACATTACAAATTCAACTGCTTTGTTAAGGACTGATGATGCACTGGTTGTATGCAGGAGGAGCAGGAGGTGCAGGAGGAGTGGGAGAGGAACAGGGGTAAAAAAAAAGAAAAAACATTACAAAATAAAATTCATACAATGCAATGCAATACCAAATAAAATACAGTACTATACCATACAGTCTCTGCAACACCATGCCACACACACAATAGAAGTACAAGCAATACAGTACAAACAGTACAACACTTATCATACAACACATAACATACATACAATAAAATAAATACCATGCGCTATATACAATATTAGAATACATGAAAAATAAAATAAATATGATACTGTACCATGTAATGCATACAATAAGTACCATACCATACAGTATGTACCATAATGTACATAAAATATCATGCAACCCATGTACAATGCATAACATAAAATACAAACAATAGATACAATACAGACAACACAATATAATAAGTGCCATATCATGCACAATACAATATCATATAAAAGTTATAATATATAAGAATAGGAGGGCTATCAGGAGGATTAGGGGACAGGAACATCTCTTTTATGGGGAAAGACTGATAGACTTGGGGCTGTTTAGCCTGGAGAAAAGAGGGGATCTTGTCAATGTTTATAAATATCTGAAGGGTTAAGAAGATGGGGCCTGTCTGTTTTCAATAGTGCCCAATGATAGTACAAGGGGCGACAGGCACAAACTGAAACACAGGAAGTTCCACCTCAACATAAGGAGAAACTTCTTTACTGTGAGGGTGACAGAGCACTAGAGCAGGCTACCTAGAGACGTTGTGGAGTTTCCTTCTCTGGAGACTTTCAAAACCCAACCCTGATGTGTTCCTGTGCAATGTGCTCTAGGTGAATCTGCTTTGGCAGGGGGGTTGGACCAGGTGATGATGTCCAAAGTTCCCTTCTGACCCCTTCTATTCTGTGATTTATGAACTCAGAATGAAACCAAAAGGATTCTTTATAAAATTATTTTAGGAAAATGGCAGAATTACTAAGGTAGATCCTGTTTAGTGGTAGATAACTCTGCAATAAAATTCCATTAAATTCTGTGGGACTTATTCAGCAGAGAGGAATTTGTGGATACAATAACTGTTCTAAACCCCTATGCTTGTTCTCTAGCAGGTCCAAGAGAGTCTCACTGCTTGTTTTCTGGAAACAGTAAGAATGTTGTTCTTGCTTTTAAGGAATATCACCTACATATAGAATGAGTTGGGAAATCCCAGAATGGGCTATGAAAAATTAGGCTTCATGAAATACAATACACGGTCTGAGTGAGGAAAGCAATTAATTTTTAGGAAGCAATTCATTTTTGTCAATATGTTCTTGTGTTTAAATCAAACAAGAAAAGGAGAACTTTTGCACAAGCCTCTAGCATTCTATCAAACCTTAGTGGGAAAGCTTCCAAAAAATAGCTTCAAAAACATGCATTTAAAGCTAAAATTATACAAATAGATTTTTTTATTTAATTAAAAAAAAATCTTTTTTTTCATTTAATAGAAAGGGAGACAACATGCATCCTTGTGCTGGATCACTTAGCTATGTTGAGTCAGGCTTCAAATCCATGCCCTGTAGCATTCTAATCTTTAATACATTTGTTCTGTAGCTCTGCTGTGTGCGGAGATAAAAACATTATTACTAGTGTCCCAAAGCAGCTCACAAAACATCAGTTACTATTCCTGTAAGCCAGAAGTGCAAAGAAATCTATAACCTTTGGGCTTTTGAGAAAAATAGAGAATAAAGTATGGATGAGTAATTGGATATAATTTCTTGTACTCAAATATTACTAATATTGACAGTCACACAATCTGTTTCATACACTTTACAAATTATGGTGGGAATTAAAGGAAAATTCTTTAGTGCTGAACACGTTTTACTTATTTGCTTATGATTAATAAAGTAATCACTGTACAGATGAACAGAAAATTGGGAAGGATTTTGTGATGCTTTTTGTAAAAGTTAAGAAGCAGGCAACACAACAGGAACTCTGCTTCAGCATGTCTCCGTTTAAGGCTCAGGGCAACCCCCCACAGAGCAGAATTTGTTCCACCCCTCTTCCCCCTCCCCTCTTCCCTCCCAGGGGAGGAAGAAAGGCCTCACACAAAGTTGGAATTCAAGATTACAGCTTTTAACAGGGAGTAACAAAAGGAATATCAAAGGAAGGGGAATATACAGAGGTAACAAGGGAAGGTATATATACAAATATATACAACACCGATCCTCGGATGTTGCTGGATTCCTCCCAGGCCACGTGGAGTTGTAGCAGCCACAGAGCTGCCCGCAGCCAGCAGCAATCCCAGCAAGGAAGGGGCGAGTGGAACTTCCTGTGTCCTTTTATAGAGTGTGGCAGGAAGGGGAGTGGAATAGCCGCTCCACCTGTCCCTCCCCTTCCCCAAACCTTAAACCACAACACAGCAACAAAGATTTAAAGTCCATATCACTTCTTGTCACTTGAGGAACATTGTGTCGTGGAGCTAGGATGCTATCTCTGTCTCAGTTGCCATGCAGGTTAATCAATCATGGTGCAAATCCCAGGCTGCACCTCTATGTTCAGCTGACACCTGATACAGAAAATAGTGTCACTAAGTGAGGAGATACTACTGCTTGTTGGAATCAATAAGACTTTACTAATAACTGTCTGAAAATAACAGGGAGAACTTGCTTTGTTGAAAATATTAGTCAGACAAAGAAACAAGGGAAGAAATTATTGCCAACATAGTAACAATTTTGTGTAGAAAGGAAAGCTGCTTCTTATGACCGCTGTGGCAACAGGAAGAGCATTATAATTAACTTCTTAACTGGCAAAGACTTTGAACTGTTGCCTTGACTGTCTTCCCTTGAGAAGGCCAGGTGTCCTGGGTTTGTCCTTGCTGTTTTTAAACAGGCTGGGCTCTCCAATGAGTAATGATGCAAACTAGTATTTTGCAGGAGCATTAAGTAGATATAAATAGAAGAAATAAATGAATTATCGTACAGCATTTCATATTCTAATTACAAAGAAGGCTATAGCTGCTTCTAGCAGTGATAACGCTCAATGCTACTACCAGGTAACTTTCACTGGTGCGCAGAAAGGCTCTTGCCTATACTTGATCCTGTCACTGCTAAATCTTGTGTACTATGCTGAGAATGCAGAAAGTAAAAGACTACACCTGTGGGGAGGAGCAGCCAGAACAGATGACCCTAAATTGACTGATAAGGTATTCCATCCCATATATGTCATATTCAGTATAAAGCTGAGGGACCACTAGGGTCAATCTCTCTTCTTCAATAGTTCATGTCCAAGGAGGACTCCGTCTGTTTTACCTTTGACCCTGATCCATGTGTTCCTGAATCAGTTCCAGAATCCACCTTCTGAACCAGTTCCCATCTGCTGTTAAGTCCAGCCAGGGACTTCCCCAGTGCCTGCTCCATAGCATCAGTGGTGATGGAGACATAACTGCCATCAAGGGGGTTGGGCTTGATATTGTTTTTCTAATATATTTGTAAATATGTCATTTTATGATTATTATTATTATTTTCATCAAAGCTGTTTTAGTTTTCTTTTCCAACCCTTAAGTCTCTTACTTTTAATCCCTTTCTTTTTCCCTTATGGAAAGGGAGAGGGGTTAATAGAGAGGATCTGTAATTTGTCTAGAGGCTTGGCCAGCCCTAACCCTTGAGAGATTTATTGAATTTTTCACAAGTTAAACCCAAAAGTATACTTAGTAACAAAATCCACTCTGGTACACCATAGTACCTAGATGTAGTCGCTGCCCAACTTAGCACAGCACGGATCAGTGATAAACAGCACAGCAAAGGGGTGGATTTCACCCAGTGCCAGAATGGATAGCTTTCAGATAAACACTAAGAACAAGTTAATAATAACACAACACATACAGCAGATAAGGCAATGCTACAACATTTAACTCTGAAGCAAATTCTAAAAAGACATGTTATAATATAATAAATGACTTGATGTAAGCAGTCTATTCTAATTTCCAACCCTTAATGACTCTCAAAAGAAAATGTCTGATATTGTCTCAACTCAATTTGAATTCTTTAGGTGATCTATCAGAGCTCCGGTTGAGCCCCATTGTGGGGTGCCAATAAATCTGTCAATGGTTGGGGCTGGGACAGTCTCTAGACACTTTCCAAGTAAGTTCACATCTAAGTAGGTAACATCTAATTGATTGCATTACTTTTTGTCTTATTTCTGTACAACATTGACACCAGAGCAGAGTTCACTGCTAGTGAACTAGAATTAGTTCTAGAATTAGTCTCTGGCAAGTATCTCCATCTTTGATTGATTTTGAATGCAAATTCCCTGGTGAATCACAGAAATAATTTCTACCCCTACAAGTACGAAGGTAAACAAGCATAAGAGTAAACAAGTTTTAAACTGTTCCCATTCAGTGCCATGATTTCTTACATAATCTCACATCAACACAAAACACATTAGAGATTTATCTTTCACAACTTTCAATCAGAAGATGTTGTTGAGGTTCACACTCACAGAATCACAGAATGGTAAGGGTTGGAAGGGATTTCTGGGGGTCATCTAGTCCAACCCCGCTGCCCCACAGGGCTTTTGAGAACCTGATCTAGTTAAAATTGTCACTTCTTATTGCAGACTAGGTTATCTTTAGAGGTCCTTTCCAATTCAAACATTCTGTGATTATCACATCTGTATCTATCATATACACCACTTAGGAGTCGGGGGAGGAAGAAGAACAGAACTTATAGCGAGCCTGTCTCATCAAACTGGCATATGGAGCATTCTTCATGTCTGTTACTAGCATGTGTGTAACTGAAGACATGTTGCCTACCAGTGTAAATGGTAGGGTAATGCCATGTGAGCTAGTGGTGTTACTCTGCATTTACATTGCTACACAAAGAGCAAGATTCAACTCCTTGTACTTAACTATCCCAATAATTGTGGTTTATACTATAAATTCTATCACAGTTTGCACAGAGACAGATGATTAGCAATGGATGCCTTTGTATATTAAATGAGGAATGGATATTTATTATACCAAAATCTGGACATTTTTATATTAAATAGAAGGCAGTAAAACATTTCACAGTTTATAATCCTAATTGAATTGTATTTTTAGTATGGAAGCCTTGAAAATGACAAGGCTTGGTCATCTATGATGAATGATACAGTCATTTTTGCACTGTAGAGTTAATGTCTTGCAGTGCAGTGCTAATTTAGGGAAGGTTCAACACAGACAGTCTATTTCCTTTCCTTTCTAACGTAGAAATACAATACCAATAAGACAGTTTTGCCAAGTACTTTAACCTTTTTCTTGTAAGTAANCTACCAGGTAACTTTCACTGGTGCGCAGAAAGGCTCTTGCCTATACTTGATCCTGTCACTGCTAAATCTTGTGTACTATGCTGAGAATGCAGAAAGTAAAAGACTACACCTGTGGGGAGGAGCAGCCAGAACAGATGACCCTAAATTGACTGATAAGGTATTCCATCCCATATATGTCATATTCAGTATAAAGCTGAGGGACCACTAGGGTCAATCTCTCTTCTTCAATAGTTCATGTCCAAGGAGGACTCCGTCTGTTTTACCTTTGACCCTGATCCATGTGTTCCTGAATCAGTTCCAGAATCCACCTTCTGAACCAGTTCCCATCTGCTGTTAAGTCCAGCCAGGGACTTCCCCAGTGCCTGCTCCATAGCATCAGTGGTGATGGAGACATAACTGCCATCAAGGGGGTTGGGCTTGATATTGTTTTTCTAATATATTTGTAAATATGTCATTTTATGATTATTATTATTATTTTCATCAAAGCTGTTTTAGTTTTCTTTTCCAACCCTTAAGTCTCTTACTTTTAATCCCTTTCTTTTTCCCTTATGGAAAGGGAGAGGGGTTAATAGAGAGGATCTGTAATTTGTCTAGAGGCTTGGCCAGCCCTAACCCTTGAGAGATTTATTGAATTTTTCACAAGTTAAACCCAAAAGTATACTTAGTAACAAAATCCACTCTGTGACACCATAGTACCTAGATGTAGTCGCTGCCCAACTTAGCACAGCACGGATCAGTGATAAACAGCACAGCAAAGGGGTGGATTTCACCCAGTGCCAGAATGGATAGCTTTCAGATAAACACTAAGAACAAGTTAATAATAACACAACACATACAGCAGATAAGGCAATGCTACAACATTTAACTCTGAAGCAAATTCTAAAAAGACATGTTATAATATAATAAATGACTTGATGTAAGCAGTCTATTCTAATTTCCAACCCTTAATGACTCTCAAAAGAAAATGTCTGATATTGTCTCAACTCAATTTGAATTCTTTAGGTGATCTATCAGAGCTCCGGTTGAGCCCCATTGTGGGGTGCCAATAAATCTGTCAATGGTTGGGGCTGGGACAGTCTCTAGACACTTTCCAAGTAAGTTCACATCTAAGTAGGTAACATCTAATTGATTGCATTACTTTTTGTCTTATTTCTGTACAACATTGACACCAGAGCAGAGTTCACTGCTAGTGAACTAGAATTAGTTCTAGAATTAGTCTCTGGCAAGTATCTCCATCTTTGATTGATTTTGAATGCAAATTCCCTGGTGAATCACAGAAATAATTTCTACCCCTACAAGTACGAAGGTAAACAAGCATAAGAGTAAACAAGTTTTAAACTGTTCCCATTCAGTGCCATGATTTCTTACATAATCTCACATCAACACAAAACACATTAGAGATTTATCTTTCACAACTTTCAATCAGAAGATGTTGTTGAGGTTCACACTCACAGAATCACAGAATGGTAAGGGTTGGAAGGGATTTCTGGGGGTCATCTAGTCCAACCCCGCTGCCCCACAGGGCTTTTGAGAACCTGATCTAGTTAAAATTGTCACTTCTTATTGCAGACTAGGTTATCTTTAGAGGTCCTTTCCAATTCAAACATTCTGTGATTATCACATCTGTATCTATCATATACACCACTTAGGAGTCGGGGGAGGAAGAAGAACAGAACTTATAGCGAGCCTGTCTCATCAAACTGGCATATGGAGCATTCTTCATGTCTGTTACTAGCATGTGTGTAACTGAAGACATGTTGCCTACCAGTGTAAATGGTAGGGTAATGCCATGTGAGCTAGTGGTGTTACTCTGCATTTACATTGCTACACAAAGAGCAAGATTCAACTCCTTGTACTTAACTATCCCAATAATTGTGGTTTATACTATAAATTCTATCACAGTTTGCACAGAGACAGATGATTAGCAATGGATGCCTTTGTATATTAAATGAGGAATGGATATTTATTATACCAAAATCTGGACATTTTTATATTAAATAGAAGGCAGTAAAACATTTCACAGTTTATAATCCTAATTGAATTGTATTTTTAGTATGGAAGCCTTGAAAATGACAAGGCTTGGTCATCTATGATGAATGATACAGTCATTTTTGCACTGTAGAGTTAATGTCTTGCAGTGCAGTGCTAATTTAGGGAAGGTTCAACACAGACAGTCTATTTCCTTTCCTTTCTAACGTAGAAATACAATACCAATAAGACAGTTTTGCCAAGTACTTTAACCTTTTTCTTGTAAGTAATACAGTGACAATACTTACTGTGTGTGATTGTGGGTAGAAATCTTTCTGTATTTCAGGTGGAAGAAAACGAGGTTTTCCAGGTAAAGAATATTCATGAAGTGAGTTCTCTCAGCTATTTGGCTCTGTCCATCAGCAAAAAAATTTTGTCCTTGAAATCAGCAAAGGCAATGAATGGTTATTGTTTCTTGAGACCATATCTCAGACCAAAAAACCTGAGTCACTTACATAGGATGGAAGGATGCACAAGAATTGTGATGAGTATTCACCCACTACTGGAAAGGACTAAGCATATTACTGCATTTTCCTGTGATACAAAAGCTCACCAGGCATCTGTGAAGTGCTGGGGCGTGGGCTGTGGGCCCTGGGTTGGAGTTGACCTATGGATGAGTCACAACCCAGCAGTATGTCTTGTTCCCCAAGTGGTTTCAGGCCGCAGAGGCAGAACCTGGCCCACCTGTGTGAGGCCCTATGTTCCCCCAGGTGATCATGGTTGGTGGTGGGTGAGGCTAGAGATGTATCAACCAGGAACCGACCAGTTTGTGAGAAGAAATAAGAAGCTTATCAGTTTGAAGAGAGTTCCTGTGGAAGAGGGTTCCTGTTGAGGCCAGTCAGAGGAGTTCCTGTTGGGAGCAGCTTGCTGAGCTCTCTTTGTGATGTGTTTCCCTTTGACTAATATGAGATGGAGAAGAGCAAACAGATGAAGAATAAAAGATGGAGTTATGCTGAGGGGATGTTGCTGATATTTGGTGTTGGCCTGAGAAAGAAGAGAGCTAGCAGCACAATTTAATATTCTGTGATATATTTTTGGCCAGCACATCTGTCTGACCCATTTGTGCCTAGCTCCAACATAAGCCTTACAAAGGTCCAGATATGGAATGGGAAAGTCCATAGATTTTCTAAGCCTTACTATCTTGTGCTCATGCTCAGAATATGACACCCCGCCCCCCTTCCTCTCCCCGTCCCCCCCCAACAGTTCAATTCTGAATCAGGCCATACCTGATTTCATTCAAAAATGTACAGGTGAAAAGGATCCCTTTGCAGAGGAAAGATAGAAGCTGTTTTAAATATACAACTTCATTGACTTCCAGACCAGGAGGAAAATGTACAGGAACTGGAAACTGGGTCAAATGAGTAAATGTGGAAGTACAGCATAAACTTAAGAAAAAAGAAAATGAAATACAACCACAAAACCACCAGGTTACCATGGAGTTATTTTATTAGTGTATTAGCAGTGAACAGAAGAACAAGGAGAGTTGGTTGACTGCCAAAAAGAGAAGAAAAATTATTGGCACATGAATCTGAGAAGGCCAAAGTTAGTATCTTTTGATACTGATCTTTACCAAAGACATCAACCACAATCAGAAAGCGAGCATAATCCTAAAGGGATAACACCTCATTGTGTAACAGGGAAAGAATAGATTAGTGCCTCAGTAAGTAAGATGTTCTCAGATTAGCTTGATATACAAGTACAGTTTTGTTCTCCTTTAAGAAGTGCCTACAGCAGTCTCAGAACAAGCAGTAATTATCTTTGAGGACCAGTGAAGGGTTAGTGAGGCAATGGAAGAATTATCAAGAACAAATGTATTATTTACCCTTAAAATGAAAATAAAGGTGTAATGGGTCTGGCTGAGCTGATTTTCCCCATAAGAGCCCTCATGGTGCAGTGTTTGTGTGATGGGAGCTAGGAGGGTGTTGATAGCACACCTGTGTTGTGACTAGCAGTGCTCACACAGCACCAAGACTCTTTCCAACATTCCCCGCAGTGGGATGGGGGTGGGCCAGATACTGGGAGGGGATACAACCCGGACAGCTGGCCCAAACTGATCAATGGCATATTCCATACCATATGACATTCCATACCATATGACTCTAACTATAAAGGGAGAGGGAAGGAAGAGGATGGTGGGGCATTTGTTGGGAAGATGCTTGTTCTCCAAGCAACTGCTATGCTTTCTGGAGCCCTTCCTCCCAGGAAAGGCCTGACATCGCCTGCTGATGGGAAGTAGAGAACAACATCTCTGTTTTGCTTTGCTTCGTGCGTGCAGCATTGCTTTCTGCCACTCATTAAACTGCTTTTATCATAACCCATGGGTCCTTTCCATCTTATTCTTTCCCTGCTTGCCCTGCTGACGGAGGTGGAGGTACTGGGGGAGAGTGGTAGAGGGGCTTGGTAGGCACCTGATGTCCAGCCAAAGTGAACCCACCACAAAACAAAGAATTGAAAATCAACTGCCATTATCTTCAGGTCCCAAGGAAAACATCTGTAGAAAATGATCAGAATAAATATTTGAATCAGGAAGAAACCAAGGAAAACAGAAAGTGAGTTTGCTAAGAATGAAC
>VYZX01009067.1:0-18253 GCA_013401335.1 Brachypteracias leptosomus | reverse complement strand
TAGGGGTGGGCCCTGGGCACCCAACCAAGGTACACCCACCACACAGATATTTTCATTAAAAAACATTGTTCATGAAAATGCAGCTACAGACTCATCCCTTTCATTCTGTCAAAGGCAAAGTGCTGCTTCTTGCACTGGTTTCGCTTCACAAGGAAGTTCTGAGTTGCTTAGCTTCTCTTATGCAATAATTTCTCCTTTGTCACAAACCCTACTGTATTCTTAATGTCCTTGTATCTAAGTGCATGCCTACATGAAACTTTCTTGTTATTTCTGGACCAACAGAACCCATCCTCTCCAACTGCTGGACTAAGGTGATACGCATGTGCACATACACACTCACAGACTGTACTTATGTTGGACAATTTCCAGAGATATCAGGTAATGAAGCAGTGCAGGAGGCAGCAGCAAAACATACTGCTATGAATGAGAGAGTAACAGAACAACTAGCGTGACCTTTGGTAGTCTATCCTGCTTTTTTTTGTCTCTTTGTATTGCAGTCAAATATTTCATCGTGTGAGAAATATGAGAGTGCATAAGGGAAAGAGGTAATGAAAACATCTTACGCATGGGAAGTGAAACTGCCACAACACAAGCTAGCAGTGACTTGGAGATACTAGAAATCAGTCTCTTTTATTAGGTTTAGCCTCTTTTAAAAGAAAACCATTTCTTTGCATTACAGATGCAAAGAGGCTGTGTGTGGTGCTGCTTGTATACACAGGCTGCATGATGAAACAAGCAGAAAAGCCCCTGCGTGTCTGTAAATTCAGAATTTCTCCACGGCTTTGGTGGCAGAACTGAAAGAAAGGCCTGGACAATGGAAAAGGCCCACTTCCATCTCTACACTTTATAATCTACCATCTCCTGCACCATCTGCACCAACTATGGCCATGAATCACCACAATTCCTAAGCAGATTCCTTACTCTTGTTATTGCTCTTCTTAATGCTTCTACCATGTAACAAATTACCGCAGACATCCACTCATCAAATCCTTAATGTTTCCATGTCATGAGTGTTGGGTAACGCTCCAGTTGTTAAACCTGGAATAAATGTGGAGCCTTGCCCATCACTGTATTATCCGAATGCAAGCTGAGCTTGGTGACTGATGACCTTTGAACCCATTATCACACATAACCACGGTGGACCCAATGCATCTCAACTCCAAGGATAAAGCACCTGGAAATTGCCAAGGTTTTATTAGTATAAGTGGGACTGTATTGGCCACACAATAATAAGGATTATATTTTTGAATACGGATCCAGTTTTCTCAAGGGATCAATGTTCAAATTCTGCCCTCACATTTAAAGCAAGCTAGACCCTTGAGTGTGAATGGCATGTGGTAGAAGCATGTTTTGGAGGTCACAAACATGATGTGTAGACACAGCCACTACTGAAGCAAGTACTAAGGTATTTGGGAATACCTCTGAGGAAGGCCTGTTCTTTACACAGATATGGTTGAAGTGGTACAGGCATTATAAGTGTTAGTGAAAACTAGCTATCGGTGTGCACAGCTAAAGCAGCTAAGAGTGTGTGTGGTTTGGTTTGTGGGTTTTTTTCCTGGTTTTATTTATAGGAGGCTTTTTATTAGCTGGATAATGTACTGCTCTGTTACTCTCAAAGGGTCTTCTGACATCCGTGAAAAAGAATGCTTTTCCATCTTCAAACTTGCAGTTTGGCAATGAAATGAGTGGAGAGGTTTCCTGTGTATTGCTTCCCTCACTAGCTGTGATGCTTTCTAGATAGGCAGCTGAGCAATGCCTGAGGGGTCAGCACTGGATGTACAGGTGCTTTAGTATTTTTTGGCTTTTCAGTCTTCCTCCTCTTAGATGACATGTATATAGGATGGGAAGAATTTCTGCAGAACGAGAGGAGGCAGGAAGCTATTAACAGCCTTAGGGTGTGGCTCCTGGTCCTTTAAACTATTTCTTGAGGGCTCCCAATCCCAAATGCTCCTTAGTATAAGGGCAGAAGGGGCCTTCGGTGGAGGAGTGGGTGCTGGGGAGGGAAGCTATCCTGAAGGGGAGAGAATTTTATCCAGATAGGACCAGCTCAGTCAGGAGAAAAGGCACTTAAGTTCTGGGGGAGGACAGAACTGTATGTCTGTGAGTTCAGGGCATGGCATAGAGCCCTCCTTGCACACTCTTGAGACCAAATGTACCACTCCCTCTCCACACGTGGCCCTTCACATGGCAATTCTGAGATCAGGGGCTCCATGCTCCCTTCTGCACTGCACGAGTCTTTCCTTTTACTGCTTTTGCATATGACATAATTTTTTTCTATACCCCTTCCTTTCCACTAGCAAGAGAGAAGCACACAGATTACCTGTCTGCTTTTTCTCTTCTATTTATTGTTCTGTCTCTCTTGGCCAACTCTTTTCCTGTGTAAACAGTCTCACTTTATTCAAGCTCTCCATCGCATTAATTTGTTGTTCTGGTTGCCTTTTTTGATTTCTGTCTATTTTAATAACAGTTCTGCTGCTGACAGTATCTCCATGTCTTTGATATTTATGATAATCCCATTGCTTTCTAATTTACAACATCCAATTCGTTATGGATCTTTCCTCCTTCTGACTTTTTGGAGGTGCTTGGGGATGGTCTATAGCTGCAGGCAGATCTGAGCTCATTGGGAAAGGAAGGCTGTTTACCCTGTCCTCATTGCAGCAGCACTCAGGCAGGCAGAATCTTTGCCATAGGGAAGGATGAATGGGACTTGAGACAAAGCAGTGAGTTTCCCCAGGTGTAGCACTGAAAGAAACAAAGGTAGAGCTGAGCAGTGTGACGGTCTCCTGCAGAGATGCAGATCACCCTTCAGGTAACCCTCCCCCTAGACAGAAAGAAAAGTAGTGTCACTCTGTATTATTTTATAAGGATTGCTATTTCTTTAAGAATCTCCTAAATCTTTTTACCCTTCCAGCACTTCAACATAAGTATTTTTAGCATCATGAGATATCTTGAGAATTGCCTTGAGGTATCTTGAGAATTGGTGTTATCAGGCAGGGGTGAGCTGCAGAGCACCAATCTGATTTCCAGCACTGAGCACAAACCATTCATTTTCCTCATTGTAATTGCATTGATTTCAGAAGGAGTTGCAACATGTTTATGTTAAAATCAGGCATCCTCTTTCATGTCCTGATGCCTACCCAGACTATTGTGTGGTACTTCTGCTGCTTACTTACTCTGCTTAAATTTCCTTCCAGCACCAATTACAGTTGTCTGTGTATGAAGGAGCACTCTGTAGCTTCTCCCATTTGACACTGACACAGAATCTGTTTCAGTTTCTCTTGTGCCAACAACAATAATTACATAATAGGTCCTCTTCAGGTCTCTACATACTAGTGTCTCAGTTTCTTTTTTCAACTTGTTTCTGTGCTTGATGTATCTCATAACCTTTTGCAATGAATCCAGAAAGGACTGTGGCAAATATGCAGTGTCTGTGCTGAAATCTGTCCATAAGTCTTAGAAAATTTATTGGCTTGTTCTTTGCCGTTAATGTTAAGAGCAATGTACATTGGTCTTGGTCTCTGGCTTTCAGATTGTTTGTATTTTTAAAAAATAGATCTGAAGGAGTCTTGGGATTTTTAGTATAACCAACTATTTACTCTGAAACAGCTTGAGTGGGGATTTTGAAACACCCTGTGTGACACCTGTTGCCCAGCCAGGGAGGTGGCTAATTATGAAAAGCAGAGCCTTTTGGTATTAAAAGGAATTGTTACAAACCCACAGCTTATGCTTATGTTAATCAAGTATTTGTTGAGTACATGAGTCTTGAATTAAAAAGCACCAGATGGACCATCCACCACCCTTCCCAATAAGTTGTTCCAGGAGTTGATAATTCTCTCTAAAACACATCAATGTCATGATCTCCACCAAAGGGCCCAGTAATTGGTAAGAAATTGACTGTAAATCTTCCCAGTGCCATGCAGTGACCCCTTGACTGGGCCAGTGGTTTTCAGGCTTTTTGATACTCATCCCACAAACTTTCCTATGGAGTGATATTGCACTTCCATACAGAGCTGACATCTCTGTAAATGTAAAGTTTTGATATTGCACCAAAGGCCATCTTCAGACCTACTTTGATAGAGCTTCCAACAGCTTTGCTGTTGGAAAAAAAACCTCCATTTGTCAAAATGGAGGTAACCGCGTAGCTGCAGCATAGCTTGACTGGGGATAGCTATGCTGCCAGAGTGTCCCAGGAGTGCAAGTCACCACACCTTCCTTCAGACTTCTAGACAGTGGCTACCTCTAGGCTTCCGCCGTAGTCTATGAAGAAAAGAAGTCATTTCCAGAGGATTAGTTCTCTCATCCTGAACTAGATGAATGGGTTTCAGAGATAACAATTTTCTCTGGATACTTGTCTCTCTCCATTGTTTAGTGAGAACTTAGATGACCAGTTAGGCTGAACAGCTATCAGGTATCAAATTGTGGGGGAGACCACTCCTGCCTTATGTGCTTTTGTGTTATTACCTGTGAATCATGGAAATCATCACTTGAATGCTTTCTCCTTTCCCTCTTGAAGGCCACTGGTGGCAGACACGTGTGAAAGTGGTAAGTGGTTTAACACACTGATATGCTCTTTTCTTTGGTGTTGTGGGTAGAGTGAGTACCAGCAGCCTTGCTCCAGGATTGCTGCTGGAACCAGGTTACAATGCAGGTCCAAATTGCAACAGATGATCTTCTATTAAATAGCAGTCCTCTAGAAAATAGATGTGTCCCATTGTAAGAGAAGTGATGTTGGAAAACTGTTGAAGTCAGGGTGGAGGTGTTTTTTCCTGTTGGTGGTAAAACTATGTCACAGTGCATGTGAGTGGTTCATCCCACGTCTGCAGTTCTCCAAATGTCCACTTTCCAGAGCAGGCATTCCTGTTCTTGTCTGATAAGGAAGGAGGTCTGACAGTAGGAGGTGTGAGACATGCTTCTGTTTTCTGCTGTTGCTTCTTCATATTTGTGTCTTAGCTGAATGTGGCAGCATCCACATTCAGAGACCAGATCATGCTCTCTGGGTGCAACCTTGAGCAGAAGTGTCCCCAGGGATACCTGTCTTGCCCCAAACTTGTGAGCAGTCAAGCACCTGCTCGTGCTGTCTAAACAGGAAAGCTAAGATTTTTCCTGAGACTTTTGTTGCAAATACCAGGTGTGGGAAATGAGGAGATGGAGCTGCCGTGCATAACCCTTCTTTCCCTCCCTCTCTCCTGGCTCAAAAAGAGTCTGCTGCCAAAGATGGCTGGTGGTTAGCAGTTATACCATCTTGATTCAAACCCATGAATGAAGAGGATTGGTATTTAGAACATCAGTCGCAGAGGATGAGCCGAGCTGACTGTGGCAAGCATCAGTTATCTTAATTCCTGATGTGATCATCTTACTAGAGCTAGTGGAGTATTTTTGTTCTACATTCCTTGGGCTTGGATGCTTTATTTCTTTTCATTATCTATCTTCCATTGATCCAAAAAGACTTCAAGTCCTTGCATTGCTTAAGCTGAGGAGAGGTATATTTAAAATCCCATCTGAGAAGTATACTCCTCCTGCCTTTGGGAGTCTAGCTGTCTCTGGCTCTGTGTGTTAGAAATGCAGATGGTAGGAGCAGTCAGCCAGTCCAGAAGGGAACTAGAAGATTGTAGAAGTTGTCTTCATGTTTTCCCAGTCCTCTGTCAAGTGATTTCCCTAGCATGCTGTGAAAGCATCACACCTTGGGGTTGTAGTTGGTGATGTCATCCTGAATCACTTCTCTAGGCAAACCTGCTGACTCAGTCTCCCTTTGCCCTGAGAGGCTTCCTAGGATTGGGTAATAGTAGAAACCTGTATTATCAGCTTGATGCCTAGAATTCCAAGGTAACAAGGAGCTTTTGCCCCCTCATCAATGCTGTGAGTGCAGCCTGGGATGACAAAGCGTAGCTGCACTGGCATTAGGGACATAGCTTGCTAGAGAAGAACTCTTACTTTCCAAAGGAATGTGGCCTTTTCTAGTTCCTCTGTGCTACCTGCGTCCATGTGCTCAGGATATTTTCACCATCCTGGCTTGAATAGCGGCATTTATCTGTGGTTAGGTCAGTGAATCTGAGGATGTGACAGTTGTCTTTGAAAAGAGGGAGGCAAGAGTACAAGAAGGAGCTGGTGTTTCCATAGTGCTTTGGGAAACATTAGGTGGGGATCAGATGAATGGAAAGGACAAGGTAAGTGAAATGGCAAATATGAATATCTAGAAGGGGCTAAGAGAAGCCAGAGAAGTAAGGCAGCAGCTGCAGTCCAAGGAAGAGGTACAGTGGAAGTTATCAGATGAGAAAATCATTCTAGGTCTGAGCTGGTGGAGTCTGGTGTACCCTGACATTCTTAATTCTCTGAAAACACTCTAAACTTCAACTCCACTGCCTGGCCTCACAGATAGCGACTGTAAAACAGATATTATTAAGGAGGAATTTACCTGTAGCACGGATGTGATGCTAGGATGACCTGGCTGAGGTTGGAACCCTGTGTGAGATGCAGTAAAAGTGTGAATTGAACAAAAGTCCTGTAGAGGTCTGAGTCCTGATGGGTACACAACTGGTATAGAACAGGGGACTGTCGAAGATGAGCAACTGAAACATGGACAGGCTGAAGGTGGCATCATATGCCCTTCCAAAGGGCTTTGGACCATAGATCTGCTGTGAAGTGGGAAAGGTGGGTGTGCAAAATCAGCAAGATGAATGAAGGAAATATGACAGAGATCTTGCTTTTCATGGGGTGAAAAGATCTCTCTTGTGGTCTCCCTCTGACCTTCTTTGTGAGAGACCCAACTTGAGAGGGGTAGTTCATGGAGTTTCCTTCTTCAGCCTTCCTAATTTGCAATGTTAGAATGAGATAATCTCAAAACTATTGGCTTCCTGCTTTTTTTTCCTCTAGAACTGCTGCCAAAGTTCTTCATTTTGTGTGGGCATAAGTGGAATGCCACGGACATGACTTAAATCTTCCCACCCACTCTAGGAAGTCCCATGACTTCTGAAACTATGTCAGCATGGGCCAGCAGACACCATCTGCACTGGCCTTACATGAAAGTGCTCATTTCTCTTGTCTCATTAAGGGTGCTGTTATGAGCCATGGACTGCCATGCCCATGGAGGGGTGTGTGCAAGACCACACAGAGCCTTGGCTCATCAGTCAAAGATCTTCCATGCTCTCTGCTGAGATCTAGGAAAAAGCAGAAAAATTGCAGCTAAACTTCCTGAATTTGTAAATCATCAGGTTTTGGTGTTTCAGATGGGAGCTGAGTAACCTGTGCGTGGAACATGGTAGAAGCAGGTCTAGTCTGTTTCGCAAGACCACCAAGCACAGAGAGATTGATGTGAGCTATGTGGGGCCATGGGGGCACTCGCAGACAGGAGCTGGGACACTGTTTCTCACTGCTGCCTCATGCAATGCTGCCCATCAAGGCTCAGGCCCAGGCTCAAAACTCTTCCCCCAGGCCCATCACCTCTCTTTGCTCAGGTGGGTGCTCCTGTCTTGTTCTGTCATTTCCCATAACCTGTCAGGTATGTTTCCAGCTCATACTGGCAGCATTATGGCTGGAGGCTGAGACAATATGTAAAGTGTTGAAGGTAAACAGCTGCTTGTTTTGGAAGAATTTGTTGTTTGGCAAGGTTCAGAGCAGCTGTGCTTTGCAGCTTGTGCATGGGACACAGTTTTTGATGTAGTACAGGCTAATTTTGTTCAGACTGTTCTGGAAGCAGGAGGCTGTGACCCTAGTTTGGTGCTAATGCTGTACCAACCTGAGCAATATAAAGGAGAGAGAAGTGCTTCATCAGAAGTCACTGCTTTACGGTCTATCATTGTTTACTAAAAATACTAGAGCTGCAAAATTATCTATTTTCTTTGTTGTGTTATGTGCTACTTTTTAATCAATTGTTTTTGAATAATGTGAGGGAGGAATTACAAATTCAAGATAAAACAGAAAAAAGAATAAAGATGAGTCTTGATATAAGAGAGAGATTAGTTTCAGCAAGCCATCTATGAAGTCCTAACCCCAAACTATTTTAGTATCCATATATGCCTTTGGACTGTAGAATGTGAACCTCGTTGTTTCTCTTTGATGCACTGAATCAAAATCAGACCTGCTTGTTCAGAACTGATTGACACTTGTACACTTGTGAGAAAGAGCTGTTTGTCTTAGTGAGAGTGGTGGCTTGCTGGGAATAGCCATGGTGAGGTTAATATTGCCTCAGTCTACTCATAACCAACTTAGTCTAACATAGATCTACAGCCCATGAAAATTCTGGAAAGACTGTGAATGCTGGTCACTACACGTAGATGGCGGGTGGAAAGGAAAATTCTGGCACAAAAAGGAGGTATTGTCAGTACAAAAGAAGGGTGGTTAGGATGGCATACAGAAACATCTGGCTGACCTTGAAACTGTAGTGACAGCATCTGACTGTGAAGAGGAGGTATAGGATTTCAGCCAAAAACACTGGAGTATTTGGTACAGTTTAAAAGAAAATAAATAAATACACTGGAGGGGAGTAAAAGGGTTCCCAGAATGACCTTCAGAGATTAATTACTATGAAAAGGGGAGTGGAGAGTTTGCTGTCTAGTCTTGCAGACAGTACATTTGCAGAACATACCATGTTTATAAACTTATAAAGAAGTAGACTATTTCAGTTTAAGGTTAATTCTGAGTCCAAGACTAATTAATTATGAATAGGTTAAGTTTAAAATTGCCAGCAGTTTTGTAACCAGTCTGAACAGCAGCACAGTTTTCTGGGTGACTCATGGGATTGCTTCTCTATGGAGTTAAAAGAGGAGATTATTTGAGGGTAATCTTAGAAAAGGGATGAAAATTTTAATGGTACAAATCCTTGGATTACCACTAGTGTTGGTCATGGTAAAAAAGGGATGGAGAGTATTTAACAGCTGCTAATCTTTGGTAATATTAGGATTCTGTTACTACTCTGGGATTCTGCTTGTCATCTACTGAGATCAGGAAATTTTTGTTTTCTCACTGATGCAACCTGAATTCCACATCTGGGGTTTTGCCTTTCTATAAGTATCAGATATGGGTGACAACTGGAGTCAAGAGGCTGTGTGAGATATACTGGCTCTTTTGCTCTTATCAGATGCTCTGGGGTCTGACTTACTCACGTGCTTCTGGCTTAGTAGATGGCCATATTTCAGAAGAGAAAGGAATTTTTTTCTCTGAGACTGGCAGTGACTGCAGTGTGCAGCAGAGCCTTCTTTCAAACACCATCAGGGAGTTTCACCTGATACTTTTTCTTCTATTGCCAAGCAAATAGAAAACATTTTTTGTTTCTAAACATCTCTTATGTGATGATTTTTAACAAACTTCAGTAACACAAAGTATGACCCACTCTTTTGGCTAATAGGAATGACTGTTGTTTCTTGGAAACTCATCATCTGGAAATGGTGTTAGACATAATGCAACTACATAGCAAGCACACTCAGCTCCTGGCTTCATCACATGTAGTCTTTCTATTTGAAAGATTTCTTATTTTCCTTTTTTTTACTGTCTATTTCCTGAGAAAGAGAGAACATCAAAAGCAATGCTGAAATGTACTGTGCATTCCTACTCTGTTATTCTTCTATAAACCCCCATGCAAATTACTTATTTCACATGGTTAAAGAAAAAAGACTACATTAAATTTGGAAAACTTTGTCACTATCCTGGAGATTTTTAATTTGTACTCGATGTACTTCCCCAAAGGCAGCAACTTGATAACCTGTCAAATACAGACTTGAAGAAAAAAACAGCGTTTCAAGGAGTTGTTCTCAGCCTCACTTATTTAAGCAGTGGATTATGAGTAGAATTATTTTCCTTATGTTTTGTTGTGCATACTTATGAAGTCTATTTCCATGTGCCTTTCTATGACTAATGGCCTTATTGCACTATGTGAAATAGTTGGAAGAGACTAAAAATAATCATAACAAATTGCGCAGAACTGTTGTGCAATGATACAGACAGGCATGGTCAGAAATTTCTGATCCTTCTATAGGCTTCTCTTGAGATGTTGCTAGAAGATTTAAATATATATTTCTTCATTGTCTCATCCTCATTGGATGTGACCTTTCCGTATCCTGAAGTGTAAGAGAAGTCTTGCATAGATACAAAAATGAAACCAAAAATGGAGAGAGTATGATTATGCAGTGACTTTGAACTATCTCATTGTTCAGATGAGGGAAAATACTGCTGTTTTAATTAAGGATTTTTGTGCATTTTTCTGACTGTGGTGGGTTAACCATGGCTGTCTGCCCACCCTGATGTGTTCTCAGTTCACCTCCTCAGCAGGACACAGGGAGAAATTAAGATGAAAGAGCTCATGGGCCAAGATAAGGACAGGGAGGTCACTCACCAATTACTGTCACATGCAAAACAGACTTGACCTAGGGAAGACTCATTTAGTCTACTACCAGTTAATAATAAAATAAGACAATGAGAAACAAAAACAATTTTAAAACTCTTCCTCCCGCCCCCCTTTTTCCCAGGCTGAACTTCACTCCTGACTCTTCTATGTCCTCCCTCCCAGGCACACAGTAAAATGGGAAACAGGGTTGTGGTCAGTTCATAACACTTCATCTCTGCCACTCCTTCCTCCTCATGCTGTTTCTCTTCTGCAGCACAAAGTCCCTCCCATAGGCTGTGATGCTTCATGGGTCCTTCCCACATATTGCAGCTCTTCAAGAACTACTCCATCTTGGGTCTTTTCCACAGGGTATAGTCCTTCAGGAACTGACTGCTCCAGCTTGTGTGTCTCCCAGACCACAGTTTCTGGCACTTCTGAGTGAGGCAGAGGTCATCTTGTATAAGTTATTAGAGCTCTGCTGAGGCTCTTGTGTGGTCCTACACATTAAAAGCACTGGGGTTTTATTACATCTAAATCTTCTGTCTTGAAAATAGTTGTGTCACCAGCTAGAAAGAGGATGTTTCACACCACCTGGCTAATCATCCCTAGTCAAGTATTTCTCTCCTGTGGCCAGCAGTACTGGAAAGAAAGCTTTGAGCCACACACCAGGGAGAGATGCAATAAACTTCTCCTGGAGCAAGTTTCTAGCTGATTCAGAAACCAGCTCTTGGACTGTGGAAATCTCAGTTGTAGGGATGGATAAAACCATTACTGTTTCATCAGGATCTGCCACATCTCCTTGAGGAATACCTTTGCTACTAGCCAAAATGACATCTTAGGATAATGCATTTGCAGCTATTTCAAATACCTTATGCCTAAAACTAATTAAAATCTTACCTGAGTGCATTTGAACTTTAATATTGGTAATTTGCATTTGGTGGATTTGAGACATAAAAGGCAAGGTGGAAAAATTAATTTGGCCATGTCCACTTGATGTTATTTCAGAGCCATCAGCCTTTAAAAAATAAACCAAAATCAAACAAATTCTCTGAAAAGACTTTAAAGTACAAGGTGATTTCCAATAAGCTTCAGTTTTGTTCACAGTTTTTATTTTTTATTACATCACTTCTATGTGCTGTCCTGCAATCATAGTCTCAGTTATTACATTACAGGGTGTGAAGTATTTGGGACATTTTCATGATGAATAAACCTAGGACAAGAGTTTTAAACATAGAAAACTTTCTAGGTTTGAAGTGCAATATGTTTTTCTTTCAGTCCTGTTTGTGTGTTTCACCATCAGTTGTTGCACTTGTTCTTACACAGTTGTTTTGATGCTGTTACCTATTTTGGTGATACACTTTCATAAGCCAAAGTAGATGATCATTTATAAAGTTTTGGTGGTCACTGACTCTCATATGTAGTTTCAGAGAAGCCATATGATAGTGAAAGGAGGAACGTAATGAATCCTATGTCAACAGGATCTGAAAGGGGATCCACACAGGGTATCTTGCTGAAGTTTCTAGTTTTTCTGTGTGTCCTACTCAGTAAATCTCTTCTCAGAACAAGAACTTGGACATAAATGAAACATAGACAACTGAAAGGATACCTGTGCTAACATTCATGCAAATGGTGGGCTGCAAGCAAAAAGCCACTTAGTAGGAGTAACTATTCCTGGCTCACATACCCTTTGTACTCTAGATGAGAAACTGCAAGGATCAAAAATACAGTCCCTGTTCCTGTTGGCAGTCATATTTCAAAAATTATCCCTTTTGGTGCTGCAGTACCTTTTGTGGTTCATAGCCATCATGTGTTGAGTAGTACATCCGCACTTAGTTGTTTCAAATTGCAGTGTGTTTTGTTTATTGAGGAAAAAACGTTAAACCCCAGTTTACCCTAGTGTAAAGAATTATTATTGGATTTTTTTTCCTAAATTTCTTCATCTGTGGCAGCATTCTTTGAAATGATCTTTGTAGGACTGGTCCAGGGAAGATGGGAGATGAAATTCTGACATCTGGCAGAGCAAATGGTTTGAGGAGGAAGGATTCTGCTGGCTAAGGACTGGGCATATTTTTGGGCAAGAGAAAGCCTATGTCAAAAGGACAGACTTCATTTAAACTACAGTGAAACAGGTAGCTATCACTTCAAATCCAGAAAGGTGTCATCAGTGAAGCTTTCAAATCAAAGAGCAGGGGAAAATTCCCAGGGAGCAAAGTGCGCAAGTTTCGAGATGATGGAGCCGCTATTGATGAAGCCACAGAAGTTCTGTGTCTGTGAGGAAAGGGCAGAGAATGGCAACAGTCAAATGGGAAAAGAAAATCAAATGGGACCAAGCAAATTCTGCTTAAATGAGGCACCAAAAAGAAAAACAGTGGTGTAATCATTCCTATATGTGGTTATACTATGCATAGCAGAAACTTGATGGACAAAAGATAGTAATACTTCTGTTAACACCATTGCAAAGAGTAAAGAGATAGAGCAAGATCTTCTGGTGAGGAAGAAGTGAGGTAGATATATGTATATTATATAATAAAGAATAGGTATTTTATATTTCTTTAAAATAGGTAGAGAAGTCAATTTACAGTCAAACCAAGTGAATGAGCTAATTATTTCAGCAGTACCACGAAATCCCATGGATTAAAATTTCAGGCCCAGATAGGAATATATAGTCTAGGGTCAGTGTTAACGAGTGCCCACCAGGATAACAATATTGCCTGTTACATAAGAAATTTTGGAATGTAGTTAATGGTGGCTTCCTGGAAGAGCTAGCAAGGAAGCCTGCAAGAGACAGCGGAGTCCTTTCCTTTCTCCCTGTGTATCAGACATGGTCCCCAAGGCTGTAATCGCTCTGTACCTGTGAATGCATTACACTCTCAGCATCCCTGTGGAAGCCATCAAAGATGACAGAAAAAATCCCTCCATGCTCACAAACACAGTCAGTTTCAAAAAGGGAAACTACATAAGAATGAGGAAGCTTGTTGGGAAAACAGTGATAAAAGATGTAGTAAGAGAGTTAATCTTTCCAGGAAGAATGGTTTGCACATTATGTTGGAGACTCTAAGTCAGACAAGGAGGTGCTGAAGGAAGGAGCTTTCTGAATGGCCAGACAAGGGTGGCATTGGCATTCTTCTCTAGGTCAAAGGATGAAAATGGACAGCTTCTTGTACTCTGACAGGTTACTTGTAAAGTATGACAAGGCTGGTCTAAAAAAATCCGAGGAACAACCACGTCTTTTTTTAAACACTTTTAGATCTGTCATAGGGACCCTAGGTAGGGGCTGCTCAGTACCAGAGCAGCACCCACAGGAGGTAAGGTCACAGCAGAAAATCTAAACAAATCATGTGGCTGTGTGTTTGGTGTGGGAGGAAAAGGCATGTTTCCTCAGCTAGTGTGAGTCACAGCATCCGCTTAACAGAAAGGTGAAGGGACAAAGCTTAAGTAAGCTGCTGTTGGTTGCTGTTGGTCACATTGAGCTTTCCTCTGTCTCAGTACTAGCCTTAGAGTAAAAAAGATATGTAGCAAAATCACTTTATAACCTTAGACAAAACTTTTATGCCCTACTGGGCCTCCTTTGCTTCCTGTAAAATTGGGATAATAGCTTTCTCTTAGAACTCCTCCATCAGTTATGTGGGACTCCAATATTGCAACAGTCATGCTTGTGCAATGCGCTGTATAGACAGGACTGGTACTCATTGTCAGGGTGAGGGTGTGATATTTGCCTGCCAGAGCCCAAGGGCTTGCACTGAGCATTTTCGCAGAGTCAAAGTCTGTCTGAGAATTCTGTCTCCGAGCCTAGCTAAGGGCTTGCACTGATACAGTTTCAGAAGTTAAAACAGATAGGTCTGATTTATTAAGTGACAGTTGCAACAGGTCTGGAATTGCCATTGATAAATGCACTCAGTGCAAAAAAGAAAATTGAGCTTGAGTTAGTAATTCCCCAGTTACATCCAACACAGTTGGAGGCACAAGTCTTTATAATAGTGCTAATATGTAATAGTAATGTTAGTAAAAGGTATACCATATGCTGAAGGCATAATTTCTACCATGAAGGCATCCTTGTCTCAGGTGGAGGAACAGGACAACAGCCCGTCCACCATCTCTGCTAGACTTTCAGTCTTCTCCCCTCCCTGCAGCATGTGGATGCAGAGAGGTATTCTCCTCATGATTTTTTTTATGTCCTAATCCTAGCTGTCCCTGCCTTCTAGGTGATGTTTAACATGATTTGGGTGGAGTTGAGTAAGGTACTCATATATGTTTAGCCTGTACTCCATTACACTCTTTACCATATTTAGGCGTGTAAACTTTGATATTAATTTATGACAATATGGCCTTCAAAATTTATGTAAGAACTGCTTTTGTTGGTTTAGCTGAAACAGGACTGTCTTATCTTCACAAGACACTCTCCTTCAGCTGTTTGGTGTGCCAGCTCAACGGGTCTTCAATCCCAGAGATATCCCAAGAATCTCATAGTCGCAAACATCTTAGTCCTTCTCCTGAAGTGCGCTAAACTACCCTGTATTTCTGTCTCACGACAAGCTAGGTTGTTATCCCACACTTGCACAGGTAACTCTCTGCCCATACCTGCACATAGAATCTTAAAATCATTTAGGTTGTAAAAGACCTCTAGGATCATCAAGTCCAACCTTCATCCCAACATCTCCCTGACCCCTAGACTGTGTCCCAAGGTGCCACATCTACTTGTTTTTCGAACACCTCCAGGGATGGTGACTCCACCTGGGCAGCTTGTTCCAGTGCCTGACCACTCTTTCAGTAAGGAACTTCTTCCTAATATCCAATCTAAACCTCCCCTGATGCAACTTAAGACCACTACCTCTTGTCCTGTTGTTAGCTACTTGGAAGAAGAGACCAACACCAGCCTCAGTACAACCTCCTTTTAGGTAGTTGTAGTGAACAATGAGATCTCCTCTCAGCCTCCTCTTCTCCAAGCTAAATAAACCCGGTTCCCTCAGGCGTCACATGTTTGCAAAGATAGCAATGCTGAATAAGGAACCCCCATGAGTCAATGTCTAAGTGATGTTGAGGCCTTGTGGGTCTGTCTTTTTGAGTAGTTTATTTTTCTTAATATCTGAGATGCTTTGAGCCTGATTTCCCAGGGGCTGAGATCACAGACATCCACCTGATGGTGGGAGATCAGCTCTTCAGAATATCGAAGGGAAGATGGGGCAGGGGTAGGGGTTTGTTTGGTGTGGCATTGGGTTATAGGTTTGGAGAAGGTGAGTGGTTAAGTATTTTGACTTAAAATTTGGTCTAATTTTAGATGCCTGAATATCAGGAGTTTAGCAGAAGGTAGGCTCTAAGACCAGATCCTTATTTTTTATATTAATTATGTATTTAGAGCTAAACAGAAAGAGCACGGCTATGGTTGTTTTAGAAAGAAATCTCAAACACAGCTAATAGTGAAGACCTGTAAGTAGTCCAAACCCAACAGCTGGAAGCACTGAACAGCATGTGGGGCTAGACAGAAACCAAGATGCTGGTGAAACAGCATTCTTTAGCAGACTTACAGTAGCTCGCAGCAGAAAACAGATATGCAGTCAAAGAGAAATGTGTATAGAGAAATTCTTAGACGTGGTAATTAAATTGTAAACTGTCCATTTCCTCTGGGAAAGAAAATATTCTTCCTGCTCAGTATAGGAGATAAATCTGAGACGATTCTTCTTTATAAATACTAAATAAGCAGGTCTTTGTGCACAATGAGAGTCTTTGTAAAATATGTCAAATTAATATTAATACTGGCTATGCTGCAAAACAACTGAAAACTAAGATTAGCAATAGCCACTGTTCGTACATCAAAAGCAAAGTAGAACTCTCTGTTAAATACCTCAGACTGCATCTGTGTTGTTAAATTTGTGTGAAGATTAATTGGTCAAGCATTCATGAAGGAGGAAATGCAGCCTTAGAGCTGCATCTGCAGCATTGACTTGGTTCCCTGTGTACAGAAATTAGGCCAAGCTTTTATTCCTTGATAGTGTTCTCGCTCCATGTTTGCACGCACCAGGATCTTGCCTTAGGGCAAGAATTATTATGTTTCCTAATTTTTGAAGGTTTTTTGTTTGTCAGAGTGCAAAAATAGCTTTTCATCTAACCTACAGGTATGGATCCTTGTAGATCTAAAAATCAGTGTCCAACGTTTCAAGTCAGAGAATGAGGAACATACAAATAGCAGCCACTTCTGACAGGTCTGTCTTTTGTTGTTTGCTTAATATCACACAAATATGCTGTTGGCAGAAGAAGGGATAAAAGTAAAATTATCAAATCATCCTTAAGTCATCTCTCTGTAAGGTCGCTGCCTGTCAGCTTTCGGTTCTCTGCTCTGTGCCCCTTGTGTGTCACAATTTCTCTAGCAAATACAACAGAGCTTAGACAGACTAGATCTTCCTTTCTTACAGGATCAGATCTATCCCTAATGGATGTATTTGCTGTGCATAAAATGAGACCTGGTGCTGTGATAATGTGCCATGGCGTATTTTGGTGCACACTTACACAAATAGCTAGAATTATAATTAGCATTTGCAAAGTGGTTCACATTCTGATATTTCCTAAACTTTGAATATTTGAGCTGATGACATGAAAAAAAGTGTTTTAAAATGTCTTCTTTGTGCCCCTCTGTTAACAGCGAAGGAAGAGAGGTGAAACAGGACTCAGGTCTTGAAGCATTAATTTAATAGAAATAAGGCATCAAAATGCCTTGTGGGATCCAAAAGTGGACCTCTGAAACTCTTTATGCAGTCTCCTGCAGTGCAGGGAGGGAGAGGTTGGCTGAACCAGTTTCCAAACTGTAGGTGCCTCAAGCTCTGACTGAGTTTGTGCCCAGGGTAGCCCAGTCTGGACAGCATTCAGCGCAATGTTGCATCGCTCCCTGGCAGTCCTGGGGCAGAGGAGGACCCAGAGGGTATCAGTTTCTCCAATGGGCTTTATCCAGTAAATATTTTCAAAATCTTAATAGAAGATAATTTTTTCCAAGTGAAGAGACAGCAGCTAAGTCTGCCTGTTTAGAGGACAGCAGCGGCTCTCTTTTGCTATCACCCCTGCTCTGGAAAGGGCACACTCTCACCACCATAACCCATTGCAAAAGGTGAACAGGAAAGCCCCAAGAAGGCAAGTTCAATGCCTTTTCCTCATCTGCAGGCATTTTTCTGGCCAATGCAAAACAACAACAGGCATTCAGAACAAATTATTACCTGCTTTAAATTATTTCCCTAGGTAAAAGCATAAGGTAGACTTACAGAATCTTTGGTTTATATACTTCACTCATATGGTTCAGCCAAGTGGAAATAGACCCATATATATACTTAAGTATGAGGAAAAACTGGGCAATTCTGACTTCTTATTCCAAACATGCAAGCCCCAACAAGTGGTGCACAAAGTGATGTAAGGTGACAGAGGTGAAAAGGTGTGGAGGTCTGCAGCTGGACTGCAGGCCTCAATAATATTTTTTGACTGTGACGATTTGAAACCATGCCCAGGAAAAATGAGAGACAAACAAGTACAAGGACGAGCATGCAACCACAAGATAGGGATGTTGTTCTAACCATGAGCAGGAGTATGCAAAAACTATGAACCAATAGACAGTATGCTAGTAATATGCTTAGCCAATAAATGAAGTCCACAATATGTAACCTTAGGGTTAAAAAGGACTGTCTGCAAGAAATAAATGGCAATGCTTGGATTACATTAGTCCGTGTACTGTTGTCCATTGATCTCCCACAAGTGGTGCCCAAACAGGGACCCTCTTGCTGTTGCTTCGNCTGAAGATAAATCCAGTAGCGATGAGGAGAACATGTTGACTGTGAATCCTAATTGAGGATCTTCGCGCCCACTGATTCCAGCCAGCCCACCAACTCAAATTGTTTACCCTCCACTCCCCGCTTCGACACCAGGGTCACCTACCAGAAAACAGGAGGAAGAGAACCTAGGTTT
>VYZX01009064.1:0-40561 GCA_013401335.1 Brachypteracias leptosomus | reverse complement strand
CCCGCCGCCGCCGGGAGCGCGTGGGGCGGGGGGCCATGATGGTGGGCGCCGGCTGCGCACGGCCCAGCCCCCGCCCCGCACTGGAGCGTCCGCCGCCGTGCCCGCCCGGGGGCGTTGGCCGGGACCTCCAGGAGGCTCGGTTCTACTTCCGCCGGCCGCGCCGCACGGCCAGGGGCGGGAGCCCCGGGCAGCGCCCAGTGCCGTCTGCGGCGGGAGGAGAGACCGTGCCGAACACGCGTTCAGAGCTGCCGCCTCGTTACTGAGAACAGAGCAAGCGCATCCTCCCTGCCTCCCGAGAGCGTGGCTGTTTCTCTGGGTGGTGCCGGCCGGCCGGTAACGGGCGGTACCAGCCGCCAGCCACGCTGGGCGAACGCCCTCCCGGCAGGTAACGGGACCGGGCCAACGCCAGCCTCCCTCTGCAGGAGAGACCCAGCCTATAATCACGGGTGCGGCCTCATATACGCGAGAGTCATTGCACAACCCGAGTCTATAGAAAACGCCTAAAATAGGCAGCGCCGGTGTGCTTAGCCTAACCATTTACGCTTACTAAAAAGCTGCGGATACAGAGATGCTGAAATTTAGCATTTTTAATAAAGTCAGATTGTAGGATGCCTGTTGCTCCTTTTATCTCCAAAGGACAGTTGCATGTAACACCACTGAAGCTACTTCCAGAAGCAAGATACTACCATTAAGAGCATACTTAAATCTGATACATCAATCATTATACACACATGCTTCCCCACTGCTGAGGTGCAAGTCATTGGAAATCCTCACCACCTACAAACTGGGGAGTACATCCCCATATCTCAGCCCCTTACCAGCTGAGAACACAGCACTGGCACATTCACCTCTGGGCACAGGCGAGTCGGTGAGCCTGACCATCAGTCCGTGTGCTGGTTTCAGCTGGAACTGAGTTCCTTTCCTTCCTAGTAGCAGGTGCAGTGCTGTGATTTGGATTTAGGATGAGAGTAATGTTAACAACACACAGATGTTTTAATTGTTGCTAAGTAGCACTTTTTGCCAAGTCAAAAGGTTTTTTCAGTTTCCCATGCTCTGCCAGTGAGCAGGTGCACAAGAAGCTGGGAGGGAGCATGGCCAGGAGAGCTGACCTGAGCTAGCCAAGGGGTATTCCATACCAGAGGATGTCACGCCCAGTTTATAAACAGGAGGGGCCGATCACTGCTCAGGTGTCAGTCAAATGCACTATGCACCACTTGTCTTTTCTTGGGTTTTATTTCTCTCTCCTTTTGTTATATTCCTTTTCATTACCATTATTGTGATGATATTATTATATTTTATTTTAGTTATTAAATCATTCTTAACTCACAAGTTTTACTATTTTTTCCAATTCTCCCCATCCACTGGGATGGAGAGGAGTGAGCGAGCTGCTGGGTGGTGCTTAGTTGCTGGTTCCAGCTAAACCACAACAGTTTATCATCCTCCAGTGGACCTCAAGTACAGGATTCTCTGGCCCACTTTCACAACAAAACCCACACTACTGATAATGCTCATTTAGTTGCATTTACAGAAATACAGAAATAATCACAGAATGTTAGGGATTGGAAGGGACCTCAAAAGATCATCTAGTCCAATCCCTCCACCGGAGCAGGATCACCCAGATCAGGTCACACAGGAAGACGTCCAGGTGGGCTTTAAACATCTCCAGAGAAGGAGACTTCACAACCTCCCTGGGCACCCTGTTCCAGTGCTCTGTCACCCTCACTGTGAAGAAGTTTCTTCTCATATTTAGGTGGAACCTCCTATGTTCCAGCTTACACCCGTTGCCCCTTGTCCTATCATTGGATGTCACTGAGAAGAGCCTGGCTCCATCCTGACACTCTCCCTTAACATATTTATAAACATTAATAAGGTCACCCCTCAGTCTCCTCTTGTCCAAGCTAAAGAGACCCAGCTCCCTCAGCCTTTCCTCATCAGGGAGATGTTCCACTCCCTTAATCATCTTTGTGGCTCTGCGCTGGACTCTCTCAAGCAGTTCCCTGTCCTCCTTGAACTGAGGGGCCCAGAACTGGACACAATATACCAGATGTGGTCTCACCAGGGCAGAGTAGAGGGGTAATTCATAATAATCCTTATAATGGAAATGAGACAAAAGTTCTGTTATTTTGAAATAGGTTTTTTCAAATAATCACTATTTTCCACTCTTTTTCTAATAGAGTATGCCCCCTAGGGTGCTAATAAAATCTGAATACAATTCTGCTTCATTTCTATTGACTTTGAAAGCCCTTTTTATTTCTATAGGGTTACTGCTTAATTCCAAATTCTGTTAAAATGTAAACTACCTTAGCTTAAACTCTTGAGATTGAACATATTAACACTAACTTTTATCATTAACTTAATGGCAGTAATGAAACAAGGTGAAAAAATACCTTATGATTTTTTTGCTTTATCTATCAAAAATTTTGCCCCTTATAACAGTTCAGCCTGTAAAGATCAAGTACTTTCCACAGGCCTAACTGGTACGAAGCCTTGGGTCAGATTTTAATATCTTAAAAATATCTAATTGATGTAAAGAATGGAATTTCTATACCCAGCAAAATTTTGAAGTAAGTAAAACTTGTTTCTTTTACAATTTAGTTTCCTTTAAATAGCATGTAAACTAAGAGTTAATTTTGAAATGTGAGTTAAATTATGAAAGTTTAGGACTGTCAGGTTTAGCTAAGTGTTTAAAGAAAGACCAGGAATTCAAAAAACTTAAAGCAGCAGTAAAATATTAGTCAATGCCTATGAGAAATGAGTCTGTCCCTTTATTCAGGGTGTCTGTGTTTAATGGTAAGCTGGGATGCATATAAGCTAGTCCAAGCATGAAGGGCAGTAGGACACTCATATGGAAAGCCAACTTTGTCCCTCAGTTATCAAGATAAGAAACCTGTCATTTCTCTCATTCACTCTGTCAGCCTTGAGATACTCCAAGCAGACTTACCTCTGTGTTGTACACCCCATATATCAGGAAGATGAAGAGACCCTGTAAAATAAAATGGAGGGAAAAAGCTGTTAACTCTAATCATTTCAGCAGTAGAAATACCTGAAATAAACTTCCCTGGGAACAGACAAAAGAAGACACACTTCATCAAGGTCAATTTATTTTTCTATTTTTCAACTTTATAAGCTGTACCTTGAGCATTTATTTGATAACGTGGGAGTGCATCACCTACAGCATTCGTGCTATTCAGCTGTTTGGCAATGAAAAACTTAGCACTAAAGGATGTAAAACATTAATTAGGAAAATTAATTTTATATTTGAATGGTCTTCTGAACTAAACCACAATTTTCAATTTTTTTAAAGTGAAAAAGATGCTAAAGCAAGCTGAGAAGGAACAAACACCTGTACTTCTGGTTTGTTTGGGGTTTTTTAACTGAAATTAGGAAAATACATTACCAAATTTTACACTAAAAACACATTTCTGGCTATATATAAACAAATATATACACCCCACTTAATTACTTTAGAAATGTAAATAGAAGGGATGTATGAGGGCATAAAAAGGAAATAATGTGACTAAGCAAATAGTATACGTGACTTATGAAAGTTCGTTTAACACCTTGCTTCAACTTGGTCTATTATTAGACAAACCAAGTTAAAAAATACCGAATAAAATATTCACAGTGAGTTACTCCAAGCATTTTCACTTTATTGGGATGTGTTTCCAGAATCTAAGTTAACAATACAACATGTTACTGAGTGTTGCAATCTGCAGGCAGAGACCTGAAAAATACAGACAACTTACTAGGAAGAAGAACAGAATAGCAAATGGAAATAAAACATGAAAGATAAAGTTTCTTAAGGAAATGCTTCTGTAACTGATTCACCAGTTGCTTATAACCTGTTTTAAAATTTATTCGTAAAACAGCCTCATCTTCTAATATTATTTAAACTGGACACCTGAATATATACAGAAAAAACCCTTCACTTTCAGACAGAAAATATTTCCTGAAAAGAAACGACGTCTGTGTAACAAATTACAACTTTTAAATCCAACATGCAAATTACTCAAAGACAGCTTGGATTAGTTGTGGATTTGCTCATCAGCAAAATCACTATGTTATTAGGCAGGGAGTAATAAGATATATTATTCATACATAATATTTCCATGGATTTCGCAATGCCAATATAAGATCCTTGGGAGATATAGTGGGTTTGCTTCATGTCTTTTGTTTGGTTTAAAACAAAACAAAACCAATACTGGCCACATCAGTAGCCTCGTCAATAAGTAAGAGTAGATTCAGAGAATAGCTTGTTACATTTTTGAGAATGTCTTCATGTGAAATATACTATAATTATATCATGCTGTTTATTTGTAAACAGAACAATTGGAGTCTAGAAGCTTGGCAATTCAGATAAGTGAATTATTCACATGCAAAATTATTTGCAGAATAAAACCTGAGTTACCTTAGTGTTAGTGGACCATTCTGAGTCCTTTCACAGTATCATCTGAAATCTGCTTTTAGACTGTGGGAAAAAAAAAAAAAAGATCCAAAACTTTCTCTGAAGTTACACTGAAGTACAATTAGTTTTAGGATAAAACAGGATAAAAGCAAATATTGAAGTTACAGGAAGTGAGATGAGCACATCATAATTGCATTGAATTTAGGCAAGTGGCAGCTGATTAATTAAATTATTCAACATACAGCAATATAAGCATCATCACAGGTATTTTGTAACTGAATGTTCTGCAAAACATCATTGTAAACAAGTCCCTCAGTACAAAGCTTTTGAAAAATCATTAAGTTTTTTGATAGTACTGAAAGCTGTCAGCAACAGCTTTTAATGTTAACAATACAAACATAAATATTGTATAAATACATAAACAACATAAGCATTTTTATCCCATCAGGGACTGCTTTATATATACATTTAAAAAAAAGGAGAAGTAAAGTGAACACCTCTATTTCCTCCTATCTCTATTTCAAGCTTCTGGAATTTTAGGGATTTCCCTCCCAGGCAAGAGGCTGGATTGAGTTAGATGCCATAGTTAGAAGCAGAGAATAATCAGCTGCTATTAAGATTAAAAAAAAAAAATTTCTCAGGTTGTTCCAAGAAGAGTTAGTAAAATCACATGCTGCTTGTTATTTAGGTACTTTAATGATTGGAAATTCTTAACAAAACTGTCAGCCCAAACAATATTGCTGTGATATAAAAAAAACCCAAAACCAAAAAACCCACAACAACAAAAAAGCAACCAAACCACCTTAAAAAAACCCAAAACCCCAAAACAAACAAATAAATATTTTTTAAAATTCAAATCTTCCAACACATTGGAATGCTTTCTTTTTAACTGAGAAATGCACAAATAATGTTTTTTATTGTTTTTCAGTCTATTCTGAAATCTATGAATCTCATATAATCACAGGTAAACAAACTAGTTAGCTAATTAGGTTTGGATATTTGGTAATCTTACAGAAAATTCAGAAACAAATTATTAAAGATTACGGATCTTAAATTGGCATGCCAAGTTTTGGCTTTTCTTAAGCTTGGTATCAGCTCATTTAAACATTTAACTGAGATATGAAGTGCCGCAGACATTCTTATCTTAATTGTTCTTGTAGACTTCTGGGAGTTTTTTTGTCTTGTTTTGTTTTATCACTGGGGGTGTGTACTTCAAAAACAGTAAATTATGCTAATAGAATCAGCCCAACAAAGATTTTACTTCTTACTTGCAATTAGTTGCAAGGTCTTGTCACCCACAAATGATAATGAGGGGTGATTTTCCATACAACACTGTCATCAACAATTACCTGTACAGGGTAGCTTGTGGTCCATCAGAGACCAAAATGAAGAGGTAAAGATGCTTAAGTGGTTTGAAATGTTAAAAATAACATATAGTCTTACATAATTGATAGTTCAGTTTCTTTAGCTCATTAATTGCAAAAAATAAGAGCTGCTCTGTTTCTTTAGTGGGCTGTGGTGTTACCTGCAGCACAGTTCTGTGAGCAGCTGCCTCAACCCTTCAGTTGGTCAGACTGGTCAGATGTTCTTTGGCTCCTGGGAATTAAGCAGTGTTGTGATCAAGGTTAAAATTTTATCCAGAACTGTTTATTGTATCTGTAGAGATTTTAAAAATCATATATATATATATGAAGCATAGAAAGCACATTTATATTTTTTCTTTGTGATCTGAACACACAGCCATATGAACACACAGAGGAACTGTAACCATGTTATGCAAAGTAGTATATAAACACAGAATAAAGCCATCTACACCTTGAAAAGGTTAAAGATTTCTAGACAGAAAAACTGGCCATACGTAGAAAAGAGACCATATAAGCACACCTGTCATTTTTCAAGTCTCATTGAAAAGGAGGGCATGGTCTTGGTAGACATCAACCAGAAGTTAACAACCTTTGGCTGAGCTACAATCCTGCTTTGGAGACTGAGGAACAGAAGTGCTTAATTACAGTTTTATGTGTCACTCTGTGCAGGGTGTAAATGAATTGCTCAGCTTTTAAATTTGGCTGGTCTTAACAGAATTGTCCTTGCTATCTTGAATAAATCAGACTATGGACTGATTTCTAATCTTTAGCAAGTTTGTCAGGATCTGTTCCAATTTGGGTGGTACCACTGAAAGTTGACACTCTTATCAGAAGTTCATTCTGCTTTAGGGCAACAGAAACCTGCATAGTAGTTCTTTTGTCAGAAGTCTCTTTCCCTGATTTTAACATTTGTCTTTCAATCTGTTACTGCTTGACATTCCTAAAAGCTTCCTTTTATGGACAGCATATTTCATTCAAGATTAAACAATAAATTATAATATATTTTTGGTGTGGTGGAGAATGTAACACTGGTACTTTTAATATTTTCAATTTCAGCACTTATTCAACATATCCATTTTCAAGTATGTGGAATTACTTCATAATTTTCCTATTAATTTGTAAGCCTTTGGTCTTTCGTTTGTTTGACACAACTAAAAAGGATTTTTAAGAATTCTCAACTACTAAAATCCGTATTGGAATGCCTCAACAAGTCAATTAAATAAAACCATATTAGCAAAGCAGGCATGTAAATACTATATAGAAGAATTCTAGAAGAATTAAAATAAATTAAATACATTTTTATAAATTAATACCTAATAATTCAATATTTCAAAGCCTGCCTCTGGGATGGACTTTAGAATTCCATCACTGAAAAAGTTTGTGTTGCAAGAAATTTTTTGCCATATAGGAGAGAAAGATAATAGATAATATGCATCTGTACTGAACTAATTCTGCTTATTTTTTTAAGTTAAAAAATAACTGTATTGCATCAATGGGAACTGCAGATTGCAAATAGAACTCGCTTCACTCACACAAGCAGTCTTCCTGTAATCCTAAAAGAATTAAAAATTGCCTTGGCAAGGATGGAGTAGGAGTTTGCCGTTTGTTTTAAACCCAGACCAGTGCTAGGATCTATAAGTTCAGGAAGCTTGTGTCATAGAAGACCAGGATTAATGCAGGATATCAGATTTCAAAATTACAGGATTTTTATACCATAGATGAAATTAGAAATCTTTAATTCAACAGTTAACAAGTCTGACATTTGAAACAGTACTATTGTGAAATTTCAAACTTACTGTCCCACAAGCAACTCCTTCAGCTCTTGTATTATCACTTAAATTGGTACTTGCACACTTTGCAAACGGCAGGAGGCAACTTGACTTGGATTCAGATTTTTTCTGCCTATAAAAACTAGAAGTTAAAAAAAAATAAATAAAAAGGAAAGAACAAGTATAAATTTTGTAATGCTAACAACTTAAGAGATTCTCAGAAGTTTGGTAGTAAAAAAACTGCCACAGCAAAGGCCTTGTAGCAACTCAGCAACCTACCCTGTAAAAGATACTTTGGTATGGCCTTGGAGATGAATCTCCAGTCTCTTGGGATTAATCTCCTTGCCATGGTTGCACATAGAACCAGATGATACTTCCTTAGTTCAGAGCCATGTTAGAAAAATACTTCCATTAATGTCAGATGAAGTGCAGATGTGTAGAGTATCACATCAAGAACCTCTGCGAGAAACAGGTTTTCAGGCCCTGTTCTGTACACACTGCCACAAAGACAAATCTATCTCACCATAATGAAAATTGTATCAACAAACAGCCTGAAAGTCTTTTATCCATAAAAACTTTGATGACTCAAAAAGTGATAATGACTTTTGAAACACTGATTCAGCCGCTTTTAAAGAAAGGAGCAGCACAGTTGAAAAATTTGATTTGAGCCAGGTGAGTGACCTACTATCATCATTCTTAGAGCTCAATAACAAAAACCCCCACCTTGGTTACCAGGGATGCTATAGCACCTTTCCTTCTCCGAAACCCATGCTGCTAAGGAGCCACACAGGAAATTTTAGATTAAATTATGTATAATATGTGCAGTAGCATAAGTGGGATCTAGTATACCAAAAGAGTAGCTCAGATTCTCCACAGCCTTAGCAAATTAGCATTCCACGTTGCCAAACGTAAGCCTGCCCTGAAGTTTGTTTTAGATAAAGTCAACAATAACCTCTGCGCACAAAGGTATGTTTAGAATGATAGGAAATTTTCACATTTATAAAAAGGTTGGAAGGGACTTATTGAGGTTACATGTTCACTTCTCTGCTTAAACAAGGACAGGCTGTTTAGGTGCCAGAATAAGCCATCATATGGCAGCTATAGCAAATTTCTGACGTGACTTAAGTATGTTATCTGACAGGTTTTTTTAGATACCTTACCAAGATCCTATTGGAGCACCTAGATAAGCCTGTGTTGATCTAACTTTTGAGATGACCAGAGTCCTTTTTTTCCACCTGTCTTTAAAGAGGACAACTTCACCTTTGCAATAAGTCTATAAGCATTAGAGTCAGGTCTACAGGATTAACTAATTATTTTTCTTTAAATGGAAATTTATTATACTATAAAAAAGTTTCTTACTTTTGTTTCTTTGTTTCAGAGTTACACTTTACATAAGATATTTTTTCGTAGCATACTGACTGCATGTAAAGGCAAGACATGAAGCCAGTTGGTTTTTTTCTGATCAAATTAATTACCATAATCACACCATCACCTAATACATAAAAAAAAAATAATCTAAAGATAGGTACTGCTCCAGTCACGGAGAGATAGAGGAGATTTTTACACTTCTGTTGGGTTTTTTTTCAGTAGTCTGTTGTTCACACACATTCACACAAAGCGTGTCATTGCATGAATCCACTGTGGTATAAAACGCATCTTTCTACACAACACTGTACTTAGAATACTGGCTGTGGGGAAAGAACTGCAAATTTAATTTCACCTGCTCGCTTTTAGCAGCTTATAACTTCTTCCAACTGTCGTCTACTCCCCGTGCTTGTCATCAGCTCAGAGATGACCTTCTCTGTTATCAAACTACGCTGTCTCATTTTATAAAAATTTCTCCAAGTACTTTTACTGAGCAAGGGAACATGCAGGGAAAGGGATATTTCACCCAAAGAATTAATCCATGTTCTTTAAAACAATAATACCATTTTAAAACTTTTTGTATTGAAAAAATTTTGCATCACAATCTTATTCTAAAGGTTGGTCTGCTCCACCCAAATCAAGTTAATACACACACAAATAAGCACAAAACCTGTTTATAACATGTTAGTTTGTGAAAAAGAAAAAAAGAAAAAGTTGCTTCACACCACATTGAGCTAAATTCTGTACTCCTTGCATTTATTAGCATCTCACAACACAGTTTGCCATTTGGTCTAGATCATTCACAGAAATTACAATAGTGTTAAATGTGAGTATAGGGGAGAAAAATCTGCCTCTTAAGACAGGAAATATTTAGAAATGCAATAGTGCAGGTTATATTCTATGATTTATCATAAGATCTCTATAAGAAAGCTAAAATAGTCAAAGTGTAATCCCAGTATTATTGTCATTTACAAGTTTATATTTGCAAGTATTTCTCCACCTTATGTACACAAACAGGTAGATGTATTGCAAAATATTCCAAGGCTGTAGCACATGCTGGGAGCTACTACTTATTGCTCTCCTTTTTCCTAATTTAAGGCCTAAAGTTACAGCTTTGGGGGATCTGTAGACCTCAGAAAAATTTCCATCAACTATATTGAATGCAGTATCTGCTTTTCTAAATGTCTTTTCTTGGGCTCCTTAGAAACAGAGCCCTATAAACCTACAGCCAACGGCTGAAACACATCCGAGTGTTGCCCACTCAAATCAACAATCTTTTCCACAGATTCAAAAGCCTTTAGAACAGCTGCTCAGACTCTACCCAAAGCATTCTTATTTTACTATAACAAAAATTGCACAATAATAATGACTCATGATTAATGATCAAATGCGTTGGGTTTTTCACGCTATAACTCCAGATAGAATCTATGTAACTTAAAATATTCCTTTAAGATGTCAAGATACACATACACTTTCACACACTCTAGATGGAGTGTTATTCATCCTAGATTTCATTACTAGCCTAAAAAACACTCATAAAAGCTTTCTATCCAAATTCTCTCCACTCAGATGAATTCATGATAGACACTACGTCCCATAGTGCTAATCTCCTTATGGTGACTGAACAGCTTTGTCACATCCTGTCCCACATTTCTCACACCAGATCAATTCTGTTTGGATTAGACATGGAGATATACTGTAAAAGAAACACAGTATTTGAGGCCTCATCACAAATACATCTTTTCCTGTTACTTTAGATTCCTGATGCTGCCCTCCGTTATTACCAGCAGCCCTTTTGGGCTTTCAAATGGGAGTTTTGCTTGAGTACAGAAAAGGCCCTTGGCACACAACAGTACAGTTAGTAGTACAAACTCCTTCTTGAGTAGTTAAGAAAAGGCATAAAGACAAGAAATCCATAAGTGCTACCTGTAGCTCCTGCAGTACTAGGTCAGCGAATCCTTCTCTTGAATAATACTCACCTTTTAATACTGGAGGGAAATCACTGCATCTGTAGCCTTTCAGATATTACAGTTACCCTGTTGTTGATACAAGAATAACTACTTTAAAAGCAAATATAAAACATGTTCATAAAAAGTTCTGTTATCAGAAATTACTTGAATGCCACCTCTCACCAGATATCACACATTTCTATTGGTTCTGAATTTGTACCAGGTAGTAATTGCTTCGGTCCAGATTTGCAGAGGTCTTCAGACATCTCATTTGTACTGATTTCAAAATAAGTTTCACAATTGATTAGACTCTAATTGCTGTTGAATATCTAGGAAACCTTTGATGGGCCCATAATACACTATTATATTCAAAACAATATACTAACTTACTGATAGTATGGTTGTGGATCTGAAACTCTTAGCAGAATGAGCAACTATCCAGAAATAGAGTGGTTGGGTTTTTTTCCCTGCCTGCTTTTTCTGTCTTCTAATCCTTGCTTGCAAGATGTGATCTGGTTTTGGTAACAATATGGAGAAAGCTACAAATATTAGGTTTTTAACTTCAAATTTATATTTTCACAACGATAATAATTCAGATAAAAAAAGAAAAAGCCAGATGCTTCCAAACCAAAGATCCAGGTGTCAAGTATACACTACATTGTTTTGAGACAGAAATTTAGAAATTTATTCTAAGTCTAAAAGTATTAACGTGAAAATAATTTCCAAAGGTCATGCTTACATTCTCTTGATTGTTCCGTAGCAAATATGTTCAGTTTACAATTTGAGTTCTTTTATGAGCCAGCCCTGCCAAGTGGTTGTGAAAGCCATGATAGCTTGATTATGCATAAGCAATCAGAACCTATCTCAACTATTTTGGTTTATATTGTGTATTGGCTTCCAAATATGCCTTTGATATTTTGCTTTCAATCATGAGTTGTTGCAGTTAGTGTAAAAACCACTGTGCTTATGTGCTTTGAAAGACTCTTCACTGTTTTCCTGCATACTGTGCAATGAAGCCTTAAACTGCTCAGTTGATGATGGTAGTTGACCTTTAGAAAAAATTTGAGAAACACCAAATATAAAACAATATCTCAGGTATAATTAATAAACAGAATTTGCAGCACTTTACCTTACAAAAGAGCCCATTTAACTGTAGGCCTGTATAAATAATTTATTTTTCAGTTACTGTGAGAAAATAGGCACTGAAATTAATCGCTACTTCAGGATTGACCCAAAGTATACATGTTCTCAGTTCTTGTGGTAAAATAAACAAAAACATTTAATTAGAGGGGTTGGGGATTTAAAGGGAAAAAAAGGAAATAAATATTTAAATTTTATTTGGCATCTTTTTGGAGTTTTTAAAGACCTCACAAAAGTACATTTTAAAACAGTGGATTTTAAAAGGATAAGCATATTATACCAAAATTTTTACACCTAAAACCAGCCCACATTTTTAAGGTTTTCTGAGAAAGTCAATCTGAAAATTTTATGCAAGTTCATGTATTGTTTCTGTTGAACTGAGTTTTCATTTCTGCCCAGCACTAAATAATTTGTAATTCAGTTAAGCGAATTTAAGATGGTAAGGGGAAAAAAAAAAAGTAAGGCCTATTCCTGTATTATTTTGCAAATGAAACAAAGTGCTCTAACTGCATATTTTATGAAAAGCAGTCATTTGAGTTTTATATTCCAAAGAATCATCTCACTTTCCTCTGCATCACCTCTTTCAGTTCTTATTGACCATCCACAACTATTATGGAACATTTTCATGCCAGCCTTCCCACTCTTCTCATAGTGTCATCCTCCTTAACATTACACATGTGGTTATCAAGAAAGGAAAAGCAGCCACTCCAGATGAGATGCAAAGCAACGCGGGGGCAACATTACCAGCAGGTCTGTATGGAAAGGTAAGGAGGACGAGAGGGAAGGAAAGAATCAAACAAGAAGAGTAGCAGAAAAGCATCAAGTAGGAGACTGTATCAGGCTGCTCAGCCAGATGCAATAAAAATAGATTAGAACAGAAGAGCTAAATGCCAGAAACTTGGTACCAAACCTAGCCAGCACAATAATTCCTAAAAGATAACTGAAAAGAATCAACAGTTCTACAGCTGTCAATATTCAATGCAGGCTATGAATAGGATACCTGCACAAGGATGGTATTAATTGAATGCATGTGGTATTAAATCTTCCTTCCAAAATAGAGGTTAGCATCTGCAATTCAATCCATTGTTAATCTAACCAAAAAATGTCCTTAAAAGGTAAAGCAGTTAGAATATCACATATTGTCTAAAAGCTAATTCATCTCTGTGCAGTGTGATTTAAATTGGATCTTCATTAACCACTCAAGGAAACACTGGTTGTAAGACAGAGAGCCACTGAAAAGCAGAAAGGAAGATAGAGACAGGTATGAATATGGTTTTCTACTAATGCCTGCCTTTTACTTTTCTTTTTCCCACATATTACCAATAATTCCATGTTTAAAGATTCATTAGCCATTTTCATTTAACTGTGCAAAACTGTCAATTTATTTGGGTTAACTACAAGGACAGATCATAGTGATTCAGGTTCCTTTTGAAAAACTCTTATACTAAAGGATCAATAAGTATGTGAATAACTCAAGAGTTTACCTCCAAGATTTGTACAGTAATTTTAGGGAAAACAATGCTCACAAGTTCTTCTAATAGAAAAGTAGGGGTTTGGTTTTGTGCTTTCATGTTTTGTTTTTGTTTTTTAAATTAGTCAGTTAAGAAAAGTCAAATCAACAACATAACTTTCTATCGGATTTATTACTTGGAGATGTCCAGTTAGCCTGGAGTACTTGCAGAAAAACAATGAAATGCTGAATGGAACAGATTTCATATTCTAATCTAGCTAATAGCAAAGTGGGGGTTTTATCATATATCTCCTTGCAATATTTTACATTTTTCTTTAGGAAGTATTTTTGCCATGAAAGGGTAGATTGCATAAAATTTTAATTTAAAGAGACATATTGTAATGGCAGTAAGCCATGCCAGGGTGTGCATTAGTAGGCTTACTGGCAAGTGTTTTGAGTGATTGAAGGCACTTGGTGTTCAGACTGTTTCTTTGCAGTGTCCCCAGGACATGCACCAATAGCCTACAAACAGACATCTTTGTGGGCCTTCTTACCACTAAATATTAATCAACATGGCAGTGTGATGTTGGTTACTATTCATTTCCCTACAGCTAGAAATTACTGAAAAGCAAAGATTTTGTTTGCAATTAAAAGACCACAGTGTCTTTAGGGTCTTGGGAGAACCACAAAATTTTCCTTCCAAAGAGGCAATACTTTCAGTGTTCTGATTGACATCTGATTTTGCTAACAGAAGCAACTTTGGATGCAATGCTGTGTTTCTGTACTACAAGCTGATAAAACAGGGAAAAGTTGGCCCTACAGTGCATCTAAAAAAGGACAATAAAGAAAAAAATATATAAATCATTCTTATTACAAAAATTAGGTGGAGATTTCAATGCCTCAAGAGCACTGGGTGGACTTTACTACATTTACTTTCTCAATTTACAAAGCAGAGTAATCCTAAGAAAAAGGTGGTGAAATTAAGAGGGCATAATTCTTAGTTTGTATAAACTCATTCATCAATAGATGCAGTTTCCTATAGACAGTGTGTTTGGTCTCAATCTTCTTCATATTTTTGAAAACATTCTCCAGTATTGCTTGTAATGGATGGTGCGTTACCTCACATATGTATGCATAGTATGCAACACTAATTGCATTTGTGACATGAAACATTTCTTTGGCTGATGGGCTGAAAATAAGAACCCTGACTTAATGATTACTCTGCTAAAAAATAATTTGATGTTTATCTCATTATGGAGCACATGTAAGAGCAAGAATGCATCCATTCTGGAACTTCAGGGTTCTTATAGAATCCTGCGTGATTTGTTTATGATGTGGTGATGATTGACTGTCAGTTACTAATAAATGGTAAATAAAAAAGTAACCTGTGATATTAAAGTACTACATTAGCTACATTGTGATTAAATTACAGTAACACCACCAGCTATAAACCTTTATAGAATCTCCTCAGCCATGCAGTAATTCTCCTAACTATACTATTATGTAGAGCACAAATATTTCTTTGTAAGTCCAAAGCAATACATCAGGGAAGCATTTACTGCTAAAGCTAAATTGAGAGTAAATGCATCTTGGGTTGCTATGAATAAAGCTCTAGCTTCTCATTACTTCATGACAAGACACAGAAATTCACTTTACTTTTCATTTAAGCTTTTCTGCTCCAGTTTATAGATGTATGCCTTCACGCTTTTATTTCCTTCTCGCTTCAGCCGTATGTAATAAATGATTATAAATTTTCACATTTGACCACCTCTCTGCTAGTCTCATGCTTAATGCACAAAGTTAGGAACCTGCAGGTAAAAATTTCACAAACACTTTTATTTATGATGTTGTCCTTGGTAACGGAAATTTCAATGTACTGAAATGAAAAGTATGATTAAAGGGATACGACATCCTGACAAGGATAGTAGAGGGCAGCGTTCTATTTCCCACTGAAAATATATAATACTTTTTTGACATCAATTTCATAGAGAATAGACATGGGCTAGTCATGAAAAAAAGACACAAACATGTTTCTAACTTCAGTGTTGCACTGTTTTAAATGAAACTTATTTCAGAAATATTTTGTCCAAGTTACAAAGCTTTCAAGTTAAAGTCAGGCACATAGCTAATACTTTTGTATAAACAAGATACAGGGCAGTAAAAAAAAAACAAAAAAAAGGTCTTATTGATAATTTTCTGCAAAATTTTTAATATAAAACACATCTCCTGTTAAGAGAGAGATTCTTTTCTCATTTCTTTTTGCCATTTTTCTTATCATTTTACCACTACAATAGGATGTATTGCTTGGAACTTTTTTCTGGTTTTGATTCTAAATTCAGTTTAGCTAACTGCATTTGTCCTATGCAGTTGAAAAGTTGTGATGTGCTTGAAACATTTTAGAAATAATACCCTAATAATGGCAGGTTTATACTTAATTAAACTCATTTTGTCTTCTCTTTAAAAAAAATAAAAAGTTTAAAACTTCCTTACAGCATTAAGAGTATTAATGATATTTATGAGTAAACAAGGACATAGAAATAACATTAAGTTAATATAACATATGTTACTAAAATTTATAGTTTTAAATTACATGAAAAATAATCTAAAAACCTCTTAAGTGACTTCCATGTTCTTGAGCAATTTTTAAAATCACTTTAGTTTAGTATTTCACTCTTAGAAGTGGCACATATTTTTGGCAGGTAATATTACCAATTAAAGTAACTTTATAACTTGAAAATAATTAAGTAATCACCAAACACCTGCTATAGTTTGCCATCCAAATTTTCTATCCAGTTTCCAATAGCATAGTTACAAATATAAAACATCTTTTTGAAATTTCATGTTTATGAAAGTAAGAATTGAACTACCACACTCCATAGAATTAAATTATTTTTAAATATATTTTGAAAAGAATTCAAGGAAATAAAGCTTCTACATTTAGTCTTTTTTAAGGAAAAACAGACAAACCAACTTATGTAGGGAAAGGGGATAGTTCAGGAGTTCTGTACATGAAACATTGAACTTTTCACCCCTAAATAACTGCTTCAAATCCTACTTGAACTGGTACCGACTAAAATTTGCTTTTATGCACTGTATGCTCAACAATATAGACGATGCTCTTAGTTTATATTCACTGTCAGATGCATATGTGTACAATTCATAGTGAATGTTTTTCATAGCTAGCATTAACTGGCATCATTAGCAGAGAAATAGCAATGCCCAAACTATTCTTCTAATCCTGTGAATTTCAGATAACTACCTTAGCAGGACAACTCTAGCAAGTAACACTTTTTATTTAACACTACTAATGATTTAAAGAAAAAAAATCCAGAATATCATATTAGCATTAAAAAGTTACGCTTATTAAGCTCGAGGCATTGTTTCCCAAAAAGTGTCAAGGATTTTTGTGCTTTTTTACAATGGGTAAACAATTTGTTCTGTTGCAGATACCCAGTCATTATGTTATTAAGCTAAAAACCTCATGGATGTATACTCAGAATGTTTTTCAGCCTGTACCTGTAACAGCATCATACCTTTCTCCTAACAGGAGCTGCAAATATTTTGTGACAGATTCAATTTGCTGGCTAGCTATCACAGAACCCTGAAAAATACATTATGTCTTATGTCAGTTATTAAAAAAAACACCACAAATTATAATGAAAACAAAATTACCAGCAATTATAATTTGAATGTCTATCTTAATCCATTTCAGATTTACTGTTACTCTAAGGTTTTACACCTTGCTATTTTTTTCTCCTACCTTACCACACAATTACAAGCTACTGTGGTCATTTAAAGTATTCCTTTTATAATCATTGCCATTATAATACCAGCAATCTACATTGCTGAGCATTCTGCATAGTGTCCTTACTGAAGCACACCCTATTCTAAATACATTTTTTTAATTTGCAGTTTGAAACCTGACAGAAAAATAACACCTTAGAGTAGACATGTGGGATCAATTACACACAAAATAAAGCATACACCTTAGAAGTACTATAGCAGAACTCACACTTTCTTTTTCATTTGCTAATGTCTCTGCCCCCTCTGTACAAAGCACTTTAATCAACATTTGTATATTACTCTTTTTTTAGCTTTACCATTTAACAGACTGTAAAAAATGTTTAGCAATCAATTACACACATCAAGTTGATATGCTGCAGGACTGAGGGTCATTTAAGCTTGCAGCTACGGCTGAAAGAGTTTGAGAAAGCCACATGGGGAGCAAACTCATTTTTCCCTTTCAAACTTGCAAGCAAAAGGGCAGCTTAATTAACCCAATAGAGAGCGTCTCCTCAACCTTTCTGAAGCTCATGGTAAAAGCACTGCCAACTGTTCTTTTGGGCCTCGAGCATTTGCTTTATGTCTTCAAGCTCTGGCTGTGCATACATGGAGTGCCAATAAGAAATGTCACAATCTAGTGATCATATTAGATAAATTTGATTCTGATCGCATGGCCTAATCCAATGCTGGAACAATAACCTAAATCTGGACCTGGCTACTGATGTCTGGTATGAGACATGGGTCAGTGAACATAAGTGCTCTATTTGTAATCATAAAAAGAGAGATAATACATAAGATGCTAAACTATTGCTTTGCCTCCCCTTCATCTTATGGGGAAATTGATGGTCCACATTCTTCAGAAGGATAGGGAGAGGATGTGGCTAATTAGGAATCAGGGGTTCGCTCTTACTATGTGTTTTTAAAGATATTTCTTTACTCTCTTACCATGATTTTCAGGAGAATGTGAGCAATAGAGTGGATTCCCCACTGTTCAACCAAGGTATTGCTTTTAGGGGAGGGAGGTCTGCTTCCTTACTTTATTGAATAAAACCACCACCCAACTTACTCTAAGTTCTGAGGCACCCCACGATGGTTTCTCAGACAGCTCCACCTACTCTTCTTAGAGTTCATATACAGGTCAGCTTTTTAGTTTTTGGAGAATCTCAAGGATGTCACTTCCTTTGTAGAAGCTCTTTGCTAGTGGCCTGTGAAGCTAGTGGGAAGAACAGTAGCTTTCTTTGCCACCATCTCTGACAGGAAGCAGGAAACCTCACTTTACAAGGGTTTTACTTTTGCTCCTAGTAATCCTACAGCGTCTAACTAGGCCAATCACACTCTGTTCAGGACCTTAGAATCATAGAATGTTTCAGGCTGGAAGGGACCTCTAGAGGTCATCTTGTCCAACCTTCCTACACAAGTTGGGACATCTCTACCTAGGTCAGGCTGCTCAAAGCCCCATCAAGCCTGACCTTGAATGACTCCCAGGATGGGGCCTCCACCAGCTCTCTGGGCAGCCCATTCCACTGATCTATCACCTTCATGTTAAAGAACTTTTTTCTAATATCCAGTCTAAATCTATCCTTTTCTAGATTAAAACCATTACTCCTGGTCCTATCCTTACAAACCCTTTTGAATAGACCTTCCCCTGCCTTTACGTAGGCCCCCTTCTGGTACTGGAAGGTCACTATAAGGGCCCCCGGAGCCTTCTCTTCTCCAGGCTGAACAGCCCCAACTCTCTCAGCCTGTCTTCATACGAGAGATGCTCCATTCNACCCATAAATCTCCAACTTAGAGAGCAGGATGTTGTGGTGGACTGTGTCAAAGGCCTTGCAGAAGTCCAGATAGATGACATCCATAGGTCTACCCTTGTCAACTGATGCAGTCACTTCATTGTAGAAGGCCACTAGGTTGGTCAGGCAGGACTTGCCCCTAGTAAAGCCATGCTGACTACCTAGGATTACCTCCCTGTCCTCCATGTGCCTTAGCATATCCTCCAGGAGGATCTGTTCCATGATCTTCCCAGGCACAGAGGTGAGGCTGACAGGGCAGTAGTTCCCAGGGTCTTCTTTCTTACCCTTTTTAAAGATGGGCACGATGTTACTCTTTTTCCAGTCGCTAGGGACTTCACCTGACTGCCAGGACTTCTCAAATATTATGGAGAGTGGTTCAGCAACTGCATCAGCCAATTCCTTCAGTACCCTGGGATACACCTTCTTGGTAACTCATTGTAAAAAAAAACCCAAAAAACTAACAAACCAACCAAAGGCCATTTCACTGACATCCTTATTTTCAGATAACTTCTTACTCAGACAAATCAACAGTTAAATAAAATTTAGAGGCTTAACTTTTCTCCTTTACTGTAGCCTTCAAAAAGAAGATAACCAGAATTCTTCAATAGCTGTGCATAAGGTGAGGTATATAGTGCATGTACAGGACACAATACATACTTTAAGCGCATCCCACATATTCGCAGTGGCTCAGCACAAGTGCTGCAGAGTTAGCAAATGTCCAGATACCTCATATTCCACCCAATGGACATTTCAGGGTTGAAAAGATCCAGGGAAACCTAGACAGATGGTAGCTATGTTCAAAAATCTTTCACTAAGGACGTTCTGTAGTTGTACAAGCTAAATACTAAACCGTGTTTTAGTTTGGAAGATAGACTCCAAGAATATTGTTTCTTGCCACGATTTTTGGTGGATCTTAACCTGAATTGGGCATTTGTCTGAATTATTACAGATGCTTGATCTGACTTCAACTTGAAGTTACTGAGGTTTTATGAGACTGCAATAAAGCTTTCTTTGCATTAACCAGCCAAGCGCATAAACATTTTAATGAACTGTTTTTACATGGTTCATTGAGTAGCTCCTAGTCTCCTATAATACAAATCACTTCTCCGTCACACTCAGCCCTTTCATACAGGCCTTTCTTCTCAGTGTGCAAAATGCAAATTGAATAGCAGTCCTACAGAAATTCAGCAAATATGACATTCTAGCCAGAATTCCTCCCAACAGTAAAAATGCTTAAGCTATTGTTTCACAAGGAAAATCTCCAGCAATCGCAAGCAATGAAACAGAACACATAGAAAAGCAAGCTTCACTGTTATCACCAAGAAAACTGTTAGGGACTGCTATGAAATAAGCTTCTTGGAGCTACCGCATTGCACCGCAAACGTTTCAGACAATGAACTAGTGTTGCCATGGAGTACTGGGGGAGCTAAATTGTCATCAATCATAGAACAGACCATCTTCCAAACAGGTATTTATTTTATATTGACCTAAAGGTTAAAATAAATTATTGAAATCAACATCAATGTAGACCAAATCTCTTTGGAATAGTTAAATTACATTAATGACAAGCATTTTGGTGTATTCTAGTCAACCTTTAAAAAGCAATGTGAGAAGCATAAAATATTTATTGTTATGTTTTCAAATAGACTTTATGACATATTATGTATTTTTGCGATTAAAGATTAGTTCTAACACATGATTTAATAATGAATGCAAATTATAAATGAATATTTAACAAACCATATCACGTTTTATGTCTTAACATATCCTTTGCCATTACAGTGACTGAATGAGAAACGGCTCTGTGATGTATTGTCCTGCTGCCTAGGGCCCTGGTGTTTTCACCTTGATATGGCCTTTAAAATAAATTAATTTGTTAACGTTTAAGAACTCTGTGTAAGAGTTGACATAAAACATTTATAAGTCTGTTTATGATTGAATGAGCCATACACTAATCAGATAATACATATTTTTAAAATAATTTATTTGGCCAATTGTTCCATGAAAAAAGATTTGAAAAATGTTTATCTCCAAATTGAGTTTAGGATTAAGTCATACTAATGGTACCATAAAGATGTTATATAGTGTAAATATAACCTGAGTATTAAAAACATAATTTGCTATTTATGAACCATTAAGTTTTACCTCAACCCTAGAATAAACTTCCTACCATTTCTAACCTATTAATAACTTTTCTGTCTTTTTTCCTTCTATTTATCCTTATTCCCTTCTTTGCTTGCCTCTGCATGGTCACAGAGTCATATTTTTTATATCTGTAAGATGAATTAAAATGTTTTTTAAAGCAATATTTTATTTTATTCTGAACAATATTTTTTAGTATCGTTTGTTTAAGTGACAATACAGACTACCACCACAGAAAGAAAAAGAATATTTTTGTTTACTTTTCATTATTAGTTTTTAATGCTATATCTATCCCTATTAAACTTATTTTGATGTTGCTGATAAAAAATGCAAAGAAATATGGGCTTCTCAGCTTCATAATTTTGTTTAAGTAGCTTAATTCAGACTTCCTGTTACGAAAATACATACGTGCAACTTAAACCAAAGTATGGCCATTATATTGGAGGGGAGTTTCACTAAATTCTCCAGCAAGTTTTAGTGAATGAAATAATAAACCTTATTTCTGCCAGTGTTCAGCTGAGCTGACCACATAGATTACTGTCCTAATTTAATCATCCGGGAGTTAGACTTACAGTAAGTTATAACAAGAACTTGACTAGTAATGTTTTATATTTACATAACATTCTAAGTATTTAAAGATTAATAAAAATGGAGAAAAAAATTCTGATAAGAATTTTCCTCTGCTAGTCCTTTCAACTCAATATTTCCACACCACTTATAATCCTAATAAGGTGTTTAAAAGAAGAGAGCATCAGATATTTGAGGAAAAACAGATCAAAGACTTAAGAATAGAAAGAGGAGTATGGGCCAAGAACCATGACTAAAGGACAGTAAGAAATTATGAAATTAGTACCCTTCACTGAAGGAAGTAATTAAAAATAAGAATGAACTTGTTAATTGGCAAGAAAATTCTAAAAATCTAAATCCTTACTCTCTTCTCCTAGTGTCTGCCTTGTCCATCTGTAGTGCACTATCACACAGAGGTTTGGGTGTTCATTCCTTCTCAGATTATGTATTTTCTCACATTTCCAGGCATCCTTACCTCTTCCTGTCATCTTCTTGCAGTCAACTCTCCCTATTCATTTTTGCCATTATTTCTTCACATTTCAGTCTCCAGTGCTGTCTTTCTCATTGCTGTTTTCTTGTGTTCACTTCAAACAATTTCTGATGTAAGCCATACTATCTTGCAAGACTTATCTCATGATCAATTTGGGGATCACTCCTATTTAGGCTTCATCTCAGTTCAGAAATATTTTTCATCTGCTGCTTCCTACATCTTGAGGAAAGCTGCTCCTATCATCAATTGTCCTTCATTTCACAGCTCTTGAGAGAGATCTAAGAGTATCCAGTACTTCTTCATGGACTGAAAATACAGTTGCTGCTTAATAGATTTGGAGAGATTTTATTTTATTTTAAATCATTAAAGTCTTTCAAGAGTACCTAGTGACTCAGTTCAGACTTCATCATTACTGGTGTGAGAAAGCAACAACAAGCAGATCCTGGTAGGACGAAGTACTAGCTGTCCACTGAGCTGCTATGTTTCTACATTTGCTTTATGTGTCTAAATCCTTGCTTATACAAGTTTTGGGATCAGTCAGTGCATAATCACAAGCTAATCATAGTCCAGTGAAGATCAATTAAAAGGAGAGGAAGACAATTGTGTGAGGGTTATTCAGTGTTTGCCCTTGTTTTCAATTAAAAAAGCTGCCACTCTCATGACACACTGTAGTTCTCTGCTGATCTCTTCACATGCACACAAAAGCCAAGGCTGAGCACTGCATGACAAATTTCACTCAGTAAAACAGCATTTCTATTCTCCACAGTATTATTTGTGACCCAAGATGCTTTTGTTCCAGACCTAAATCCAGAAGATAACCATCTTGTTTTTCTTTCCCACACATTTTTCTTCCATGCTGAAACTCAGACTCCTCTCAAACACTTTACACCGGTGTCTTTTCCATTTATTGGCTGAACGGTTAACACAGGTGAGGTAAAGCATCATACCTAAGAAAGGGAGAATTTAAAAAGCCAAGCAGCACATCAGACTACAAATGTGAGAACTAACAAAACTTGGGCTTAACTGCCCATGTTCTCCAAGTGTTAGCATGTTATATCAAGTCTGATGCATTTTTCAAATCTGATTAAAGTTTTGTGGGTTTCTTTTTTGTCTGATTTCAATCATCTTAGCTTTAGTCTAAAGACAACAATCTCTTAAATTCCACAGCAAGATTTCCAGGGGAGTTGTGTGGATCTGCCTGCACTGTCACCATCTATTCTCAAAATTCTCAACAAGCAAAAAACCCGCACTGAATACCCTAATATTCATTCCAGGCCTTACTCAATGCCCACTGAAGTCAAACAAAACAATTTAATAGACTTTAGTAATGTTTTACATGTGGCTAAGAGGTAGTCAATGACCATAAATCAGATAAGCAGTTTCCTATATTCTTCTCTCTCAGCTTTCTTAAGCTCTCTTAAAAAAAACAGGGTAGCGACAGCCTAATGTGCTAGATAAGGAGTATTAAAGTATCGTACATCACTGAACACTAAAGCCAAGATCATGAAAATCACCTGTGACAACATAAAATTTGAGTTGAGGTTCAGACAAACTAACATTACAGTATGATGTTTGCGTTCATATTACATCCATTCTGCCATACATGTCTAGTTACAACCTCTACTTTGAAACAGCAGTTACATTTATGGCCAGAGAAAAGGAAAGAAACAAAATTTAGACATATTACAAAGCATTATTTAAACTGTTGAGGGAGAAATAACGGACAGGAATCAAACAGCTGCTTTAAAAATGCAACAACACTTTCAGCATTACCACCTGAAAACTTAGGAATGAAGAAAACAAGAACAATTCCTGGCTGAAGTATAGACAAAGAAGATAACCCTCCCATAGGAGCACAGCATAAGTACCCACAGAGAGAATCACTGTGATCAGTCAGAAAGGCAGGAGAGTTATTAGCTTAGCCCTGAACCTCCTACTTAATGTGGGGCCAGTGGTGATAGTTAACAGACCCTGGCTAAGGTGACAAGCTTTGGACCTGCTTGAGGAAATCCAATTGAGAAGCAGCCATGAGGAACAAGCTAGAAACAGATGTTCCAGCTACCATGATATGCACACATTTAACCTGAATATGTAGAAAAAATATTATTTTCTGTAGGTAGTGATTTCATCTCCTTCTTCAGCTCTGATACTGTCAGATCTCATTATCCACAAATAAAGTGCTTCCTTCACATTTTGGAATACATCTGAAATCTAAGCAGAACTATTTGTGTGATAGCTACTGAATAAAGAATTCGAAGCACAAGATTAATATTCTTAAGATAATTTTAGTATTCAAGCAAAACAAGACTAAACTCATAGGAATACAAAAAGTTAAAATTTCAACACAGAGTTAAAATATTTACTAATACCCATTTAACCCAGCATAAATCATGAGGAAAGCCAGCTTTCTTTCAGCTGTCAATTCATATTTAGCAACTAACATTGATTACATGTACTTCTGTCAATTGACCACTGCAAAAATGAGACAGGGACAGGTTTGACAGAAGGAGCTAATTATGTTCAAAGTCAATTATACCAAATAAAACAAACAAAATGTCAAAATCACAGAATCACAGAATGTCAGGGATTGGAAGGGACCTCCAAAGATCATCTAGTCCAATCCACCTGCCGGAGCAGAATCTTAAGCTAGTCTTCTGTGCATCTCTGAGTTCTATAGCATATAAAGGAGAGTACAAGAGTCCTATGAGATTTTAATATCACATATACAATGTATACTCTGGTGTACATTTTTCTTTGCAGTTCTAGAAATTTCATTAACATTCATGAAACTATATATATGCACTTCAAGAGGAGAAAAGGCCCTGCTATGTTGATTTTTACAAGAAATTTACTATTCTCAACACAACATATGTCTATTCCAGATTTCAAACACATCCCATTTTAGGGGCATATAATATCTCTAAATAATTACTGCTAAATTTTTTTATGGTTCTACATTAAAAAGATAAATACGTGTAAGAGAAGCTAATACCATTGACTCTGATTGCAAAAGCCTATCTCTGAGCATGTGAGAAACAGTGACATATCTTTACAACCAACATTTTCTTCTATGCTTTTCTTAACTTCTAAGCCTGTATAGCTTCAGGGAATAAGAGTAAATTAAACTACTCTTTCAACCTCTTAATTTTACGTATTGAAAGTAAGATAGAGCAATATGACTTTATGTTCTTTTGCTGCCATTTCCAAAGCAAATATTCTCAGTAATTTCCAAGATAATAATCAAGTAAGAATGCTTGGCTAGATATTTTTACTATCACTTCTAATTAAGGTAGAGTATGATAAATTACTCTGATATTTAACTCAATACAAAAACCAAGGATGTTTTCAGTTGCATTTCTCCATTTAAGTAATATCATAGCAGGGGAGAAAGAGGGGATTAGTACATAAAATTAAAATCTTCACTATCTAACCAAAAAGATATCACATTAGAATGACATATAAACTCCATGAGGAGGTATGAAAACTTTCTTCATTCTTAATATATCTGAGTTCTAAATTCTCAAAAATTGGATATTAATGATATCTGGATATGATTCCAAATTACAAGCACTTAGGGTTGACACAAGGATATAGAAATTTTTGTTGAATATAACTTTGTAGTACACCATTTCTTAGGACCTCAAAGCAAAACTTTTTAAAAGCATGACTACAGCTTCTTTTAAATAACAATAATTTTGGGAACATCCAGAGAAAAAGTTTCTTCATAATGTAGCTTCTACTGTAGAGGACCTCAGTGGTCAAAAGGCCAGGAATCTACCTCTCTTTTCATACATGCTTAAATATTTCCTTTCAGCCACTTCAAGAAGCTACAAGCTTCCCTCAGCTGAACAATAGTACAACTTCCCTAAAATAAGAAAGATTTTAATAAGTTAAAACCTGTACTGAGTAAAGTATCTCTCATTTCTGCTGTCATTCACCTGAAAATGTTATCTTTATGAGCAAAGGTTTTGTTCAAACAATTGTCCATTGTATATATGTAAATAACTAGAAGGTCCCAAACTTCAAGAAACAAAACATATTGTTCTAAAGTAGAGTGTAAAACAATTCAACTGATCTTTGAAATCTAAGTAAAATTCCAAAATAGAATCAAATCTGTAAAAACGTGTATGTCACTTTTTAAAGCTAAGTATCATTTTCATTACCTCTAGGCAGTATTTCCTAACATTTCAAGTAATGAAAAGTATTGCATGCTGGAATGACTGAAATAAAGCTGGTATCTGACAGCAAAGATGCCAAATGATGAGTTTCTTGGGAAGTCCAACAGTTAAAATAACAATATACTAAAGAATAGGTGTGCCTGCAGGAAATCTAGATAGACATTAGGGTTTCACCACAGCAGCAGACTATGTCTGTTGTAAATTATGAATTGTAGGGTTCTGTCCTACATTTCTCTATTGAATACTAATGCTCAGATGTTCTAAAATATTTAAAATAAAACATTCAACAAAACCATAAAAGCATATGTACCACAATCCTCAAAAGATGTACTGAGGACCTCTAAGAGCAAGAAAACTTGAGATTTCTTCTCTTTTTTCCTCTTTTTTATTTTTTTCCTTCTCCTTTTCTAGAGCAAGAATCAAAAGAAAGAAAAAGTACCAGAAATGAACACTCTAACTGAAATCATATTTTCTTTTAGCAGGACAACTGTGAAACTGTGAAAATGTAAGAATAGATAACTGCCATTCATATGGTACTTCATGTGAAATTATTTACCCTGATGAAAATGGGAACTTGTTGTTATTTATCTCTTACTCTTGAAGTTGAAAGACAATGCATTCAGGGAAGAAATTTCAAAATATCCCCATGAACACCCCGAAGGGGGGAGGGGGCGGCCCCCCCCAGCGCAGCCCCGGGGAGGGGGGAGGCAGAGAGGGCTCAGGGGAGGTGTCACAGAGGAAACTTTGTCACAACATGGAGCGTCCTCCGCCCGGGCTAGGTCTGCGAAGATGATTAGAGGGCTGGAGAAACTCTGCTATGAGGACAGGCTGAGGGAGCTGGGGTTATTCAGCGTGAAGAGAAGGCTCCGGGGTGACCTAATAGCGGCCTTCCAATACGTGAAAGGGGCCCATAGGAAAGCTAGAGAAGGGCTTTTTACAAGGGTCTATAGTGATAGGACAAGGGGCAAGGGCCTGAAACTACAAAAGGGTAAATTTAGATTAGATATAAGGAAGAAATTCTTCACCATGAGAGTGGTGAGGCACTGGAACAGGTTGCCCAGGGAGGTTGTGGATGCCCCATCCCTGGAAGCGTTCAGGGCCAGGTTAGATGGGGCTTTGAGCAGCCTGGTCTAGCGGGAGAGAGGTGTCCCTGTCCCCAGCAGGGGGCTTGGAACTAGACGATCTTCAAGGTCCCTTCCAACCTTAACCATTCTATGATTCTATGATCTACCCTGAATTTTGCAAGCCCAGGAGATGATGGAAGAGAGAAGAAAAAAAAAAAAAGACACACTAGTTTCTACAGCATCATCATGCAAGGGAGTGACAGAGCTAGCACACCACTGTTTTAAGCTGCCTTGTCACCTCAAATGTCTTTTTATAGTTGGATCTACTAGATGCAGTTTTTCGCCTCCTACAGGCAAGGCTTAAAAATCATACATCTGGGTCACACAAAGATGCCTTAATTGTTTTGCAGCCTACTTTCCATGAACTACAGTGTTATATTCTACATCCGTGGATCAACACTTGTGTTACTAGCATTAGTAGCACAACCAGCTCTTCTAGTGATGAAAGGACTCTCAACTCCAACCTGTACAATAGTTCAATTCCCTAATTTGAATTAAATTAAACATATATGAGGGAATTTTCTTCACAGCACTTTGGTCCAGTGGAAGCCTAGCTACTTCCACATGATGCAGCTGAAAGTCTGCAAGTATAATGGACAATTATCCAAAGAATCACTAAGGCTGCTAAGGTTTCCTCTGTCCCCAGACTGAGTTTTGCGTTTGTGTGAATTTTAACAATTCTAAGCTGCTTTGCAAGCATGGTTATAAAGTCCAAGTGGGCAAATATTATCCCCATTAACAGGCAGAGAAACTAAAGGTAAAGAGAATTACCAAACACCATTCCTCCACAAAAAGGACCTCAAAATTGCCTAGGACCACTTAAGTACCAATCAAAGCACAGACATGGTTTTCATGTGTTCTAGCGATCAGTTTTAAACAGCTGTCAGATAACTTGCGAGTTACTTTCACAAAATTTCTTCTTTAACTGAAAGTGCTGAGATTATAAGATGTTTGACCATCTGTCAGACTCTACTGCTATGCTCCCTATATCATTTCCATGTTTTTTCTGGTTCTATGTATGGCACTAGATATGGACTGCAAATACAGTTTTTTCTTCATGATTCCTTGAAAAGAAAAGTCATTTCCCAGTTCTTTATCATTTATTCTTTCTAAATTTCAGATAGACTTTCTCAATTTCTATTTCAGTATTTCTAGCAGCAGACTCAGTAAGAATCAGATGATTAGGATCTAACAAATAATCAACATCCAAATGAAATCCTAAGTGCCTCCAGCAGGATCTAAACAATATGCTTTCATGAAAGATACCAAAAGATAGTTAACTGGAGGGGTGTGTATTAAAATAAATAAATAAATAAATAAAACAACCACAGAACAACCACTTTCATTGTCAAGTTATATGCTAAAATACCCTTAAAGATTGAGGACCATTTCACCTCCCATAATGAGCTACACTTAGTGGCTTATATAGATGTTAAACTTATTTGACACTGAGAAGAAGTGTCACAGCACTGGATGAAAAAAAAAAACCAAACAAAACAAAACAACCCCACATAAAACCCCCAATACATAGGTATCATCATCTCTACTGTCTCTAACACAAATAACTGAAACTGATTGTAGTGGGTCTGTCTGAGCTGATTTTCCCCATACAGCCTTCATGCTGCAGTACTAGGACCCAGAAGGTGTTGATAACACACACCATGTTATGACTATCAGTGCTCACACAGCACCAAAAGGTACAGGGGGGCAAGATCTGGGAGGGGATACAACCTGGACAGCCAACCCGAGCTGACCAATAGGATACTCCATACCATATGACGTCAGCTCAACTATAAAGGGAGGAGGACGGGGGGATTCAGGGGGAAGATGTTTGTCCTCCGAGCAACTGCTCCGCGTTCTGGAGCCCTGCTTCCCGGGACAGGCCCGACACCGCCTGCGGATGGGAAGTAGAGAGTAACGGCTTTGCTGCTTTTGCTTCGTGCACGCGCGACCTTGCTTTCTCTGCTGTTTATTAAAACTGCTTCTTATCATAAACCACGGGCTCTTCTTTTCCATCTTGCTCTCTCCCCACTTGCCTTGTTGATGGAGGTTTGGGGGGCAGGGGGAAGTGATAGAGGGACTAGGGGTGGGCACCGGGCACCCAGCCAAGGTAAATCCACCACACTGATATACAAGGAAACAAGGAGAAAATTAACATCAGCTCTAAATGTCCTTGGTTTTGTGTGCTTTGTCAGACTTCCATCACTGTTGTGCAATCAGGCTAAGAAGCCTTTGTTTTCAACTCCACTCAAAGTATAATTTCCTGATTTAATCCTGTTTATTACCAGTGTGAACATTTTTGACCCTAAAAGGTATCCTAGCAACATTAATCACCCAAATATTAATTCTTAAAAAGTCAATATGTCAGTTTACTGATGCAGATTCCTTTTTGCCCCCAAGTAATCGCACTAAAAATCCACTTTAAAAAAGTGAGGGTCTCACCAAAAGAATCTCCTCCCCTCAAATAAAAAAGTCATAGTCTGAGATTAAGGCATCATAGCAACTTTGTAAATTCATAAAATTAAACCTAAATGCCTTCATTTTACATCAGAAAATGAAGATGAGTCTATTTTTACAAAAAATAAGAACTATCTAGATGATCCCTCAGTGAAGCCTTTCTTAACTCGATGATCTTTCTTTGATGTCTTTGGTCATCGTGTGTCTCTTGAAGTATTGTATTAAATAGAAACAACAGAAATAAATTTCAAACCAAAATATTTTATATCTGTATCTGAAATGCAGATGCATGTCTCTCACAAGTGATTGGTGTGTTTAAAGTACAAAGTTGACTGACACATGCTTTCACTTAATGATGGTAATTACAAAGAATAACAACTCCAAACCACATCTGTTCAATGTAACAATCTAGTTGTGCTATGCAGATTACATTGAGAGCTGTCAGAAATGCCAATTTTACCACAAATCATGCATAAGCACATTTGTAAGACAAGAAACAGATTAATAAGCATCAACACTTTTCTGTAAACACTTGTTGAAGAGAATAAAGCTGTTAGAGCTGAAGGAAATGATACAACAGTGGATGCTTTCTCTATCAAGCCTGAAATAAGAAATCACAGGAAGGACAAAAGTGGAGGCTGAATCCCCAAAGAACAAGTCCCCCTGTAGCAGATCAAGATGCAGAAAACTCAACCAACCATATTTCATGTGAACGACATATATCCACATTTTCTCTTTCCTTTTGATCAGTTATCACTTAAAATCTTCATTTTACACAGCACTAGATAACATACAACCAGGACACTTGAAAATTATACTGAATTCAAGTATCTAAAATACTATACAAAAAAAGAAAGCTTAATTCTAAGTTGGGTAAATACCAGTACAACATTATAGGTGTTATTGGTCCACTATTTTAATATTACTTTAACATTCTGAAAGAAGAGGTACTTTCAGTACGGTTCTTTTTTTTTTTAATTGCATAATGTGAAAATAAAAATTGAAGCTAAAACCACTAAAAGAAGAAAACTAGAATAACTAAGTCATAAACTTATGAACTTTATCATACCATAATTGTAGTTGTCTTTATTCAAAAGCTGCTTAAGATTCAGGGTCATGTTTTTTCTATAGTAAAGGAGCGTGGAATTACAGGCAGGCAATCATATGATTTCAGACAAGTCATTAATGTAACATGACTTTGTTTGCTTTTGTATGACAGAAGACATTACAAGATATAGCTGACATGCAATATAATTGTAGAATAAATAAATAGCAGAATTTTTTTTTTAAAAAAAAGGGGTTTAGATAATGTTCCTCTCTGTAACATATATTTGAAAATGGAAAGAAAAGTTTTACTTTTATTTCGTCTCTTTGAGAAGTAGCTTTCCATTAACACAACTTAGCTGACCCTAAATGAACACGGGAACTGTACAGGTACATATAATAGAAACTTTTTGGTTGCAAGTATTTTCCTAAGTTGTCTAAACTTATTCTTGTTCACAGACTGCCACAACAGATAAACTGTATACTCTCTTAGTGAATCAGTCAGACACCCAGCAGATTTAGCCAGACAGGAGACCTTCTGTGTGCATCACTTGCTTTTAAGTTTAGCTTTAATTTGCCTGAGTTTTCTCCAATTTTTTAAAAAAAATACTTATAATGCTGATTCAGCTGTCTCAGGCATTTAAAGGCATACAGAGAAGCCAACAATGATTTACATCACTCCCAAAGATTTCTTAAAAAGACCATTTACTACCTAATGATTGTAATCTACAAAATGTCCAGAAAAAGCAGTACAATTATTTTCATGCTTTAGGCTTACTCAGTTTCTAATAAAATGAAAAAAATATTTTTGTAACTAATAAAAGAAATCTTACAGAACATTAAGTTTCATATCCTGCAAACCATTTCATTACTAAGCAATCTTCCTCAAATCCATGAAGTTACATACAAAGTTTGGATCATAGCATCAAAGAATAAGAGGTTGGAAGGGACCTCAAGGATCATCTAGTCCAACCTTTCTTAGCAAAAGCCAAGATCCAGCCCTTATTTTGCATAAAATCCACATACGTCTAATTTTCTATTAAAACTACATGATTCTTATCAAGCGTATATGATCATGCTGGAGATCACAGTTGTCAATAAGGAAACCAGAGGAATAATTTTCAGAACCTATCCAGAACTTCTAAAACTTGCATTTATAACCATCTATAAAATCTACTGAACACTACAACAAAAAATGGCAGCTACCAGGATCTTAAACACATAGTAGCATTTCTTCTATAAAGCCATTGGCAATAAAATTAACCATCAGTGATTATTTATTGCAACTGTCAAGCAGGAACAGTGATATCACTTAGCCAGCAGGTTTGCAAACTGTGTCACTGTGTGAGCCGGGGTTGAAAATTCTTGAAAGTTCTCGGCTAAGGAGCACACCTGCCCATCAGAATCATTGTTTAACCCTCTCTTCAGAGTATAGCACAGCATGCTTCCCCGTGCAGTAGGAAAGCATTTTCTAATGTAATATTCTTCATCACAACAAATATGTAAGCCTCAACATATTTTCTGAGAAACAGCTGCTTCTATGGGATCTTGGCATTTGAGTAAATGATTTGCAGAAATTCCACAGGGAAGGAGGTACTTTAAAGGCTGACAGGGAGTGTGATAGGGCTAGAAGAAGAGTGAAGAGGCACAGCTGTGACAGCTGAAAGCAGGATAAGCTGCCACTGATCTGTTTTTATGCTTATCACAACACCCATTAATCAATTCCAATCACAGCAAGCCCACCAACTAAACTATACTCCACCTCTCAAAAACTGACTACTCAGCCTCGTAATCCTCCTGAAAAATTGTTCATCTGAAAAAATGTCAGAGGACAGCATATTTACTTCATTAAGAAAAAAAATAAATCTAACCTCTATATTTGCTTTAAAAAAAACTAAAATCAAGCAACAGTTACAACATCCATAGGCTTTTCTTCCCAAAATTGTTCATGATTTCACTTGATTTTTTTTGTGTGTAATTTTACATAAAAGAAAGCATTTCCCTTCTGCTTTCTCTAAGTTTTGCCATAGATGCTAATTTTAGGAACTTAAAGTCAAGTGTACATTGATGGGTCTGTACATTCAAGACAACCTAGAATATAGTTTTTACTCTATCATTTAAAAAGAATCTTTCTTAATATAATTCTTATTATGTGAAAAAATTAAAACTAGAATCACATAAAAAATGACAGAATACACAAACACACATAATGCACCAAATTGCACTAACTGAAACCGTTAGATACATTATAGCTGATGGTAGATTTCCTATTATTCATAAAATTCGCTTTAATAAATGTACTTCCCATTGACATTAAAGCTCCCACAAATTTGAGTTTCATTCTGAGCAAAGGATTGATGGAACACCACTGAACACTACTTGCGTACATCACCAGCTCCTTCACATGTGCAAATTTAAAGGAATAGTCTAATTTGTGCAGTTCCTAAGTTGTCAGTAATATCCATTTGCTAGGACAACTGAGAAGGCAGTTCTATAATCTGTTCGCCTGTTCACTAATTTCCTAGTCACTAATGCAATTTACAGTTACTGCTTTGGTTGACCCTAGGTCTGTTCACAGCAAAACAGAGTAGTTTTCAGAGACTGTAACATCAATGAATTAAAAGAAGAAAGAAGAGAAATACCCATTGCAAATTGCACAAGATGTTAGAGGATAACATAGGAATGCCTTTCTACAGATTTTAGAAAGCAAGCTTGACTGAGTGAGATCTCTCGGAACAAGAGTGGAGATACCTGAATTTCCATCCCTCTGTGGTCTCTGTCACATAGAATTCAGTCTGGTGTTGACAGGCCAGAAGCTTTAAGCTTGACTAGGCACCAAAGAAAACACTTAATCAGAAGCCTGGCTACTTAATTCTACCACTTGGAAGGATTAAGTGCACTTTGTCTATCTCTTTGCAATGTCAGTTTAAAGCTTGGAAGGAGGTTTTCAGAATAACCAAATAGATTTAGAAGCCAGAGTCCCATTACCATCTAGTGGTATCTGTGCACCCAAAGAACATGGCAGGTTTTGGAAAACCTCCCAATATAATACACTACTTTAACAGTTTTCTTTCTTATGCAGCTGTCATGTCATTGAAGCACTGTATTCAATCTTTTTTATAAAAGCTGTGTATTTTAATAGCAGTATGTGGTTACAAGAGCTAGATGCCTGTTGTGACATTTGTGAAATTTTACTAATTACCAGAGAATGGCACAGGGATTTTCCAAAGACCACATTACAAATGCATGCAATTTATAGGGCTTCAAAACATGTCTATTTACTAAGAGTTGCTGTTATTATTTACACAGCATCAACAGTTTTCTAGTTGATGGACAAGCAAAAGAAAGAGCCTGGCATAATTACTGTACAACAGCACAGAACATCAAAACAACAAAATTTATACAACTACTTGAAGAAAGCAGTAGTCCACAATTACCACTGGCAAGTAATTTGCTTAACTTTTGAATTCTTCCTTTATTTAATTGGACGGTGTCAACCACCTTTCATACTAATCTTAAATCTCCTTTATTACCAGGAAAAAAAAAATCTGAAATATTCTACATGCTGTTCATGCAATACATACTATCATGTAATATCACATGGCCTACTTTTATGCTTATTATTACAATTATTTTGACAAATAGATGACTATGCTATATGCATTGTCATTGGAGAATGGACACAGTAAACACGCTGGGAAAATATATGATTTGATTCTAAGTTCAGAAAGTGATACAGTATTTTTAACTACTTTCTAACTCTATGAAAAATAGGTTAAACAACTACTATTAATTTTAACATGCATTACACTTTCTTACCTTTTGTCACCTTTATCATATTGGAGACTTAAGGATTTTTTTTTTTCCTTGACCTCTCTTCAAAACAGGTACAACTCACTCTTCTTCTAGATGGCATTTCTACATTATGCTATTGTTCCTAGAAATACTGTCTGTATAATACAAAGGAATTTTGATTCTCAGTCCCTGCTATCATTTCCAAATGACCTTTTTTCCCCATACTTGTTTTCAGCTCTAAACTCTTTGGGACAGAGATTTCCTCTACATTTGGAAAATGCCTACCAAATCATGAGTATTTATACAATCTAAATAATTACAAGTATCTTTACCTAAGCAAATTCCTGATGTAGCCTCTGTAGCGGCAAACTAAAGCTTTGCCCTCTTCAAACTACTTTTACAATCTGATTTTGCATTTACACTAAAAGAGAAAATGTTGACATATTTCTCATGTGAAAATAAACACCTAGAAGTCTACATCTCATGAAGATGAAATATACCAATGTGCTCAGAATATTGTGAAGTTTAGAAGTACAGAAGTAATAGAAAACAGATCAGATGTGGGCACATACAAATGTGCTTACTCATTATTTATAAAGAAAACATACTAGCACGGAAATCCATTACATACCAGGTTTAGAAGAATCTAACAGAAATCTAATAACTTGGGCATAAGCCACTATTCTACATGAACATAGCTTTTATTGACCTCTTTCAATCACAGAAAGAGCACTGATAAGCTGTCAAAAAAAATGTACATGGCTCCAAATTTATGCAAATAACCAAATGTTACAATCAGAAAGAGTGACTGCAAAAATAAAATAATCTTATTCAACACTAAAGCCAACTTTGTGCATTCAGAGTTATATTTTCAATTCCACAGTAACAAAAGTTTTACTAGTACAACTTATTGTGACTGTACAGCCCAAACAGAAATGGGAGAAAGAGCTGGTGCGCTGCACTGCCTACTGAATTAAGTTCCGATGGAAAATGCCTGGCAGATGACTCCTTCCTTACCAAAGACATGGGAAATAAAAGCATTTTGTGACAGGAGAACTTCTTTAAGCAGTAATCACCCTAACACTGTGTAACTGTAAAACGTATCAGCATCCTGCTAAATGCCTGGCTTCTACATTCTAACACCTCGGCAAGGCAGAGAAATATTTCAGTCACGTTATGCATTTAGCCTCAAAGAAGCTTCCCAATTTAACTTAAATGTACTTAACTTAAATGTTGCAGTGTTCAGTGTTTCCAAAATACTGTGATGATTTTCAATACTGTTTACAAAAGTTTTTAGATGCTGTGAACAGCAAATGCTTTCAATGACTTCTTCCACATTTAGAATTTTGTTTTTCTCTGAAAGCTCCAATTATGTGAGAAATCACAAGAAAAGACAACTATTCTGTTTTACACCTCTGTGCACTTGTGAAGAACAGGTCACCAATGTCTTGATTTGTCTATGCAGAGAACGCACAGGTTAAATGCCCTCTCAGGACACAGCATCACTTGGTTAAAGTACATAGCAGAGAACAATCTTTATTCTCTGGACATCACAGCCTACCAATACAGTGTTGCCAGTGCAATGTGTCATAAAGGTGTTTTATGTATTGTATATCTTACTGAAGTCTCAACTTTCCTAGACCACTGCTGTAAACTAATAGCACAGAAGCACAATGAAAAGGGGCCATTAAACTGACAGATTAAAAAGCAGGTTCTAGGGGTTCTAGGTACTGTAAGTAGAGCCACACATGTTCATTTAACATCAGTATTAAAAAGCAGAACTACAGAGCCCACCTACATGCAGTGCTTCTAAGTTCAAGTACTAAAGCCTACTTCACCTCTTAACTATATATTGTCCATAGCTGGTTTGTAGTTAACTGCAAGTTCCTTTACAGTGGTATAACCGTATCATGCAAAGTGCGCACTGAGTTAAAAGTCAGTCTTAAGACGACTTATACACAGGTTATTCCCTAAAGGTTAAAAAATACCACCTAAGCTAAACAGATCCTCCTGAAATTAATAATCTATTTCTTCAATAAGAGCTGTTCATAAAGATAAAATTAGGCCAGATTTACTTTGCAACTGATAGGAACCATCTAATCTAGTTGAATACTTTCTCCCTCATATTTGTTGAATGAGAATGTTTCTCACCTGTGCAGAGCACACTGAGATCTACTAGATGAGAAACACTGTAGATTTTCATGCAATTCCCCAGCTGCAGCAGAACAGGAGATAGTTTTATGACAACTCAGTAGAATCAGAAGTTGGAGAGGTCAAGCTGCAGCTATTATAATCCAAGTACATTAATACTCTGCAAAGAGAAAGTCTCTCTTTAAATTATAATCTATCAATGTACTTCTGGCTTACTACAAACAAAACAAAAAGCAACCAACCAAACAAAAAAGCAACCCCCAGCTTTTAAGTGCAAGACTTGATATATCAGGAGATACAGCCAGAACTGATCTTAATCATATCTGCAAAATGCGTAATATCTAACATTGCTCATTAGTTGAAACAAGGATTGGGTTAGTTTGTTTATTTCTTGAGAGATGAGATTGCTTTACTACTGTTACTTTCTTTTCATATGTACTCATAGGTTTTGTTAACCCTTTTATTCCATTGCAATGCCACTAAAATGCAGACAAAGCAATTCTGGAAGAATCCTATGCTACCAAGACACTCTTAATAAAATAGTTTCTAAATCTGTGGTCTGAGTTTTTATAAGCACCATAGTTGACAAGTTGGATTGCTTTATACCCTTTTTTATGCTTTTATTGGAGGAGCAGGATTGTGAGTAAGTGAAGATTGTTCATTAAACACAGAATCTCTCTCTAAAAAAAAAATTCTCCCCCCTCACCATCTGATTTACAACCTCACTTCACAAGAAGCATAGCCAAGGTTGGGGAAAGACAAGAATAGTTTATCTCAGATCTTCTTAGACATTTGGATGCAGCTAGAAATTATCATGTAAGGCATGCTAACAAACACAAGGAATTATTTTAAACAGGGAACAAAACCAGTACTAAATAAATAATTCTCTGAAGACATTGACAGGTTTTCCTAATACTTCTCTTAGTGCAAATACAAACTTTAATAAACCTCAGTTTCACAATTAGAACACATGTACAATTTCTATTTACAAGGTTAGCCTGTTTAAAAAACCAAAAACAACACAAAAATTAAACAAAAGATTGTAAACTATTTCTTACCTACTCTTTATAACAGGAAACACCAGAATTTCTGAGCTCCATTCTGAATTTCATCCTCAACAAACTATGCGACTCGTGGGAGAGACAAGAAGGAATAAGGAGCCATCCAAGTCCCTGTGCAGCAAAACACTAGTTTATTTGTAAGCATTTTGGTGATTAGAAGTGGATGAAGGATGAACTTGAAGTTAAACAGGTATAAGATTCACTTCACTGGCCATCATGTCTCCTAGCTTTACTTTTTCCAACTTTAAATTATTTTTTTCTGTGCTATTCACGTAAACATCAGAGGAAAAGATATTCCTTGAGATTGTTTATATAGTTAGGTCCACTATTTCAGAAATATATTTGTGTTATTGATAAAAACAGTTATTTGCACAAACAAAATGACATGCTTTTTTCTTAACAGTATCTTTAATACAGTGAAAATGCTAAACTAACAATGTGAAAAATAAGTCTAGGACAGTACATATTTTTGCATATAACAGCTATCTTCATTGTTACAGCTATACTATAGATGTCATATAATTACTTAAGAGAATATAACAGAAAAGTTGTTCTACAAACTATTAAAACTCCAATAAAACAGATTTTTTAATAATAGAAACTGGGGATTTTTTACGAATATGGTATGAGAGTTAACTTTCAGGTAAAGATGAGATTCCTTCCATATCTAGTTAGATGCTGCCTAAAGGGCTCTTAACTCGCACACCCTTGTGAAATACTTCCATCTAGTGGCTTCAATAGGAATACCACGCTCTGCTGAAATAAATTGCGGCGTGGAATAAAAACAGCTGATAAAATTTTCTAGCAAATAGTCCTCTAATAAATGGCGTAATATTTGACCAAGCTTTTCCACCATCTTACTGGAGGGGTGAGGGTGGGGAAACAACCCAAGAAAAAAACCCCCACACAGGTAAAAGAATGACGAAAGTGTTAATGAGTGACAAATGGGTTTGGATAGAGTTCCTAAATCAGCCCTGGCAGTGGGAGATTTTATTTAATTTTATGATAGAATTAAGTAGAAAGATATCTGAGCTATCTCCTGAAATAGTCATGGGTCACGGCAGCTCATCAACACAAAACACCAGCAAGGCTCTTGCTGCTGGAGTATTTTAGAGTCCCACCATCTAACAAAAGCTCTACCTAGAGTATTCTACATGGATCCCCCAGACCATATGAAGCTAGAGCTAACTCCTCCCAGTCTCTCGGGCAATCCCAGAAGTCAGTGACTCTCTAACGATAGCAGCAGCATAGGGAACAGCATGGTTCAATCCTGTAGCATTAGCTACAGCTAAGGTGGCCATTTTTGCAAATGCATCTCTAAGTTTTATGCAAGCAGGAAATAAACTATCTGATATCCTGATAGCCCATTGCTTATCACTCTTTGATGTACACAACAGAGCTCGCAGTGCTACCTAATAGCACTTTGTAAGCATTTTTACACAGCAGTCTGGATTCCCCCTCCTGATAACCAGCAAAATTAGAATATACTGTTGCACAGCAGGATGAGGAGTACAAAGGAACACCTTTGCATACTTCCTTTTGGACTGTGTGTTACATGCTTGGGGTGGGGTAAGCACAGTATAAAAAGTTTATGTATGCACTATACAAACACTTCACAACTTGATAAATCACCTTATAGGTGGAGCCTCAAGTTCATGAGATCAAACTTGCATATTACTGGTCATAATCAAGAATTGAAGGTCAGCTAAGTTAATATTGATGTAAGCTTTTCTCTTTTAGCTTCATTAATCAAATATTTAAGCATATTCTTTTCAGAATATAGCTTGATATTTTAGGGGTAAGAAGCAGAACAGAAAGAATTTCCTTAAGGGGAAAGGAAGGGGCAAAATGAAGACCAACAAATTGAATCCTGTTTATTAACTTTGCTATCTACTATTGAGGATAGCTCAGGAGTTCAAAAATAATTTGTCTTATTCCACACTTACCCATCTGACTTTGTCAAGTCTTTTGTGATCAAGCATTCCTTTAAAAAGCATGTAGGACTTCTACTTTCAGGATAGTCCAGAATTAAACCACAAAACAATTTACTTTTGAAGTATGTGACATTAAATGCCATTTACATTTCAACTTCCCATTTCATCAACTCACCTTAGGGGGTTTTTTTGTCTCATTGTATCCAAGACCATATGCAGACAGAAAAGACATGATACAAACTACCAACAGAGAATTTCAGACCCAATTTGGTGCTTAGAAAGTTGACTTACATTTTCTTTCCCTCTCTCATATATCTCAATCATCATCTTCAATAGCTGATCCTTCATAAAAACCATACTTAGTTGTCATTATGCATTCATTTTTTAAGCAATAAGATTTACAGATGTGCTGAGAGACATGGTTTAATGGTGACCTGGAAGTGCTGGGTTAATGGTTGGACTTGATCTTAAAAACTCTCTTCCAACCAAAGTGATCCTATGATTCATTTTACAATTACAGAAAATGCAATTATGCATTTAAAAGTTCTGTGGTTAAAGCAAATAAAAAAAATAAAAATCAAAAAGAATTGTGGCCAGCAGGTC